>JALGQZ010000007.1:55160023-55760023 GCA_023105745.1 Austropuccinia psidii | reverse complement strand
CTTTCACAACAAAGTGGTCAATTTTGTTCAATAAACCCTTACAAGTTATAACCTTTATCTGTGTTTTAAAAGTAATTACGTGTTAGCTTTGTTTTTGATTTAACTCTCTATCATTTATATTTCATGAGATATTTGCTAAAAACCATGAATGTATGCACTGACCAAAAAAGTGCATATATTCAGCTTAATTGCTTAAGTATTAACTTTAGAGAGATGACATAAAATTGTTTTATGTGTAGTTTTTCATGGGGAATCTAATGGTGCATTTTGTTTCACATGTTGATCCATTGGTTTCTGAGATAAAGAAGAATTTATTCCTTTTTATTCCATTTTTTATCTTATTACTCATTAGTTATTATATATGTGTTTTATCATAGGGAATCCAATGGTGTAACCTATTTCAAATGTTTATCAATCATATTCCAAGTTAATTAAGAATTTATGTTTTTTATGGTATTTTTACTTATTTCAAGATAATTATTTGGAGGAATAATTATTGTGAAGTTTTTCTTGTGACCTTTTTGGATATGTGGTCATATCTCAAACGCTCACATCCCATACCACCAAAAAAAAGATTGTACTACAATATGATATAGTTAATTAGGGTATCCTCCACTGTCCTACCTCTTAATTAGACTTTCTTAGTATTGAAGCTCAATAATGCTTAACTCTTTTATTCTTTAGTTCTTCTTTCATGTCTGAACCTTCTTAGTAGCTAATCAGAATTAGTTATATTTTTCTCAAGTAGACATTCATCTTCTTGAGTTGGGTTTCTATACCTCAAAAGGTATTCCCTTTCTTTTTTGTTTCTTGTCCTCCTTTTTTTAAGGACTTTTACAATTTTATCCTCTTCTCCTTCCTCTAGAGGGGAGATTTCAAGTGGGGGTTTATTTCTCTGTGGAAATAAATCTTTTTCACTTGAGCTGTATGGTTTTATCAGAATTACAGGGAAAGCTGGGTGTTTGTTCGGAAGTTCACCTGTTAGCTCTAATTGCACAGAATTAGGTCCATGTAGTGCTTTCATCATAAATAGTCCTGAAAAGGAATCTTTAAATTTCTTTGGGCCTTTGATATTATTGAAGTTCAGAGTTGATACTAAGACCAAGTATCCTAATTTAAAGTCAGGTGGTTTATGACTTTTATCCCATCTCTCTTTTGCATATTTAAAACAGTCTTTCATACATCTGTTTGAATGATGTCCTGCTTTGTGAAGCATTATTTTAAAACTGATTTCTGTTGGATGTATATCCACTAAGTCCTTTTTGAGGGTATCATAAGGGAGTCTTGGATTCCAACCTTTTTCTAACATTGTTGGTGTTTTTCCAGTTGAAGAATGGATTGATGTTTTATATTCCAGTTCAAGAGCTGGTATTGAAGTACACCAATCATGGATAAAGCCATAAGAGTCTTTGAATTCTGGTCCATAAGGACAGAATCTTCTGATCATGTCTTCTAAGGTCTGTATCATTCTTTCTGCTAGACGATCAGTTTGAGGGTGGTAAGCTGTTGAGAATGATAACTTTTTTCCAAAAAAGTGATGGAGGTTTGTCCATAATGCTGAAGTGAATTTTGGGTCTCTGTGACTTATGATATTTTGGAATAAGCCTGTGTGGCTGAAAACTTTATTCCATATCATTATGGCTGTCTCCATAGATGTTTTGTCTTTATGAAATAGTAAGAACATTGGAAATTTTCTGTATCTATCAATGTCAGCCTGTGACTCAAAACAGAGCACCAGCATGACATCCAACATACCATAAGTAATGGTATGAGGAGTATTGGACAAATATAGCCAATACAAGTAAATTATAAAGAGGAAACCTCCTCAAATATAATAAGAAAGGACAAAGATATGCCCTATCAAAGATAAGACCAAATAAGCAAAAACTCTTATTCTAGCCTCTAATCTAACTTATACATATTTCATGAAACCCCAACCAGAATGGTTTTTTTCTTGAAGCTCTAAGGTAGAGCTATCCAATGGTATCATCTATTCATCTGTAGCACTCCTAAATCAGGAGATACCATTATACCACCTTTTTTCCACCAACAACCCCTCAAAGGTGTAGGAGGGCTTGTACAAAACTGTACAAAAGTACAGCCAAATTGAAGGTCTGAGTGAGAGCTTTAATTTGAGATACCTTAGACCCCTCTATCTTCAAAATTGACAGAGGGATCTTGGTTTAAAGGTTTACATCTCAAAATACAGGATTTCTGAAACTAACCATATAAAGAAACCCCTGTATCTTTGGAATATATTCATACAGTTGTAAAGTGTTGTATACCAAACTGTAGATCTAATCAAGCCCTACAATACTGTATCATTGGAATACAGATATCTTCTAAATTGGAGAAGATATCTGGCTTGGAAGGTTTTGAAGCCTCATACTGATGTACAAAAATACATCCAAAAACTTAAAGTCCTTATAGCTTTTGCTATCTTAGAGAAGGGTAAGCATGAATAATATCAAATTGAAGAGCTCATTAAGCCCTTCAATTCTGTGCTCTTGGATTCTTGATATCTCAAAAACTGACTAAGATATCTTGGTTGGAAGTATTTTGACCAATACTGGTCTGTACCAAACCTGTACCAACCAGTACTGGCTTGATACTTAAAATAATGGTTGTTTAAAGCTTAAACCCGCCCAGAATGACTAATATTAGTCATCCAGACACTCTGGACACGTCACAATGGTGCTGACGTGGCCTGTGAAGAGTTTTTTCACCCTGTATTGATCCAGAATGATCATTTGTGGTCCAAAAACCACAATTCTGACTATGCTGACGTCAGAATTGATGGTACAGAACCACAACCCAGCCTCCAGAGTGAAAATTTTCACTCTGTAGACGTGTGAAGAGCCTACCAGTCTTTCACAGTCCTCAGAGGAGATAAAAGCAGGTCTTTCCTCACTGGAAAAGACTCATCTTATAATGAATTAGCATCCTTACGTAGTAAAACTGTCTTATACCAGTAGTACTCTTAGGATTATATTGATATAATTAAAATATAATTATTGTAGTGTTTCTTTACAGTCAAAGATATTAGAGCATTGCAACCCAGGTCCTCAATAGACTCATCGCCACTGTTACCACATAGCAGTAGGACCTGAAGATTCCATTTATTATTTATTTTTTGTGTGTCACAGTCATAGTGCTAGTTTGTATTTACTATTTTTAAGCTACTACATAGACTCACCCTGACAATCAACCAGTACTAGGCATGCCTTATAACTCCTCTCTCATCCTGGAGGTAAGGCTGTTACCCAATCCATATGAACTATTTCCCATGGGGATTTTGTTTCTTGGATTTGGATCATCATTCCAAATTTCCTTCCTGTGTCTCTGTTTGAATTTTGACATCTGTCACAGGTTTGGAAGTATTCTGCAACATGTTTTCTCCAGTTTGGAAACCAAGAGTAGGTTTTAACCTTTTCCAGTGTCCTATCTTCTGAGAGATGTGCAGATGAAACACTTTCATTACATTCATGTAATATAGTATCTATCCAGGTTCTATCTGTTAAGATCATAAAAAAAGTGTTTTTTGTCCTATGATACAGTATTTCATCAAGGAGGTGGAATCTTCCTTCATCATATGCTTTTTTCCATATTTCATCTAGTTTGGATGAGAGTGATGAGTCTTTGCAGTCTTTCATCAGAAGTTGGTATAGGATATGACAGCTCTTATCCATCTTATAGCTTTCTTTAAGTTGATTAAAGAGTAATGTGCCAATGTCTGTGATACATATGCCTTCTATATGGTGCTCTTCCTGTGGTACCCATGCTGGGTTTTCAGGTGTATTTGCTAAAGACCATATACTAAGACCATCTGAATTTTTATGAATTTTTCCAGATTTATTAACTATAGTCATATTTCCTCTATATTCTTGGATAGCAATTTTCCATCTTAGCATATGTCTATTTGGTGTCTTCATGTTTAAAAAAGATTTTACAGCATTACAGTCTGTAATTACATCAAACACTGTACCATCCAAATAATAATGTAATTTTTCTAAAGCCCACACTAAGCAAAGGCAATCCATTTGGCTTGCTTCTGTTGGCTTAATTTGTCTTGAAATGAAGAAAATTGGTCTGTCAACAGGTTTATCATTGATAATTTGTGTCTGGTGTAGTGCAGCACCTAATCCTTCTCCACAAGCATCAATGTATAGTTTGAAAGGTAGTTTCCAATCTGGCATTAGAAGAAATGGGGAATTTTGGAGGGCATTTTTCAATTCCTCATATGCTTTGACTCTTTCTTCAGTCATTTCATAAGCTGTCTGTGGTCACAGAGTTTATACAAGGATTTGGAAATTCTTAAAAAGTCCTTTATATGCTGTCTGTAGTAACTAGCAAGTCCTAGAAATGATTTCATTTCTTATTTTGTTTGGGGAATTGGTTTCAGTAGTACTGCTGCTACTTTTTTTTACCTATGCCAAAGATTAGTCCAGATACAACATGTCCTAGTGCTTTCAGCTCACTATATGAAAAATGACACTTTTTGAGGGACATTTTCATATTCACTTGGACTATTTTTTGTAGTACTCTTTCTAGTCTTGTTAAGTGACTTTCCCAAGTTTCTGAGCAAAGTATAATATCATCAATATAGATGATTAACCATCTTTCTGATAAATCTTCAGGAAATATGGTGTTAATAATCCTTTGATAATGGGAAGGTGCATTTTTTTATACCAAATGGCATCCTTAAGTATTCATATATCCCAAAGTGAACTATTATCCTCAGTAGCTTCTTAGAATTTTCTGTCAAGACATTTTGGTGAAATCCCTTTAGAGCACCCATGGCTGTAATGAACTTAGCCTGTGATAATTGTGTTGATGTCTCATGAATTCTGGGTATTGGATATCTGTCAGGGATAGTGTAGGTATTTAGGGCTCTAAAGTCCCCTACCATCCTTGATTTTCCATTATGCCAAGTAATAATGAAAGGTGCAGTGACCTCTACCTGTTCATTATGTCCTACTTTCCTTAATACCCCAAGGTCTATTGATTATTAAATATGTAACTCTAAGGCTTCTCTGGCTCTTGGGCTAGATGGGTAAGCTGGTCTTCTTAACAGAGGTGGATAATGTTTTTCTACAATAAGGATAATGTCTACTTCATGTCAAATAATGGAACCTAGTTGCTCTTTTTCAATTTCAAAGGCATTTTGATATTTGAATAGGAGGTCAATTAACTTTTCTTTCATTTTTTCTGTTAATTCTTGATTGAATTCTGCCTCTTTAAGTTGGTCCCCTATGAAAAAGTCTTTTTCTGGATTTTTCTCTTCTTTTTTATGACTGTAATTTGTTTTTTTTTATTTAAAAACCCAAATTTTTGCCTCTTATTGTCTCTCATGGTAAAATATCTGTCCTTTTGATTTGAGATATCCATGCCATAAATTGACAAGTAATCATTTCAAAGTATAAAGTGGTTACTAGTACAGCTTTCCATTATTAAAAACTCTACTTTCACTCTTATACATTGTGAAGGGTGAGGAGAAACTAGTGTTAAGTCTATTATTCCAAGGGGCTTCATTCTTTCATTGGCACTGCTAAGCTTAAATCCTTGTATTGGTATAAGTTTTTCTTCCCAATCTAGTACAATTTATTTCAAATAACTTTTACCAACACATTTAGAGTATGCACCTGTATCAAAGTTTACTTTTGCCTCTTGGTTCTGAACCATGACAATGCTTATAATTGCCTTTCCAGCTGTATAACCCATTCCCTTTGCTGGTTTGGTTCTATACAGTTTGGAATCCTTTATGTTTGTCAGGCTTGTATCAGATGTTCCAGCTTGTGGTAAGTTTGAGTTAAAATCTAATACTTCATATATTAAATCAATATTATTAATTTGTGCATTAATTATATTGATTTCATAACCTTCAGAAGTTTCTGACTCTTCAGTATCTTTTTCAGAATCTGATTCTTCTTTGTCATCGTGGCCATCTGTTTCCACAATTTCATTAATCTCTGCTTTTTTGAGTCAATTTTTGGCTAAGTGTCCGATACCTCCACATTTATGGCATTTTATTTGCTCATTGTAAGGTGTATTGGGTTTGAAAGGTTCTCTTGGTTTATCTTTCTTGATATATGCTTTATTTGGACTTTACCAATAGTAGTTCTTGTCACTATACCTTCCAGTTCACTGATATATTCCTTTGTGGAGCATGGTTCTATGAACCTCCTTTTTAGGGAATGTTCTGATTCCCCTCCAAATTTCTTAAGCATCTTCATGTGCACCATTTTTAGAACATTTTTGGGTACAGTGCATTGAATATTTCAACTTGTTTTAAGAACCAAGTAAAAGGTTTCTCCTTTTCTGGGTCAGAAGGAATTTCAAAATTCACTTTCTACTTTGTATCTCCAGGCATCATTTGCCCATTTGGTGATTATTTCATTTTCCACCAAGACCAGGTATTTTTACCATTGGTTTTTCTTATGCCATAATAAGATATTTTCTCAGATTTTTCGAATAATGAATGGAATTTTGCAGTGGTTGATTCATCTGGTATGGCATGATCTTCTTGTAACATGTCAATTTTTTCAATGAATGTGTCAGGCTGAGTCTATGATAAAGTGTTAATAAGGGTATATACAGCTTTAACTATGACTGTAACACAGATAAAAAGTCTTTAAAAAGGTTTGTTTTAAAGATATTAAGGGATTTACTAATGAAATTAGTGGTGGTGAGTGCTACTGAAAGCCCTGGATGCAGCTTTACCTGTTGGGTTACAATAATAAAGACTACAATTGTAAGCTGGGGTCTCCTTTGTGACTTCCATTTTATATTGAAGGAATTTAATAAACTAACTAAATTTGGAATACTGTTAAGAGTAACTAACAGAGACATCACTTTAGTTGAATTATAGCATTATTAGTGGTATGAGCTTCACTAATAATATCAAAGATAATTTATGATTTTGAGTAATATAAATTAAAATATAAACATTTGAGAGATATTATATCTCTTATAGTAATAAATGATTCAATTTAAACTGTAAATATATATATATATAAAGTGGAGCTCTGAGGTATCATTCAAAGGTAAGAATTATCCTCTTAAATATTGTAAATACAAGAGTTAAAAAGATGTTATAGAAAGATTTCATGACATCATCAAAAGAAAATGAAATAATAATTATATTGACAAAATCAAATGATGTCATATGATTATTTTATTATATCATCAATATTTAAAATGATAAAGTTTAATTTTTAAGTTAAGGTTTGAATCTAATAATTGAATAAAAATAGAAATTGGAGTCAGAGACAATGTAGCGGGTATGCCAGTACATGCTTGCAGGCTCACAACAATACTTAAGTTTAAAGTATACCTGACTTTTTTTCCAAGGGTATCACTATTTTGGACAGTTGTACTAAGTAGGAATTTGAGAACAGGATTGGGAAACCTTTTCTGGTGGAGAAAAGGCCCCTTTTTATCGTAAAATGGGGTGGAATGGCCCTCTAGACCATCCATGTAGAAGAAGTGAACAGCATTTCACTTCTGAGTACTAGCTTGTGGCTTTCAAAAAGCCTGTATACACTTTATTGGGCTCAGATGTGGGTTTGAAACCACATCTGGGAGGTTTTCACCAATACAGGGTGAAAATGTTCATCTGGGACCACATAGCCCTCTTCTCACATGTATGATGCATAGGAAGCTGTACATAACCTGTATGGAACCCCAGTATTGACTGAACTATGATTTATTGAAGTATAAACATGATTATTTGTCTGTTTGACACCTCATAATAATAGTTATGGGAGAATATCCCACAGTAAGTCTGTGCAGGTCAGACTGTGAGATTTCAACTGTAAAACTGCCATAAGTTTGTCAGTTTTTGAGATATCAGGATAAACGTTGATTCATTGTGTAGCCCTGCATGTGTTCTACACAATGGCTTCTCATTTGATATGATTATAATCAAATATGGCAAAGTTATGTCATGTATAAGGTTTCTTATAAATATTCATGATTTTGCCCAAAAACTGTATGGAGCTTGTTTTCCCCATAACCTTTGTTCTAGATTGGGTATGGGAAAATGAATTGTACCATCAGATAGCTCTAATTGTGATATTTCCAAAAATACCCCACTTTAGGTATCTCACACTAAAACTGTGGAAGCTAGATGAGAGGTGAATATTTTATTCACCCTTATTTGACCTTATTTTGGTAATAACTCCTGTAATTATGTTTCTAGCTCAGTTTGGCTAGTACCATTGGATAGCCCTGACTTAGAGATTCAATTTGAATACCCATTTGATGGGGTTAAGTCTCTTCCTATGGATTTCAGATGAGAGGTGAATAATAAGGTTTATGCTCAGCAACAACTTTGTTATTCCTTGTCCTATGATGGTGGGACTTGTGTATTTGGAAAGTGGTGGGTTTGCTCTTTTTTTTGATACCTTCTAAGCTTATTTGGCTCAGCTCCATGTTTTGGTGATATCTTGGCTTTACCATTGATTTATAGTATTTGGCTGTCATGCTTGTGCTCTGGTTTTGAGTCACAAGCTGACAGAATGACATATGGTCATATTAACCTTCACCTGTGAGTGTTGGCCATTATTTTAATTGAGGTTCATCTTTTATCAAGACTTGGTTATTGTCTTTATGACTCGAGTCTGTCATGAATCGGTTTGTTATTTTCTCTTTGGGCTTAACAGGACTTCTTATGTGAGAAAATAGGGTTGAGAACTTTTGCATATTTGAGTTAGCCTCATTTATTTTATCAATTTTTCAGTAATAATTCTTATTTCACTTTGAATGTCATCTTTAAGATTAATCATTGCTCCATCACTTTTTTTCTACATGGTCTAGAAGTAATTTTTGATTTGATGAAGTCTTTTCTTCATATTTTTCAGCAGAAATACTTAATTTGATTAGTTTCTCTGTTAAATTGTCAATGCTCATATCATAATTTATTGTTAAAGTTTTTTCTTTAATATATTTTATGTATTCATACAATTCTTGCTGTCCTGGTATTAAGTTTTGAGTATTGTCAATAAGAATTTTTGGTTTGTTATTTTCAACCATAAATTTAATGTTATAAATTTCTTTTTTGTTTTGTATAACATTATCTCTTGTAAGGATAATAGACTATTTTTAATTTCTTTAAGAGTTCAGATACTATTTCTAATTTCAATTAAAGTATTTACAACATCAGGAGACAAAGTCATTTCTTTGGGAAATGAGGTTGTCTCATTCTTTGTTCCTCTTTGTCCTTGAATTCCATTGAGGTTGTGTCCATGTTGAAGAAATTTTCCATGGCATCTTCTTGGGTTTTCGGGATCCTGTAACTTGGGGAATATGGTTTCCTCAAATTCGTTTTCTTGTTCTTCTTCCCTTCTTGGGTAGGTTGGTTGGCTTGAGGCTTGCTGGTGGAAGCTACTGGGGCTTCTTCCTTGCTTGCCTCTTTCTTTTTGGCATGGTACTCCTTTATCTTCTTGATTTGAGGCTTGAATGATAGTGGATTCCATCCATTGGAGTATCTCACTATTTCCTCCTCTTTGAGGAATTTTTTTAGGATATGCCAGGGGTTCATCACTTCTTGGTGGATTTGTGGCAACATTTCCCAATCCTTGTCCTTGTACACTGTGTAATACTGCTTGTACTGGCTCATATAAATGTCTTTTTGAGCCCTCTGAATGTGATTTTTCTCTGTTGGAATTACTCATCCTTCCAATTCTGGTTCAGAAATCATAGGAATATTGGGGACTTGCCTTTTGGATATGGCACTTCCTTGTGCGGATTCTGTTCCACTGGGGATTTTTCCATTTCTTTTCCCTTTTGAGGGATAAACTCTACTTCTGAGTCCACCTCCATCTGATTGGATGAAGTATTGGGATCCTCTTCTAGTAGTCATAGTAAAAATTTAAGAAAACAAAAGATTCCAGAACACAAAATATCTTCTTATGGCAATTAAAAGGGAGGTACTCAACTTCAGAGTCCTGAATAGTGGGTTCTGGAAAGACAAATTTCTTAGCTTTCTTTTCTCATTGAAAATTGGTGTTGGAGAACTTGGACAAGCTTCTTCCACCAATCTCTCAACAGTGATTTGATTATCCTCTACTGGGTTGTCTGCAAACAATAAAAAGACAAATCAGTATAAGTCTTTTCTAAAAAGTGTTACTTTTGGAAATTTCCACAGAAAAATTGCTTTAATATCTTTTGAATTAATTAAATGGATAAAATAAATAATAAAAAAGAATAAAAATAACTTTTTTTATTGGTTTATATATATATATATATATATATTATCATTTTTCTATTTTTATTTTTAAACAATAAAATAAAATTAAAATGATTCTTTTTTAAATTAAATCTATAATATAAATTTATTTTTAATTTATAAATATCTTTTTGAATTACTAGAGTCACTCAAAGAAAGTTCTTGAAAGTCTAAGGATGTGAAAAATCATGTGCAAGACAGTACAATTGCTTTCCAAATTCCTCAATAGCTCTCAAAATCAATAAATATAAAATTATTATATAATCTTATAATTGTAAATATAATTTACTATTGGATAAACCCAAAATGAAGATTTTTAAAGGTCTCCAAGTAACAATCCTGTCCAGGCCCCCAAATATAAGGTTTGACTATGAAACAATAAGTGAATATTAGTAATATTTTACTTAATGAACTATGAACGTCCTTATCAGATTAATAAATAAGATAAAGAATAATTATATTAATGAAGAATTAAGATAAATATTGTGTAAAATAACTATATTACTAAATAAATATTAATATTTAATAATTAATATATTCAAAGCTTTTTCTTATTGTTACAAGAAGATAATAAAGGAGTAAAATAATTGTTTTTAATAATAAAAACAATCAATAAAAATAATATTACTAATATTGAAGTTATATATTAATATAAATACTAATTATATTAATAAAGAAATTATCAAGAGTATTAATGGAGAGAAATCATTATAAAGGAGAAATAACCTACTTTTGACACTTAATATAATAATTTTGAGAGATTTTATTCCAAATAATACAAATATAACTTATTTAAATTGTATTTACAATAAAGATTATCAGAAATTACAAATATTCTTCTTTTTACGTGAAATAGAGATTTATAGAGAAATTTTAACAAAAACAATCAAGAATTGATTTGATCATGTCAAAGCTGAGGATTATAATAAAATCTAATTGATTCTTTTAGTATATAATGATTTTATATAAAAAGAAGAAGGTTTTTACCTTTGTTTTAGTAATTTTAATGTTTTTTTTTGCATCTGAGGGGGAAATGGAGGCGAAAGGGTTCTATTTATAGTAAACTACTCCCTTCTAGAGTCCAGCAGGCTTCTAGTAGATGATTACTGATGCTATCTACTGGAACTGATCAGTATTTTACGGTTTAGTGATGATTACATCATGATCAAACCATCTCATCTCATTATTATGCCATTATTTAAAGTTATCACTATAACTCTAAGTTTGATGACATCATAGGCTTAGAAGAAGCCTAAGATCTGTGGATTTAATCAGTATTAACCATTTTTATCACTTATATAACTTTTAAGCTTAAAATGAGATCACAGTGAGTGATCATAAATGATCAATTTTAAGCTTAAACTTTGATAATGAATGAATTTTAAGTTATACATGATAAAGCTATTCAGAGGGCCAATTCTGATAGCTTTGCATTTCTTTATTAAACTTCCAAGAGAATTTCATTAAATCATCGAAATTCTATTTTTGATTATTTTTCTTGTATCTCATCTTTTCTGTCAAAATTCAATATTTCAAACTTAAAACTAAGTTTTCAGGGGGCTTTACCTTGAATGTTATGATGAAAAATACATCATTATTCACGTATGACCTATTAGAACCTGAATATCCACTTCATTTTAAGTTGGGACCACTTTCACAACAAAGTGGCCAACAGCTCTAGCAACTTTGTTCAATAAACCCTTACAACTTATAACTTGTTTATAGCTTGTCAAATAAAGCTCATATCTGTCTTTTTACATTAATTCAGTGTTAAGTTTAATCTTGGATTAACTCTCTATCATGTATATCTCAAGATATATTAGCTAAAAACCATGAATGTATGCACTGACCAAAAAAGTGCATATATTCAGCTTAATTCCTTAAGTATTAACTTTAGAGAAATGAAATAAAATTGTTTTATGTGTAGGCTTTCATGGGGAATTCAATGGTTAATTTTTTTCACATGTTGTTTCATTTTCTTCTGAGATAAATAAGAACTTATATCTTTTTATGGCATTTTTGGCTTATTGCTCATTAGTATTGACTTTACAGATATGCCATAAAATGATATATGTGTGTTTTATCATGGGGATTCTAATTGTTTAATTCATTTCACATGTTTATTAATCAGATTCTAATTTAATTCAGCATTTATGCTCTCTATAGTATTTTTACTTATTTTAAGATAATCATTTGGAGGAATAATTATTGTAAAGCTTTTCTTGTGACCTTTTTGGATATGTGGTCATATTTCAAAGGCTCACACTTCATAAAAACAGAGGAAATATTTCAATATGTCAATTCATCCTTATAAACTCTTAAAAAATTGAACCAATCAATTGATCCATCAGTTAAAAATCTCATTTCAATTAGAATTTAGATGAAAATCCCCTGGTATTCCCAAGTTGACTACATGCAAGGGATGTAGAGGTTTCTTATAGCTTGTCTTGAATGACTATTTTCCAGAACTTGAGTGCCATAAATGCTTTCAAATCGGATAGGATAGGTTGTTTTGAGGAAAGGTGAAAGCTGATGCTGGTTCAAAATTCAGGAGGCTTGATAAAGCAGAAAAAAAGTAAAATATTACAATTGGAAGCTCTTTTGACCTCTCCAGAAAGAGAAATTTCATTGTTGGGGCTTTTGCTTTGAACATGGAGGTAGAGAAGAGCAGTGACCGTTCTTATAGATTGGTTGAAGACATATTGGAGATCACCATTATCTGGAGTGAACTTTGACCTGTAAGGGTGATCTGGTGGGAATGGGGCAGTGGGATCAGTGGTATAACTGATCTTTTGAAAGAATTGAACAACTTCTACAAGGGCCTGATCTGATCTTGGTGAGAAATGGTTGAGTTTCTGGAGGAGGTCTTCATCCAGGAAGGATACATCAATGATTCTCGAATCATAGTGGGCAGATTTGAAGTTGATCCATGCTCCCTTGACTGGCCTCTTGATGTAAGAAATAAGCTCAGCCATTGTGTGAGCTGGAGGATTTTCATGGCTGGGGCTGTGGACCAATGATTCTTGATGCACTATCTCCTTTCCTGTGAAAAAAGAAGTATCATTGTTAAATGAAATCTCATCTTAATGTATATATGTTCAAAATATGAGTCAGTATGATCTATTTCTGCTTAATTAATTCAAGAAGATATCAATTACATTTCCTGAATTTTACAAAACATAAAGACAACCTTTTTATGTATGAGGATATACTTATGGAATTGGCTGGAACCTTTTTTACCAAGAATAGTGTTGAGATTCTTGATGATAAAGTGACAATTTTTCAAAACAAGGTAATAACTGGAAAAAGCTTTGGTTTTATCTTTTTGAATTCGCCAATATTCAATTTTTTTGATTTCTTCTTGGGTAAATCCTTTGAAAAAACCTGAAATCAAAGAGTCAGTTTGATTATAACGTCCAAATGGAATTGTGATAACTCAATTCTAAAAGGGTCTTTTGGAGGGTGAGCCAATTCCAACAAGAATTCTTCAGCAGTTTGTTGAGGTTCTGATTCTTCAGTACCTGAGGTAGGAGGAACATGTGGTGGCTCCTGTGGCCAAGTTGAGCTTTGTGGAGCCTGGATGGGTACTTTTCTGACAGTGATGTTGATTTGGGGAGTATTTGAGGTGGCTGTTTCATTCAATACTTGACAGAAGAGATTGCTGTAATCATGAGAAGGTGGCTGAGTCTGTTGTCTGGCGGTAAGATTGTAAATATATATTCTTGTTGGTGAAAGCTGGATAGGGTATTTTGATCTGAAAAGCCATATTTAGAACCTGTAAGGATTGACTTTGGTATGGGGGACTTCATGAGATTTCTCAGAAGTGGATTTGGATGAAGGTGGGAAAATAGAAGGGGCAGGCTGCAGAATAACCACTTTTCGTAATGGTGGGATTGGGAAATCGTTCTTGTTATGTTGGAATTAGGAAGACACAGCTTGACAAGAAATTTGAGGTGGAGGGTTATTTTTTAATCAAAGCTTTCTGAATCAATGGAGGCTTGAGAGGAGGTCCTGTCTGAAACATTTTTTACCTTTTCAATCTGCAAAAAGGAATTTTCTAGCAAAAATTAAAAGTTCCCATAAGAAGGGATTCCATAAAAAATTAAAAATTACCACTTGGTGAAAGATAAGGTGATGGATGGGAATGTGGAAATATTGGTTGATGAGTTGAAGGGATTGGGGTTGTTGGGAAAATTTATATTGTTTAATGATGTTGGACTCTACAGATTGATTGAGGGATTTCATTAAAATTTGGTGGGGCTGACAGGATGTATTCTGCTCTGATGAAATGCTTGGTGCTGAGTGGAATGGACATTTCACAGGAGTTTCTTCTTATTTTGTGTATTTGTATTTGGGCCTCAGATTTTTGAGCTTCATACTCCACCAAAACAGCTCTATGAGAAGGCTTGCAGTGGGGATTGGAAAGAATTTATTGAGCTCTTTGAATCATATGGGAGTCTTAAACCTTGAACAGCAAGTATAGTATGGTAGCTTAAAAAAATGACAAAACACAATATCATTGAAGTTATCCATTTCATGCAGTATTTAAAGATGTGAATTATTGTAGGAGGAAAGATTTTGGAAAAAAAACATTTTTGGAATTTCTGATTTTTGGCAGAAATAAAAAAATTAAAGTAAAGAAATTGGATTTGTGTCTTTCCAAATTTGGAAATTTGAAATTTGAAATACAAAACACTGGCACATACAGAATGAATTCCATTTTGAATATTTGAAAAGGTACCGGTATAAACACATATTTTTCTCATAAGCAGTAAATATAATTATCCCACTGAGCAGTCACCATTTCATTCATAAATTTTGAGTAGTGTTGTCATTGAAGTCTCTCATCAAGTTGATATTCCTTGCTTGTTTTCATTTTGTCATTTTTTTCATTGAGTTATGTCTTACATAACTTTTGTCTTGACATTTCGGCCATGTCATTTTATTTTCAGGGACCATTATGCACCAATTTTAGAAAAATGGCTTTGGCTATTTTTAATTGGATTTTGAGAAAAGATCAATTTCATCAAAAATGACAGAATTTTTGATGACATGATTTTTGAAAAAATTTGCTGTCATTTATCCTTTTCATTGTATTATTCATATCTGATCTAATTTAAATATGTTTTCTTATCAATTCTCATTAGTCTTTTGAAAAAAAGAAACACCAATAACAGGTTTTTTGCGCAGAAAAACACCTGATGTATGTCTTTTGGCAGTTTTTGGAGGCCCAAAGAATTTTTTTGTTTTGTTTTTGTTTTTTGGGTTTCCTGAATTTTCAGGTTGTTTTTCAAAAAAAAGGTTCATATTTTTTTGGTTTTTTTTTGTTTTTTTTTGGTTTTTTTTTGGTTTTTTTTGGTTTTTTTGGTTTTTTTTTGGTTTTTTTTTTGGAGTGTGGGGTGTGGATACATTGAAACAAGAGTGTTACACTGTATATGTGATTATTTGTTTGCGTTAAGCCTATCATAAACAAATAATTACATACACACTTTAACTCTCTGGTTACCATGTGTCCACACCCCAAACTCCATTTCTTTTTTTTAAAAAAAATCCAAAAACCCTCAAAAAAAAGATAAAAGCAATAACTCTTTTAAAAAAAATCAATTTTATATGCCATACCACCTTAAAAAAAGTATTGATATAATAAGAATCATAATATTATTAATAAAAATATACTTTCTTTAAAAAAAAAATTCAAAAAAGAGAAAAAAACAACAAAATAATGGAATATTTTGTTTGGCCTCCCAAAATGTCAAATTACGCATAAAAAAGAAAAATATCCAGAACAGAAAGTGGTCCAGGAAAAACAAGAAAATGAATAATCAAGATTGACTCAGAAATTGAAATTAAATTTTCACAAGAAAAAGAATTATTTAAATTTTAATGAAAATTAGCAAAAATAGCACAAAAAAAGTTAAATAAATTTAAAGTATGGCATATTCATTATATTACTAAAAATGGTAAATACATAGCCATATAAAAAGCAAAAAATGTGAATTAGTAGATTGTACAAAAAAAATGGAAATCAGAAAAATTTTAAGGAAAGAGTTTCAGATTGTTAAAAATTGAATGAATATGTTTATCTAAGCAAACATCAAAAAATCAAAACCATTGTATTATGTGTTTAATAAAGACGGATATACCCTTTTAAAGAATATGTTTATCTCTGATGTAAATACCGTAAAATCAAGTCAAAAAAAGAGAGTTGGAAAATATGGAAAAGAATTGACAAAGGAAGTCCTGAGTATGTAAAGTTGAAGGGAAATATTAAGAGAAACATATGGCTCAAATGGAAATTTGAGTTGAGCTCCACATAAATACAATCAAGGACTTAAGCAAGATTATCATAACCACAAGGAATGACAAGGATTAAAGAAAATCTGTGTTTGGTGTTGAAAGTTTTAAGACATGGAATTCCAATTGTGAAGTTTAAAACAACACTAAATAGAGAAATAAGGTGGTTGTCATTTTTGAAAGACAGAACAGAGGAGAGATAATTATTAAAAGAAGACTAGATTATTAAGGAAAAAGACAAAATAATCCCAAAAGTAATTATAAAAAAGGGCCTGTGTTCTCTTGATACAATGGTAATCAATGTATCACCAACATCTGTTCATTAGTACTCAAAAGTGTTCAATTTTTATTCCATGCTTAGTAATTTGTGAGCATGTGAGGTATGTATAACATACCCATAAAGACACAAATAACTTTATACACAGTTAAATTTGTCTTCAACAGACTTATTAATTGAATTGAAAATAAAAAATAACAAAAAAAGTATAACTTTTTTTGGATAAACAAAGTTATAAATATTATGTCATTTTTGGATTCTACACCAAAAATAACCTAGGGTACATCCATAGGGTGTTATACCCAAAAACACTTATTTTATATGTTATTAGAAGATTTAAGAATATCACAGTACTAATTTAACTTTTGTAACATTTTCTTAGAATTGTTAAATTTAAGGTTAAATAAGCTTAAATTTAAAGTTGCATAAGGTTTATGCCAACTTACCAAAATTTTAGTTAAGATTGAGGTGTGGTGTATATTTACTGAATTGGCTAAGGATTTGCCATACAGAATGTAAATCCTGCATGAGCTCAACTTAAAAGGTTTAAGGCCATAATATGGCTTTAAATAAATAAAAGGGCAAAATCCATGCAAAAAGGTGGGACAAAGGGAAAAGACCAAATAGAGCTGGGGTACCCAGCTTTTTGGATCTGCAAGGATTCAATTAAGATTGTCCACCTGTATTGGAGGATTTTCAAACTTATTTAAGCTTTAAGATTAGACTTTGATCCAACATTAAATTTTAAACTGGTTTTATCCCAATTTAGACAGGAATTTCAAGCTGCCAAAGGGTAAATCCCAAAATTCAGGCTTGAATTCAAGGTTTTAAGAACTGTAAAAGCTTAAAAAAGTCTAAAACTCTAAATTTTAAAGCATTAAAACCCTATCAAAACTTAAGTTTTAGTGTGTAATGCTATTTTACATTGAAAAATAGCAATAACTTCAAAAATTCATTAAAAATACAATTCTTAATGGATTTGCTTGAAAATCTCACACAGCTTACATTTTAACATTATCTGTATATAAATTAAATTTGAAGTATCTTTTAAAAATAAATTTCCTGGGTATTTAGCCTGGAAATTTACTCTTTTAAACAAAGCTCAAAGAAAATTATAATTTCTTTAAAAATTAATTAAAAATTGAGTTTAAGAGATTTCTTCTTGAAACTCTATTTTTAAGTTTTTCATGTAATGAGCTTTAATATAAATAAGTTTGTTTATATTGAAACTTAAAATAATTAGCTTAAATGAGGATTAAAGTTACATGGAGTTAAGAATAACACTGATAACTTTAAATTGGAATTAAAAATAAGTTACCTTAAGTCAAGAACTTTCTTTTTAAGCATGGTTTTTCAGTTTCGACCTGAGCACGCCTTCTATATCCATTATGAATCATGAGAGCTGCTGTGAAGACATAAAAAAGAGTCTTTCATCACTGGTTTTGTCCATCATTCATTATCAATCCAATAATATTAGAAATTTAAACAGGTAAAGTTTTATTGAATATAAAATCTTAGTATTAAAGTAATTCTTCAGCTATTTTATTCTTTATTAATTAAAATTAAAAAATTGAAATCATAGAATCTAGATTATTGTTGTAATCACAAATAAGATATTTTATTATATTAAATTATCATCTTAAATATCTTTTAAAAATCCACAGATTTTAATCTTAATTTTTATTATAAAAAGTTTTTTTAGATTTAAAATCATTGATTTTTGGCGTGTTTTTAACTTAGAATTATTTTTTAATATAATAACTGTTGTTGTTTGACTTGTTGTATTAAATAAATATTATAAGTAAGTTTTCTCTAAAGTTCTATATTTTTTTATCTAGTATTAGCTTTTTTATATAAAATTTTATTCTATAAGGATTATTTCTGCCCAGTGTGTGTTTTAATTCCTTTATAAATAATATTTATATTATTTATAAGTGGTTAATATTCATATTTTCCATGTGTAATTGTCTCATTAAGAGCTTTACACTTCTTATTGTTATAACTGTCAGTGAATATAACAATAATAGAATAATTATAATTTATTATAATTATTATTATATTTTATAATAATAATTAAATTTATTATTTTTATATATAATTATTTTTAATACTTATATTTAATTTTGTGGTTATAATATTTTATTATATCATATATTTCTATTGAGGACAGTCATAGTACTCTTGATATTGCTACTATTATCAAGAGTTTCATAGACAAACCCTACATAATTACTGATAAAGTGATACAAATAATGTCCTTCAACTCAAAAAACATGAGAAATGAAGGTATGGTTTCACTTTAATGTGTGTGTGTCAAATGAGAATGCTTGGATTTGTAACCCAAAAGCTTATTTAATGTTGTATTGTGAATTATCCCTTTGACATATAAAAGCTGGGGAAAGATTGAATCATAGATTGTATTAGTGGTTTTAATTGGGACATGGATTTGTAATTTCCAAAAAATAGGTGTTTTGGCCAAAGTTGGTATAATAATGGCAAATAAATGGATTGAAATATTTTCTGAAGACTTCAAACATTTCAATTATTATGGTTCTTCCTGAAATGAAATCAGGATTGAATGTGGAAGATAGCATGTATTCAGTGACTTACAATTTGAAAACGTTAGTTTGGATAATTTGAGGGAGGTAAAATGAGGTCCTATGGATTTTTGTATGGGGATTTGCTTTATTTAGGAGAATAATTTTTATGTAAATTATGTAACAAATAAAGAATGTTTGTGAGCCTTTGAGATATGACCACATACCCAATAAGGTCACAAGAAAGACTCAGAATAATTATACCTTTAAGATAATTATACTAAAGTTACTTAGAATAATTATACATTAAAATTAATTACTTCAAAAATACAAAAATACCATAAATTGGTACAAAAATTGGTTTAACTTAAAAACCAATGAGTCAACATTTGAAATAAATTATACCAGTGGATTCCTCATGGTAAAATAAACATATACCATTTTTATGGCATATCTGTAAAGTCAATATTTAATGAGTTATAAGGAATAATACCTTATAAAAACCATAAATCCTTATTTATTTCAAGAACCAATGAAACAACATGTGAAATAAATTGTACCATTGGATTACCCATGAAAATTCAAACATAAAACAATTAATGAGCTAATTTCTCAAGTTAATACTTAAGGAATTAACCTGAATATATGCACTTTTTTGGTCAACGCATATATTCAAGGATCATAGCTAATATCTCTTAAACTATACAAGATAGAGTGATGAACCAAAAATAAAGTTACCACGTAGTTAATGTAAGAACACAGATATGAACTTTATTTTACAATTTATAAACAAGGTTAAAACCTATGATGAAATAATGATAAAAATCAACAGAGCTGTTGACCACTTTGTTGTGAAAGTGGTCTAAACTTAAAAATAGAGTACACAGTTGGATTATACTAGTTTATTCGTGAAGAATGATGTAATTTGTATTATTAAATTCAGGGTATAACCCCCTGAAATCATGATTTGAAGTTTAAAATATTGAATTTCAACAGAAAAGATGAGTTACAAGAAAAATCATCAAAATTAGAGTTTTGATGATGTAATGGAAAGAACTTGGCAGCATAATACGGTTATGTCAGGCTATCAGAATTCACTCTCTGAATTGCTGTAGCGTGTAAAGCTTAAAAGTTATTAAAGATCAAGGTTTGAGCTTAAATTGAGCAGTTATGATCACCTACTGTGTGAGCCTTGAGGTATATTTTACATACCCAAATAGGCCACAATTATCTTAAAAAGAAATTTTGAATTATGCATAACTCATAAGTCATGCATATATCCAAAATTCATCATTTTCAATTTCAGAAAAGATGAATAACTTTTTATTGAGTAAGTAAATCCATGGATTTAAGGCCAGATTTGAATTCTACATAAAAATTCACCTAGGGTAGCTCCATAGAGTGAATAAGCTCAATTTAAGTATTTAAGGTGGTAAAATGGAAAATACTTCAATACCACATCATTAATACCACATAAAAGATCCGTGAAAACTTTTGTTTTTCTTGATTTTTAGCCAAAATAATGGGAAAGTGAGAAATCCCATGTTACATATACACTAAGAATAGTGTTATGCATGTTTTGAGCACTTAATATTATGGTATTCTTACATAGACTTTTGGTACACCCATAGTGGATATCTCACTTTAAGCTTAAATTACTATTTTGACGTAAAAATTAGGCAAGGGGGACAAAAGACATCAAAGAGAGCCAGGGTACCCAACTTCTGAGGCCTCAGAGGCGTGGATAGCTCCAGAGCATGGATCCATGGCTCATCTTGGCCCAATTGGTAAACTAAAACTCTTTGGGAACTTGGTTACCAAGTTACACCTACTGTAATCATAAGAAAAATAGCAAATAACCTGCTATTTTGACGTGCCAAGGAGGTAATAAGCTACTTAGGCTCCTGTAACCACGTCAATTCTTGATGAATTTCCATGACTAGACCCTAAAAGAGTAATTAAACCCTTTTGGGATCCATATTCATTGATTTACCTCATAGCAACCAGCAAAATACTGCTATTTGCAATTCTACGTAGAAATGAGGTAAAAACTTCAAAAATTCATTAAAAATACAATTCTTAATGAATCTTCCTGAAACTTTCAGGACCAATGAAGAACTGTATTATCTATGGTACAACCAAAAATAATTATGGCTTTACTAGTAAAATTAAAAGTTTTACTTACAGTCCATTTTTGACCATTCTACGTGAAACACTGAATCTTCAAAAATTCACAGTAATTACAACCTGTGATGAAATTGGCAATAACATTTATAACTTTGAGAAATCAATGATTATTTTAGAATAAAAGAAGATTTACAGATGTTACTCCTTTTATTCTTAACCATATTGGGGTTGGTAGTCACATAAAAGCATCAATTAAGTAATTATGATAATCTTATGTGACAACAGATGATGCAATCATTAATCCAAAAGGGTTTATTGTTTTCTCACTCACTGGTTTTTCAGTTTGCTCCATGGCACGCCTCTGTGAGCTGTTGTTGACTTAAAAGAAGCCTATTCTTGCTGTTTTTTCCATATCATCATCTTATCAATTTATTAAATCATTATTACCAACAAGTAAGTATTAGTTAAAGCTATTCTTAAGTGTTTTAAATCTTTCAAAATCATCCAGAAAGACGTGAAATCCTAGAATCCAACTATATATTGTTGTGATATTGTTATAAATCCTTTTGATCCCTTAAATCCACAATTCCCCGTCAAATTTCTCTACTCTTATCTATCAATAAGTTCTTTGGAGTATTAGTGAGTCATTCATTCTTAATTCTTAAAGTTTTTCTCTAGTAATAGTTTTCTTCAACAATTATCTTTATAATTATTCTTGTAAAAGATAATCATATATTAAAATAATTTTATTATTTTAATAAAGAAGTTTTTATTATTAAATTCTTCTTGTAATTGATTCTAGTAGACAATTACTGCTCACTGTTATAATCACTAGTAGTGTATAACAAGTGAAAGAAATAATTTTATAATTATTTAATTGTGGTTATAATAATTTTTATTATTATATTTCATAAGAACAGACATAGTACTGTTGAATAATAGTAATATTATCATCAGCTTCATAGTCACATCTTACATACTGTAACCTTAAATTAAGTTTAACAGTCATATGAGTGATAGGATTGGCGAATACTATTAGTTTATGATTAAAACTAATAAAATCTACTAATTTTGGGGTTCTGCCAAGCCTCTGATGTCATCAACTTTAGAGTTATAGTGATAACTCTAAATAATGGTGTAATAATGATGCAATATGGTTTGATCATTATGTAATCATCTCCAAACCTTAAAATATTGATCAATTCCAGTGGATATGATCAGTACACGTCTACTAGAAGCCTTCTGGACTGCAGGAGGGAGGTATTTACTATAAATAGAGCTATTTTTACTCTATTTTCCCCTCAGATGCATCAAAAACATTAATTCAATTAAATCAAAGGTAATTTCTTTATTCTTTATATATAAAACTATTATATTATTAAAGACCAAAGACCACTTTGTTATAATCATCTATTTTGACGTAATTAAATCATTTATTTAATTGTTTTTGCTAAAAATCTCTCTAAAAACTCGTTTCCAAGTAAAAATCAAGAATATTAGTAATTTTTCTTTATTTTTATTGTAAATACAATTTGAAAAGGTTGTATTTATATTTTTTGGCGTAAAATATTTCAAAATTATTATATTAAGTGTTCAAAGTAGGTTATTTTCTCTCATCGTAATATTTTTCTCTTTATTATTATTTTAATAATTCTTTAATTAATATAAATAGTATTTATATTAATTTATAACTTTAATATTGGTAATATTATTGTTAATAATTGTTTGTTATTAATAAAAAACAATTTTTTATGCCTTTATTATTTTTTTGTAACAATAATAAAGTGCTTTTAAATATATTAATATATTTATTTTATTATATTATATTTTATAATATAAATTATATTATTATATTTTATTAATAATATAATTATTTTTACGCCATAATTATAATAATTCTTTATTATTATAATTATTATTTATCTTATTTATTTCATTTATAAGGACATTCATAGTACAATAAGTAAAATATTAGTAATTTTTACTTATTGTTTCATAGTCAAACCTTACATTTGGGGGCCTGGCCGTGATATTTACTTAAAAGACCTTTAAAAAGATTTGAATTGGGTTTATCCAATAATAAATTATATTTATAATCATAAAATTATATAATAATTTTATATTTTATTGATTTTAAAAGCTATTGAGGCATTTGGAAAGCAATTGTGCTGTCTTACACGTGGTTTTTTCACATCCTTAGACTTTCAAGAACTTTCTTTGAGTGACTCTAGTGATTAAAAAAGATATTATATAAATTAAAAAGAATTTTCATTATAATTTAATTTATAAAGAATCATATTAATTTTTATTTTATTCCTTAAAAATAAAAATAAAAAATATTAAAAGCCAATGAAAAAAGTTATTTTTATTCATTTTTATCATTTCTTTATTCATTTCAATTTTTTAAAGATATAAAAGCAATTTCTACGTGGAAAATTGCCATATCTTTCCAAAAAAATAACACTTCTTATAAAAAGGCTTATATTTATTTGTCTTTTTTAGTGTTTGAGGATAACCCAACAGAAAATAACCAAACTACTGTTGAGAGATTGGTGGAAGAAACTTGTCAAAGTTCTCCAACACCATTTATCACTAAAAGAAAGAAAGCTAAGAAATTAGACTTTCCAGGACCCACCATTCAAGACTCTGAAGATGAGCACCTCTTTTATAACTGCCATAAAAAGAATTTTTATCCTAAAATACTTTCATTTTGCTTTATTTCTTAAATTATGACTACCAGAAGAGGTTCCCAATACTCCATCCAATCAGATGGAGCTGGATTCAGAGGTAGAACTGTTTCCTCAAAAGGGAAAAGAAAGGGCAATATCCCCAGTGGAACAGAATCCACACAAGGAAGTGCCCTATCCCAAAGGCAAGTCCCAGAAATGCCCATGATATCTGAACCTGAATTGGAGCTAAGTATGAGTAACTCAAATAGGTACAAATCACATTCAGAGGGCTCAAATAGACATCTACATGAGCCAGTACAAGCAGTATTACACAGTGTACCAGGACAAAGATTGGGAAATGCTGCCTCAAATACACCAAGGAGTGATGAACTCCTGGCACATCCTGAAAAAGTTCCTCAAAGAGGAGGAGATAGTGAAATACTCCAATGGATGGAATCCACTGTCATCCAAACCTCAAATCAAAAAAATCAAGGATTACCACGCCAAAAAGAGGGAGGCAACCAAGGAAGAAGCCCCAGTAGCTTCTACCAGCAAGCCTCAAGCCAACCCACTTCCCCAAGAAGGGGAGAAGAACAAGAAAAAGAATTGGAGGAAAACATATTCCCCAAGCTACAGGATCCCGAAAATCCAAAAGGATGCCATGGACAATGTTTTCAACATGGCCAGAACTTTGATAGAATTCAAAGACAAAGAGGAACAAAGAATGAGACAACCCCATTTCCCAAAGAAATAACATTGTCTCCTGATGTTGTGAATACTTTAACAGAGCTTAAAAATAGTATTTTACCTCTTCAAGACATTAAAAATAGTTTATTATCTTTCCCAGAAATAAATAATAGCTTATCATCTTTAACCATACTTGTTGTACAAAATAAGAAAGAAATTGATAACATAAACTTTATGATTGAAAATAATAAACCAAAAGTATTAATTGACAATACTCAGAAATTAATACAAGGACAACAAGAATTGTACAAATACATAAGTGATATCAAAGAGAAAACTTTGACAATCAATTATGATGTGAGTATTGACAATCTTACACAAAAATTAAACAAACTAAGTATTTCTGTAGAAAAATTTGAAGAAAGGACTTCATCACACCAAAAATTACTTTTGGACCATGTGGAAAAAAGTGATGAAGCAAGAATGCATCTAAAAGATGATATTCAAAGTGAAATAAGGCTTATTACTGAAAAAATGGATAAAATGAATGAGGCTAATTTAAATATGCCAAAGTTATCAAGTCCATTTTCTCATATAAGAAGCCCTGTTAGAACAAAAGAGGAATTGACAAATCCTTTCATAACAGACTTGAGTCACCAAGATAATACCCAAGTCTTAATGAAGGAAGCACCTCAATTAAAAGAATGGCCAACATTCACAGGAGAAGGTGAATATGACCACATGTCATTTATTAAAACAATTGACATGTTACAAGAAGACTATGCAATACCAGATAAATTAATCACTGCAAGATTACATTCATTGTTTGAGAAATCTGCAAAAAGATGGTATTATGGCATAAGACAAACAAATGGTAAAAATACCTGGTCTTGGTGGAAACAAGAAATAATCATCAAGTGGGCAAATGATGCCTGGAGGTATCAGATAGAAAATTCATTTGAAAATTCTTTCTTTGACCCAGAGAAAGACAAACCTTTAACTTGGTTCCTGAAACAAGTTGAAAGGCTTAATGCATTGTACCCAGAAATGTCACAAAGAATGGTGCATATGAAAATACTCAAGAAACGTGCAGGAGAGCTAGAACATGCCCTAAGAAGCAGGTGTATAGAACCATGCTCCACAGAAGAGTACATTAATGCACTGGAAGACATAGTGACAAGAACAAAAATTGGCAGGACTTGGAATAAATTGGACATTAAAAGCCCAAATAAACCATTTATCAAAAAAGACAAATCAAAAGAATCCTTCAAGCCCAGTACATCCAATAATAATGAGCACAGAAAATGCCATAAATGTCGAGGTATTGGACACTTAGCAAATAATTGCCTAAAAAAGGCAAAAATAAATGAAATTGTGGAAACAGAAAACCACAATGACAAAGAGGAAGAATCTGACTCTGAAAAAGAGACAGAAGAATCAGAAACTTCTGAAAGTGATGAAATCAATATAATTAATGCAGAAATTAATAATATTGATATAATTTATGAAGTACTAGATGTCAACTCAAACTTACCACAAGTTGGGACATCTGACACAAACCTGACAAATGTGCAAGATGCCAAACTGTACAAAACCAAACCTGCAAGAGGAATGGGGTATACAGCTGGAAAATCAAGTATAAGTATTGTCATGGTTAATAACCAAGAAGCAAAGGTGAACTTGGATACAGGAGCATATTGCACCTGTGTTTGTAAAAGTTATTTAAGTACAATTGTTCCAGATTGGCAGGAAAAACCTATACCAATCCAAGGTGTCAAATTTAGTAGTGCAAGTGAAAGCATGATGCCCCTTGGAATAATTGACTTAACACTTATTTTCCCTCACCCTTCACAATGTGTCAGAATTAAACTAGAATTTGTGGTAATGGACAACTGTACCAGTAATCACTTTATCCTGGGAAATGACTACTTATCAATCTATGGTATAGATATCTCTAACCAGAAGGATAGATATTTTACCATAGGAGACAATAAGAGACAAAAGTTTGGCTTCTTAAATAATAACAAACAAATTGCAGTTGTTAAAAAGGAAGAAAATATTTCAGAAAAGGAACTTTTTATATCTGAACAACTTAAAGAGGCAGAATTCAATCAACAATTAACAGAAAAAATGAAAGAAAAATTGATTAACCTCTTCTTTAAGTACAAAGATGCCTTTGCAACTGACAAAGAGCCACTAGGTGCTATTATTGGGCATGAAGTAGACATAATTCTTAATGTGGAAAAGCCCTACCCACCCTTACTGAGGAGACCAGCTTACCCAGCTAGTCCAAGGGCTATAGAAGCCTTAGAGATACACATTAAAGAGTTAATGGACCTTGGAGTATTGAGAAAAGTTGGACATAATGAACAGGTAGAAGTTACTACTCCTGTCATTATAACTTGGCATAATGGAAAATCAAGGATGGTAGGAGACTTCAGAGCCCTGAACACCTATACCATTCCAGATAGATATCCAATACCTAGAATCCATGAGACATTGACACAATTGTCACAAGCTAAGTTCATTACAGCTATGGATGCCTTAAAGGGTTTTCATAAAAATTTGTTAACAGACAATGCCAAAAAACTACTGAGGATAATAGTCCACTGTGGAATTTTTGAATACTTAAGAATGCCATTTGGGATAAAAAATGCACCTTCCCATTACCAAAGAATGATGAATACCATATTTCCTGAGGAATTATCAGAAGGATGGTTAATTATCTATATTGATGATATCATAGTTTGCTCAGAAACTTGGGAAAATCACCTTACAAGACTAGAAAAAGTACTACAAAAAATAGTCCAAGTGAATATGAAAATTTCCTTGAAAAAGTGTCATTTTGCATATAGTGAATTAAAAGCACTAGGACATGTTGTATCTGGCCTTAGTCTAGGCATAGACAAAAATAAAGTGGCAGCAGTACTACTTAAACAAATGCCTCAAACCAAAAAAGAAATGCAATCATTTTTAGGATTTCCTGGTTACTATAGACAGCATATAAAAGACTTTGCAAAAATTGCCAAATCCTTATATAAATTATGTGACCAACAAACAGTTTATGAAATGACTGAAGAAAGAGTCAAGGAATATGAAGAATTGGAAAATTCACTAACAAATGCCCCATTTCTTCTAATGCCAGATTGGAAACTACCCTTCAAACTATACATTGATGCTTGTGGAGAGGGACTAGGTGCTGCACTTCACCAAACACAAATTATCAATGATAAACCAGTGGAAGGACCAATTTGTTTCATTTCAAGGCAGATAAAGCCAACAGAAGCAAGGTATGGAGCCAGCCAAATGGAATGCTTATGCTTAGTGCGGGCTTTATAAAAACTGCATTATTATTTGGATGCCACAGTATTTGATGTAATCACAGACTGTAATGCTGTGAAATCACTATTAAATATGAAGACTCCAAATAGACATATGCTGAGATGGCAAATTGCTATCCAAGAATACAGAGGAAATATGACTATTGTTCATAAATCTGGTAATATCCATAAAAATGCAGATGGTCTTAGCAGATGGGCTCTAGCAAATACCCCTGACAATCCAGCATGGGTACCACTAGAAGAACACCATATAGAAGGAATATGTGTTACAGACATTGGCACAGAATTCTTTAACCAAGTTAAAGAAAGCTATAAGATAGACAAGAATTGCCATATCTTAAGCCAACTTCTAATGAAAGACTGCAAAGACCCATCACTTTCATCAAAACTAGATGAAACATGGAAAAAAGCATATGATGAAGGAAGATTCCACCTCCTTGATGGAATCCTCTACCATAGAACAAAACACACATGTGTTATGTCCTTAAAAGATAGAACACTAATAAACACTATTTTACATGAGTGTCATGACAGTGTTGCATGTGGACATCTCTCAGAAGATAGGACACTAGAGAGGGTGAAAACCTGCTCTTGGTGGCCAAATTGGAAGAAAAATGTTGCAGAGTACTGCCAAACCTGTGACAGATGCCAAAAAGCCAACAGAGCCACAGGAAAGAAATTTGGAATGATTATCCAAATCCAAGAACCAAAATCCCCATGGGAAATAGTTCATATGGATTGGGTAACAGCATTACCTCCAGGAGGAGACAGGAGTTATAATGCATTCCTAGTGTTGGTTGACAGATACAGTAAAACTCCCATGTTCTTACCATGTCATAAAGATGACACAGCTATGGACACAGCCATAATGATATGGAATAAAGCTATTAGCCATACAGGCTTATTCCAAAATATTATAAGTGACAGAGACCCAAAGTTCACTTCAGCATTATGGACAAATCTCCATAACTTATTTGGGACAAAGCTATCATTCTCAACAGCTTACCATCCCCAAACTGATGGTTTAGCAGAAAGAATGATACAGACCTTAGAGGACATGATCAGAAGATTCTGTGCTTATGGGCTAGAATTCAAAGATTCTGATGGTTTTACCCATGATTGGTGTACACTAATACCAGAACTGGAACTGGCATATAAAACATCAATCCATTCTTCTACTGGAAAAACACCAGCAATGCTAGAAAAAGGTTGGAATCCAAGACTTCCTTATGATACCCTCAAAAAGGACTTAGTGGATATACACCCAACAGCAAGCAGCTTTAAAATAATGCTTGACAAGGCAAGACACCATGCAAACAGATGTATGCAAGATTCTTTCAAATATGCAAAAGAAAGATGGGATAAAAGTCATAAGCCACCTGATTTCAAAATAGGAGACTTGGTTCTAGTATCAACCCTTAATTTCAATAACATAAAAGGCCCAAAGAAATTGAAAGATTCCTTTGCAGGACCATTTATGATAAAAGCACTTCATGGACCCAATGCTGTGCAATTGGAACTCACAGGTGAACTAATGAACAAACACCCAACTTTCCCTCTAAGTCTACTAAAACCTTACAGCTCAAGTGACAAGGAGTTATTTCCACTAAGAAATAAACCCCCACTTGGAAGAACGAGAGGAAAAGAAAATAGTAAAAGTCCTTAAAGAAAGAAGGACAAGAAACAAAAAAGAAAGGGAATACCTTGTATGGTATAGAAATTCAACTCAAGAAGATGAATGGCTACTTGAGAAAGATATAACAAATGCTGATAAACTACTAAGAAGGTTCAGACATGAAAAGAAGCCTGAAAAATAGAAAAGTTAAGCATTATTGAGCTTCAAGACTAACAAAGTCTATTGAAGAGGTAGGACAGTGGATGATACCCTAATTACAAATATCAGATTGTGGTACAATCTTTTTTGGTGGTAGGGAATGTGAGCCTTTGAGATATGACCACATACCCAATAAGGTCACAAAAAAGACTCAGAATAATTATACCTTTAAGATAATTATACTAAAGTTACTTAGAATAATTATACATTAAAATTAATTACTTCAAAAATACAAAAATACCATAAATTGGTACAAAAATTGGTTTAACTTAAATCCCAATGAGTCAACATGTAGAATAAATTATACCATTCAATTCCACATGGTAAAATACACATATACCATTTTTATGGCATATCTGTAAAGTCAATATTTAATGAGTTATAAGGAATAATACCTTATAAAAACCATAAATCCTTATTTATTTCAAGAACCAATGAAACAGCATGTGAAAGAAATTGTAACATTGGTTTCCCCATGAAATTTCACACATAAAACAATTAATGAGCTAATTATGAAAGTTAATACTTAAGGAATTAACCTGAATATATGCACTTTTTTGGACAACACATATATTCAAGTATCATAGCTAATATCTCTTAAACTATACAAGATAGAGTGATGAACCAAAAAAAAAGTTACCACTTAATTACTTTAAGAACACAGATAGGAACTTTATTTTACAATTTATAAACAAGGTTAAAAACTATGATGAAATATTGACAAAAATCAACAGAGCTGTTGACCACTTTGTTGTGAAAGTAGTCCAAACTTAAAATAGAGTACACAGTTGGATTCTACTAGCTCATTCGTGAAGAATGATGTAATTTTTATTATTAAATTTAGGGTATAACCCCCTGAAATCGTGATTTGAAGTTTAAAATATTGAATTTCAACAGAAAAGATGAGTTACAAGAAAAATAATCAAAATTAGAGTTTTGATGATGTAATGAAAAGCTCTTGGTAGAATACTAAGCTTATGTCAGCCTATCAGAATTCACTCTCTGAAGCTCTGTAGCGTGTAAAACTTAAAAGTTATTAAAGATCAAAGTTTGAGCTCAAATTGAGCAGTTATGATCACCTACTGTAGCCTTAAATTGAGTTTAACAGTTATATGAGTGATAAAATTGGTGAATACTATTATTTTATGATTAAAACTAATAAAATCCACGAGATTTGGGGTTCTTCCAAGCCTCTGATGTCATCAAACTTAGAGTTATAGTGATAACTCTAAATAATGGTGTAATAATGATGTAATATGGCTTGATCATGATGTAATCATCCTCAAACCTTAAACAATTGATCAATTTCAGTGGATATGATCAGTAAATGTCTACTAAAAGCCTGTTGGACTCTTGGAGGGAGGTATTTACTATAAATAGAGCTCTTTTTACTCTATTTTCCCCTCAGACGCATCAAAAACATTAAGTCAATTAAATCAAAGGTAATTTCTTTATTCTTTATATATAAAACTATTATATTATTAAAGACCAAAGACCACTTTGTTGTAATCATCTATTTTGACGTGATTAAATCATTTATTTAATTGTTTTTGCTAAAAATCTCTCTAAAAACTCATTTCCACATAAAAATGAAGAATATTAGTAATTTTTCTTTATTTTTATTGTAAATACAATTTGAAAAGGTTGTATTTATATTTTTTGGTATAAAATATTTCAAAATTATTATATTAAGTGTTAAAAGTAGGTTATTTTCTCTTATTATAATAACTTTCTCTTTATTATTATTTTAATAGTTCTTTAATTAATACAAATAGTATTTATATTAGTTTATAGCTTTAATATTGGTGATATTATTGTTATTAATTGTTTTTTATTAATAAAAAACAATTTGTTACACCTTTATTATTTTTTTGTAACAATAATAAAGTGCTTTTGAATATATTAATTATTTTCTATTAATATATTTATTTTATTATATTATATTTTATAATATAAATTATATTATTATATTTTATTAATAATATAATTATTTTTACGCCATAATTATAATGATTCTTTATTATTATAGTTATTATTTATCTTATTTATTTCATTTATAAGGACATTCATAGTACAATAAGTAAAATACTAGTAATTTTTACTTATTGTTTCATAGTCAAACCTTACACTGTTTAAGAAAAGGGTATGGATGCATAGAGAGAGTGTTCATTAGAATATTTAGTTAAAGTGACAAATTGTATATTTATATCAATATGACTTACTGAAATAAGCACAATTAAGCAATGTGGAATTATGGCGAGATGATTAATCAGGTGTTTAAAGCTTTAATAGTGAAATATTAAATTTTGAAGTAGCTTTATGGTAACCTGGATCTAACTCCACTACAACCTGGGCTGAGCCCATGAGTTGGGGACTTGTTGGCTTCATGTTGCCTCCCCCTTGAAGCCATGCCCATTCCATCTTTGAGCCAAGCGTATGTAAGATTTCTGGCATGTTTTAGCCATATATGACCAAAAGCTGTATTACTCTCAATAACACCATCAACATATTCCAAAATATTTACCAAGCCATTTGATCCAGGTTTATATATAATATCAAAACCTTTCAGTATGAATCAAATTTAGTTATGAGAAATTTGCAGCCAACCCTTTTGGTCATTTAATACATAAAGTCTCAAAATGGGGGAAAACCCCTGAGGAATTCAATTTTATTGATGAACCACATCATCCTATGGAATATTTTTCATTTTAAGGATTTTTGAAAATTTATTTTTCAATCTTTAGAACAAGGAGAGACAACAATTATCAAGTAAAATGGATATATTTAACTTTATTACATATGAAACCAATAAAATGACATAGAAAATTCTGAATTTAAGATGGTACCAATAATGAATCTGGAAACCAATTGTTATAATTTATGAAAATAGAAAATGTTTTACCATTTAATTTGGCTCCTTCTCATTCTTCATATTCAAAATAACACAATTCTAATGGGATTACCATAAAATGATAATATGAGGAGCTCAAACACATTGAAAACTATCAGCAACATCTCATTATTAAGCAAAGACCTTTTGAAAAGAAAAGCATTTTGTGCTTTATGTACTGGCATTTGTTTCCAATAATTTTTGAGATTATCAATAAAAGGACAATGTTAATATGCTGATTCACCTTTTGCAAAAACTTCCCACATTTACATGTCTTGAATTTATCAAAAATTCAACTTTAGCTTTGCATACTTCAGTTCATTAGACATGTCCACAAAAACATTATGTGTGAAGAAAATTCTAAGAAATTAAAAATATAGCCAAACTCTAAGATGGAGAGAACTCCCAAATTTGAAAAAAACCCGAGTAAAAAGCTACTATATAGCTTTTGTTATGTGAAGGAAAAATAGTAACCAAAATTTGCCTTCAAATAACTTGGAGTTAATTGCTTCATATATGTCCAAAAATCATTGGAGTACTTTTTGTTTTCACCAAATCCCAATTACAAACCTCAAATGTTAGAATGGAATGATGGCTCACTACATACCAAATTGGGGATGATTCCCAAGAAAATCCACATGAAATTTCAATTTTAAAAGATTTTTCTCTTTAGAATAGCTGAGATAGCTCTTTTTGTGATTTATTTTCAATTATGATAAGCCTTTTCTTGATAAAAACATTGGTACTTGGGGAGAACAATCACAAATTGATACTTTATCAGGATATTTGAGCATATGTGCTTGTCCCACTTGTTTTAGTGTAGATATAAAGTCTCTTTCAGTATGAAATATGAACTATGCATTAAAGCCTGGGAAACTCCCAAATCTATTTCATCACAATATTTAAAGGACACTTTTGAAAGGTTCCCCAGACCTCAAATTAAACTCAGTATATATTTTTCCACTAATTACTGATAGCATGATTTTCCTTGTTTTAATCTTCCATAGTCTGAACCTTATCATTCAAAGGCTAATCACAGAAAGACAATGAATTTTTTTTCACTCATCAATCAAACTGGTACATTTATAACATAGTTTGATTCCCTTTAAATTTCAAAGGTTTCTCGCAATCAACATCCAAGTAATACTTACATCATTGCAAGCACTTTTTTTCAGCTTAAAAACCAACCACAGCTTCAAATTTCGTGCAAAATGCCAGATGAAGATGCCACTATGAAGGATTTTTTATTCTCTTCATTTTAAGGTTGAGGATATTGGATTTAATTTACTCAAATATCTAACTTCTAAAGGTCTACTGCAGCCAATAAATCATGACCTGGATGTCATCAAACACCTGGTCCTTCCCACTCTCACCAGCCACTGCTTTCACTTGCACAAGAAATGGTCAAATATTAGAATGAAAGAAAAGAAAGACCCAAAAAATCACAGCAGTTTCAAAGTGTGTCTTGACATGCTAGATCTTTAGAAAATCCGAGTACCAAATCTGGCTTGGGAAAACCAATATGAGACTGGGCCAAATCTATGTTATTAATTTACCCTCCAATCAAAAATTTCCCGAAATCCCAATTCCAGATGAGAAGATCAATGTGAAAACCTCCTCAAATACAAAAAAAAGCCATCTCTACAAAAATCAAGGAATCTTTCAAGCTTTTTGGAAGCAAGGAGGATCAAGTTGGTGATATTGAGAGCAGCTACATCATCAAACAGACTTTAAAGAAAATCTCATCCTTACCAACCCATTACATAAATTTATTTAGCTCTTATGGTTCCCAATGGATCTCCTATGGACATGCCTATGTTAAAAAATCTGGATTTCCCCATCGCACCTACCATTGGGACCAAAAATTTCTCATAAACCTGGAACTCATGTATGAATGCAGTTATTTTGGAGACATGAAGTATTTGCAATGTTAATTGAGGCACTTTATCATATAATATTGAGGAAGAATGGAATACTTTCTCCAACAGGTTATCAATCCTAACAAGGTTATTGAACTCTAGGAAGCCAATATGCAAAAAACAATTAAGAGAGTTTCACCCTCATATGGAGTTGAAACAGGGATCCAGAAGCAGAGGAGAAATGAAGATTAAAAAGGTATGTTGATCACTTATTGAATCCTGTTCATCTGCATTCACTTAGCCCTTAAATATTCTCATTCTGTCTCATAGAATGAGAAAAAAACCTTATGTCAAGAGGTGGCCATTAAACGTCTTGGTAAGGATCATCAAGGAATTTCTGCAGTGTTCCTTTCAGCTGGGATTATTACTGATTCCGAAGATGAAAATAAAATGCAGGGTATCAGATCTTCTTCATGGTTGTCTCAAGCACTTGTCGAGCTCTTTCACCTTCTTGAGGTATCTTATGTCCAACTTTCTCCCACTCCAAGGTAAAAACAAGATTTGAGACAAAAGATACATCAGCTCAAAGCAAATCCACCTCTCCTTCTCTCAACCCAATATTTTGGGAACATTCCCCCAAATATCCCTGTAAACTGGGTAACTGAAGAAGAAATCTAATCCTTAAGTAAAGCTGAACAGACTTCCCCCTATTTTCAAGATGACGTTTTGGAGCCAATACTGCAATATTTAGAGGATTTCAAAGCTAAGAAATAGCCATATTTTACTAAATTAATCTCCAATTTTTTTATAAAGGTTTCTGAGAATATCTGTATTATTGTGGATTGAAGCACCTGAACCAATGAAAAAGGCACTTCTTTTCCCTTATTCCCTATCTTTAAGCCATTTTTCTTTTTTGAATTTATGGGACACTTGGTAACCAAATCTTCATCATATTCTTACTATCCAAATGTGGCTTGAACTTTTCATTTTGAAAAATATCTAGAAAAGTTACATTAACATATATTTAAAGCTCATTTTGTATCCCATATCTTCTGTTATCATAAACCTATAATATTTCTCTTGATAGTGGGCTTTAATGTCAGATTTTTGATGTCAAATTATAATAACCTTCTAGTTTGAAGTGAAGAAACATTTCAGGGTTCCCTATGACCAAGTAACTTTATTCACTAAAAGTATGCTTATCTTCATGAAGAACCTTTGAAATTTTCCTTTTACAATTATACCTGATTAATGTTTAATGAAAAGGAAACAACAAATCTCCCTTTTTAACAGATTAAGCTCAAAGCTTTTCATGTCAGAAATTGATACCCCTCATGAGTATGACTATCACCAAAATAAAAACAATGGAAGTCAACTTTGCATGACTACAAAATAAAAATATTTTGAATGAAAATTTGAAAGAATTTTAATAATTCAAATAAACTACATGGCGCCTTTTTCTGGAGAAGTATTTCTTTGTTTTTGTGCATATAAATAACCAATGGGTATTTAAAATGATATAAACATCATCTTGTATTAAATTTAAATTTCCAATTGGTATAAAGTCCCATTTCCCATTTACTTCAATGCATAGTTACTCCATCCTTTGTACTGGAAAATGAATAATGTTTGCTACATTAAATGGACTAATATTAATTTTTTAGCAGATATTTGGCATTGAAATTATGATTATTCTTTTGGTGGATATTAGCCATTGATATTAAAATCTTTTTAATTAATCAGTATTGCATATATATTTTGAATGAAATACAATCAAAAGTGTTTCAAAAAATATTCCTAAAACTGATTTGAATTTTATTTTGTGATATACATATAGATATTTGTAAGCCTATTATGGTAGCCTGTGACTCAAAACCAGAGCACAAACATGACAGCCAAATACCACAAATCAACAACCAAAACATGCAGCTGAGCCAAATAAGCTCAAAAAGGTATCAAAAGAAAGAGGAAACTCATGCTTCTCCAAATATACAAGTCCCATCATCATAGGACAAAGAATAACAAAGTTATTCCTGCTCAAAGTTGTTGTTGAGAATAAACCTTAGTTTTCACCTCTAATCTGAATTAAAGAGAGAGAGGCTTAACCCCATCAAATGGGTATTACAAATGAAGCTCTAGGTCAGGGCTATTCAATGGTACCAGTCAAACAGAGCTAGCACCAGTATTACAGAGGTTATGGCCAGATTCAGGCCAAATAAGGGTGAATACAATATTCAACTCCCATCTAACTTCTACAGTTTTAGTGTGAGATACCTAAAGTGGGGTCTTTTTGGAACATGCATAATCAGGGATATCCAATGGTGCCATTCATTTCCCCATATCTCATCTAGAACAAAATTTATAAGGCAAACAAGCCCAATACAGCTTTTTGCCTAAAACACGCATATGTACAAAAATCTTGTACATGGAATAACTTTGCCATATTTAATGATAAACATATCAAATCAGGTACCATTGTGTAGATCCCATACAGGGCTACACACTGAACCAATTGTGAGGTTGATATCTCAAAAACTGACAAAGGTATGGCTGTTTTAAGGTCAAAATCCCACAGCTTGGCCAATACAGCCTTACCATGGGATAATATCTCATGACTATAATTATGAGGTGTCAAATAGAGAAAGAACCTTGTTTTTACTTCAATACCTCATAGTTAATTCAATACTGGGGTCCCATAAAGATTCTGTACAGCATTCTACGTGTCATACATGTCAGAATCAGGCTATGTGGTCCCCAGATGAAAGCTTTCACCCTGTATTGGTTAAAACTTCCCAGACGGGGTTTCAAAGCCACATCTGAGCCCAATAAAGGCTATAAAGGCCTTTTTAAAACCACAAGGTTGTTTTAGAGAGTGAAAAGGTCTAGCAGCCTTTTCACTGCCAGAAAAGGAATCCCCATCCCACTCTTGAATTCCTACATAGTACAACTGTCAAAGAAAGTTATACTCTTGCAAAGTAAACAGCTTATACTATAAATCTTAGTATTGTAGTCTTTATTATTGTAACCCAACAGGTAAAGCTGCACCAAGGCCTCTCAATAGCACTCACCACCACTAATTCTCATTAGTAAATCCCTTTTTATCTTTAAATTAATTTTTTTAATACTTTTTTCCGTCTAATAGTCATATTTAAAGCTATAAGTAGCCTTATTACATCTTTATCATAGACTCAGCCTGACATTTTGGGGGCTTGGCCATGTTTCACAACTTCTTAGACCTTATAAGTGCGTTTTTTCTCCAATTTTCTCTATTCTGAAAAATTGTTTTATTTTTTTAGGCATAATTTTTAATAAATATATATATTATATATATATTATATATATTTTTACAGTGGTATATTTCATATACCACTATTAACTATCTTCTTTAAATCAAACTGTGGTGTGGTTGGTTATAATTTAATCACCTCAACAACCCTTATTTTTGGCGTGTTTTACATATAAAAACACTTTGAGCCATTAATAAAAATCCTTTTTATTAATCAATATAGGGACACCTACTACTGTAAAACCAAAAGTTGAGGCATGGTTGGGTGTATTGTTAATTCAATTAACCTCTTACATACCACTTTTATCAGATTATAATTGCTAATTACAAGTTATTCTGTGAGATACTGGCATACAAAAAGTGTACCAGATATCTGTAAGCTGTATTTCTGACTTTAAACTGTTAATTTAATTACACTGTCATTATACAAGGGAATAGTGTAGTAACATACAAGCGCAGAGGCCATTCTTAGACATGCAAACAGTATTTTAAGAAGTCTTAACTGAAATTAATCCCTCTTTTCCTGTTTGATTAAGTGGAAGAAAACTACATACCACTTGATACCCATCACAGGCCAACACACAAGTGACACCCTCAGAACCAGAGGGAAGCAAGGGAAAGGGAAAGAGGCACAGTGAAGGCCTGATTACAGCAAAAAGGTGGACAACCATTGCCACTCAGAGGAATAGAAAACCATGAAACTCTGCTTCAATACAAGGTAAACCAACCTTAACAACTTGCACAGGGAAGATTACCATAATTAACCCAGTTGTAACCTCTAAAGGTAAGTTGCCAAAATCAGAAGACAACAAATTTGTACAGGGCACATTCAAAGGTAAAATACCTTAAGAACATGAAGTTTTTGACTGCTTGCAAACACTGATATGTCACCTGTACACCTCAGAAACCTTGGATTCCAAAGGAACCAACCAGAGGACAGAGAAGGCTTGTCCAGAAACAGAATACCTGGAAGAGGACACCATTGACACAGTGGTGGATGGAAAGACACTGAGGGAAATCATACCCACCCTGCCATTCACTTTCCAATTCAACAGGAACCTTAAACCAGAGGACTGAAATGACATGGATTGAGTTCTTCAGCACCACCAACTCCTCAAAGATTCATTTTAATGGAGCATGGACAACAAGAGGTTCAACCTGGCATCCCACTGGGCAGAGCTTGGAGCAAGTTTCCAAAAGATATGTCTCTAAGAGATAGACTTCAAAGACCTTATGGTAATCACCAAAGGTTGGAATGCCACCAGGTAGTTCAGACTCCTGGAGGTGAGGGCAAACAGGATAAGGGAGAATCAAGCCACTATCAAAGCTATGAAAGAACAGCTGACCCAGACAGGGCATACTCAGATTCCTTCATGCTCACAAGGAGCAGGCCAAACCAGCTCTCCAGTGGCTTCATACCATTCAGAAACCAAAAGATCAGTGGGCAAGAGTCACCATTCCTCACAATACCAGGAGAAGAAAATGATACAAGGGCAAGAACAAGACCACCTTCAGCCAAAGGAAGAGAGAGTCAGACCCAATGATACAGAAGCTGTTGGATTTTGTGAAAGAAGTGCACAAGAACCAGAAGTAGTTTTACATAGCTCTAGAATCAGGAGTCCCATTAATGGAAATATTACACTCACTGAGATTGAACATAATGTTTTCACACCTGAGATTACCCTAAACAGTGATGCACTGTGGTTACAACGGTCTCAATATGCTGAGAAAACTCAAAAGCAGTTTGAAGAACTTAAAGCAAGCCATGAGAGGATGAAAAAATTGACAGCCTCCATGGACAAAATTGTTAAAACCCTTCTAGAGGGACATGCTCAATTGAGAAAAGCCTCTGAAGAAACCAACCAAAGACTGAATCTAGTCTTTGAAGAACAAAACCACAGCAAAAGGCACAGGGATCGTCTCGCTCAAGACATAAATAAACCTTTTAGTGTCTACCATAACATGAAGCCCCAACCACAAGGCCATGTTATGGATAATAAATATCAACAAGATTACATCAAACCAGATGCCATGTTGATGAATAAGGCAAGATCTTCATCACAATACCAGAATGGAGATAATATGTCTTATTCAGAGAAGGAAGCCTTGAAACAGCTTCCTGAGGCCTCAAGCTGGCCCAAATTCTCTGGAACTGGAGAATATGATCATATAGAACCCATATATCATATTGATGGACTCTTCATTGATGTAACAAGCATACCAGACTACTGGATTACTGATAGTATATTGTACACAGAGATGAAGGAAATCCATGGCAGTAGAAACTGGCCATCGTGGAAGAGTCAGATTGTCCAAAATTACAGCAATGGTACTTGGATATGGAAGAATACCATGTCAATTGAAAATGAAAAATACTCTGTGGACAATAATCAATATGAGTGGTGTCTTAGACAGTCCAAAAGACTCAAAGCCATTGATACTCAAATGAATATTCAGATGAGGAACCAAAAACTCCTTACACAAATGCCAGGAGAACTAGAGCATGCAGTGAAGTTCATATGCAACCACAATTGCACTCTAGATGACATTTCAAATACCTTACAAGATATAAGGAAAATAACTAATATAGGGAAGAACACCCCATATAAAAGCAGTGGGCTCAAAGAGAAACAACCTTTCAGGGTGGAGTTTGAAGGCAAACCCAGAGAAAGGGTGGAAGAAGTGGCAAAGAAGAGAAATTCTTGTCACAAATGTGGTTCCAAAGACCACTATGCCAATAAATGTCCAAAGGAGAAGAAAAAATTCTATTCCATTTAGAAAGTCCCAGAGGAGGAATCCCCCACAGAGGATTCTGACTAAGACTCTATGGGTGATGCCATCAGAGAACAATCTGATGATTACCAAGACCCAAGAGAAGAATTCCTAGTGGAATACCAAGAGGAAACCCCACTAGCAATCCAAGGCATACAGTTGGAAGCAGGCATGCCACAAGATACTGACAACAAAAACTTGCGCAAACACACAAAACATTCCTTGTTAAACCAACCAAAGGAATGGAATACATACATGGAATAGCCAAAAAAATGACTGTTTGTATTTACAATGCTCAACATCCATTGATAATTGACAGTGGAGCACACTGATCCATAGTGGCCAGGAATTATGTGGAAAACCACTTCCCAAACTGGGAAAACCAGCTCTTGCCCACCAAGGCAAAGAACTTCAAGAGTGCATCAGGAAAGATGACTTCCATTTGGACAATTATCAAAGAGATAATTATACCCCATAGGAAAGGTAACATCGGACTTAACCCAGAGTTTGTTGTGCTGGATGATGCCCACATCCAATGGTTTTTTCTGGGAACAGATTACCAGAGCCTGTATGGCATAGATATTTACAATAGTAAAAACAGGGACATTACAATTGGTACCAACAAGGGAAAGAAACTTTCACTTGATATATACCAAATATCTGCCCAATATCCTTCTTATGAACTACTGAATGAATTCAGAGAGGGACAGTTTAGCACTAACCTCACCAGTAAACAGAAACTAAGCTTACTAAAAATTCTGAGAAAGAATAAACCAGCGTTTGCCATTGGTGAAGAACCATTAGGCAATATTAGAGGCTACGATATAGAACTCTACCTGGATGTGGAAACACATTATCCACCAATGCTCAGGAGACCTCCTTTCCCAGAAAGTCTGGAAACCAGGAAGGAAATTGAAAAACATATCAATGAACTCCTGGACATGGATGTCATCAGGAAGATTGAACACAATGAAATAGTGGAAATTACCACTCCTGTCCTGATCACCTGGCATGATGGCAAGTCTAGGCTGTGTGAATATTTCAGAGCTCTGAATAACAACATCAAAGCTGACAGGTACCCCATACCCAGGATACCTCATGCCTTGGACAAACTGGCAAAAGCCAAATACATAACCAAAATGGATTTTATGAAAGGCTTCCCCAAGAATGGAGTTAAACCAAACTCCATGAAACTACTCAGAATCATATGTCATATGGGAATATATGAGTACACCAGGATGCCATTTGGAATAAAGAATGCACCAGCCCACTTCCAAAGGATGATGTACACCATATTTCAAGAAGAGATATAGGAAGGATGGATGGTAGTATATATTGATGACATCATTATATACTCAGAGACATGGGAAGACCATGTGCAATAAATAGACAGAGTGCTAAGTAAATGCACACCCATAAATCTGAAAATTTCACTTAAAAAGTGCAATTTTGGCCAACAAGAGCTACTAGCTCTAGGACATAAAGTCTCAGGCCTTAGTCTGGCAATTGACCAGAACAAATTAGCAGCAGTACTGCAACAGCCAGTACCAAGAAACATCAAAGAGATGCAATCTTTCATTGGGTTTGCTAGCTACTATAGAAACCACATCAAAAGGAATTCCCACATAACTGGTAGTTCATACAAGTTATGTTCAAAAGATGTAGTTTTTGAAATTACCAAGGAAAGAAGGGATGCATATGAGAGGATCAAATATGAACTCACAAATGCACCTTTTCTCATGTTTCCTGACTTTGAACTACCATTCAAGTTATACATAGATGCAGCATGTAGCCAAGGCTTAGGAGAAGCCCTTCACCAGAGACAAATTGTAGATGGTGAACCAAGAGAGGGAGTAATATGTTACATCTCTAGGCAGCTGAAAGATTCAGAAGCCAGGTATGGGGCCTCCCAGACTGAATGTCTATGCTTAGTCTGGGCTCTGGAGAAACTCCATTCTTATTTGGAGGGTGCAGTATTTTAAGTCTACACAGACTGCACAGCCTTGAAGCCTTTACTAAACATGAAGAATACTAATAGACACATGTTGAGGTGGAAAATAGCCATCCAAGAGTATAGAGGGAACATGAACATCATATACAAAGAAGGTAAAAGTCATAACAATGCAGACGGCCTCAGCAGATGGCCGCTGGATAATGTCAAAAGCAACCCAGCTTATGACCCTGAAGTAGCAGCTCAAATTCCTATCCATTTCATGGAAATAGACAGGAAGAAAAACTTCAGATTTTCTGAGTGGGCACCAGAACGAGGTACCCCAGACAGTGGAAACACTGACTCAGAAGGAACAGAAACTCCCACTTTGGGAATGAGCTCCTCAGAACTCCATAATGAATTCTTTAATGAAGTGATGAAGACATATGCCAAACACAAACAATGCGGCATATTTTTGCAACTCCGTCAACAAAAGTACAGGAGCCCAGAACTGGAATCACAGCTAGAGAAACCCTGGTTGAGTGACTATAAGGACAATAAATATTTCCTTATACATGGCCTGCTCTACCATAGAGAGAAGCAACCTAGTGCACTCACAATAATAGACAGAGACCATATATCTTTGATCCTGCAGGAATGCCATGACTGCCCCTATATGGGACACATGAGTGAAGACAGGACCAATTAAAGGGTAGCAAGCACTTCTTGGTGGCCCAAATGGGAACAAGAGTTTAGTGAATACATCAACACTTTTGAAAGATGCCAAAAGGCAAATTGAAAACATGGGAAGAAGTATGGGTTACTTCAACACATAGAAGAACGCAAATACCCACGGGAAACCATCAACATGGACTGGGTTACAGGACCTTTCCCAGGAGGAAAGGAGAACTTCAATGCCTGCTTAATCATAGTTGATAGGTTCAGCAAGAGTATGAGGTGCCTACCATGTCACAAGGAGGAAACAGCCATGGATACTGCTCTGTTATTCTGGAACAACATCATATCTACCTGTGGAGTCCCTAAGATCATCATTAGTGATAGGGACCCAAAGTTCACATCTGAATTTTGGACAAACTTGTATGACATGCTTGGAGCCAAGCTTGTATTTTCCAAAGATTACCATCCACAAACAGATGGATTAGCTGAAAGGATGATCCAGAAAATGGAGGACATCCTCAGAAGATTCTGTGCCTATGGCATGGAATATAAGTACCATAAATGTTACACCCATGACTGGATTACCCTTCTACCAGCAGTCCAACTGGCTTTTAACACAAGTCAGCACTCCACCACAGGAAAAACACCTGCACTGGTAGAAAAAGCGTGGAATCCCCTATTGCCTGTGAATCACTTGAAGAAAAATCTTCTAGCCATCCACCCCACAGCCAAATATTTGCGTGAAATGTGGAAGAGAGCTTGTGACACAGCTGCCAAATGCATAGCTGAGGAAAAAGAATATAATAATCAGAGGTGGGACAAATCACACATGGAACCTGACTTTAAAGAAGGGGACCAAGTGTTAGTGTCTACACTGAACTTTAACAATATCAAACAACCTAAGAAAATGAGAGACTCATTTGTAGGGCCCTTCACCAACATTAAATTGATAGGGAAAAATGCAATGGAAGTCAAACTCACAGAGGAATTCTCCAGGAAATACCCAATCTTTCCAGTGAGTTTAGTCAAGCCATACTTGCAGACAGAGGAGGATAAATTCCCCTCCAGGAAGAAGAACCCCAACCCACCAGAAATAGTGGAAGTGGAGGACTCCCCTGGACCTGTGAGGAAAATTATCAAGGCCAGGAAGATAAGACTTAATGGTAAGGATCAGAGACAGTACTTAGTCAGATTCAAGAACCAGACAGCTGATAAGGACAAGTGGTTGGCAGAAGATGGCATACCAAATGGGAACCTTCATTTAAGGAGATTGAGAGCCTCTAGGAGGTCTGAACAGTCTCATCAATGATTATCCTTTTTTAGAGGGAGGGTATGTCAGCCTGTGACTCAAAACCAGAGCACAAACATGATAGCCAAATAACATAAATCAATGGTATAGTCAAGATACCACCAAAACATGGAGCTGGGACAAATCAGCTCAAAAAGTATCAAAATAAAGAGAAAACTCACCTCTTTCAAAATATACAAGCCCCATCACCATAGGACAAAGAATAACAAAGTTACTCCTGCTCAAAGTTGTTGCTGAGCATAAACCTTAATTTTCACCTCTCATCTGAAATTAGAGTAAGGGGCTTAACCCCATCAAATGGGTATTACAAATGAAGCTCTAAGTCAGGGCTATCCAATGGTACAGGCCAAACTGAGCTAGCACCAGTATTACAGAAGTTATGGCCAAATTCAGGCAAAATAAGGGTGAATAAGATATTCACCTCTCATCTAACTTCTACAGTTGTACTGTGAGATTCCTAAAGTGGGGCCTTTTTAGGAAGACCAAAATCAGGGAAATCTGATTGTGCCTTTGATTTTGTCATATTGCATCGAGAACAAAAGCTATAAGGCAAACAAGCCCAATACAGCCTTTTGCCTAAAACATGCATATGTACAAAAATCTTGTACATGACATGACTTTACCATATTTAATGATAACCATATCAAATGAGGTACCATTGTGTAGAGAACATACAAGGCTACACACCAAACCAGTTCTGAGGTTTATATCTCAAAAACTGACAAAGGTATGGCTGCTTTAAGGTCAAAATCCCACAGTTTGGCCAATACAGCCTTACCATGGGATAATATCCCATTACTATGATTATGAGGTGTCAAATAGAAAAAGAAGCTTGTTTTTACTTCAATACCTCATAGTTCATTAAATACTGGAGTCCCATACAGGTTCTGTACAGAATTCTATGCATCATACACGTCAGAATCAGGCTATGTGGTCCCCAGATGAAAACCTTCACCCTGTATTGGTGAAAACTGTCCAGATGTGGTTTCAAAACCACATCTGAGACCAATATAGGCTATACAGGCCTTTTTAAAACCACAAGACTGTCCTAGAGAGTGAAAAATCTTTACTTCCTCTACGTCAAAGGGTCTAGAAGCCTTTTCACCCCATTTCAGGATAAAAGGAGGCCTTTTCACTGTCAGAAAAGGAATCCCCATCCCGCTCTTGAATTCCTACGTAGTACAGCTGTCAAAAAAAGCTATACTCTTGTAAAATAAACAGCTTATACTACAGATATTAGTATTGTAGTCTTTATTATTGTAACCCAACAGGTAAAGCTGCACCCAGGGCTTTCAATAGCGCTCACCACCACTAATGCTCATTAGTAAAGCCCTTTTTATATTTAAATTATTTTTTTAATACTTTTATCCATGTCAAAGTCATAGTTAAATTTGTAAATAGCCTTATCACAACTTTATAATAGACTCAGCATGAAATATGAGATATATGCCTTTCATTCACTGTGAAGAGGAGCTTCTAAAAATACAATTTATTTCCTTGAATAACCAATCATTTCCCTGCATCACTGAGTCTGAAGCAGTAGTTAAGTCCACAAAAGCAAGAGCGCAACTTTTAGATACTCTACTTTATTTTGATTAAAATAATGACAACATCTTGGTGTTATAACCTTTTTTGAGGTATAATTGTGGGCATAGCTTGAATTAAATTTTCTATAAGATAAGAGGAATATAAATCATTGCAAATTCTGAATAGAAATTTGAAAAATATATGCCATCTGAAACTTCAAATTTAAAATTATTGACAGGTCCAGTTTTGAAATTATATCTATTCCTTTCTGCACTTTTGATATTTAAAATTACAAATGGTTAAATATTCCATTTTAAATTTAATGGGCTTTTCATGTAGATGTATGAAGATTTCCTGTCAGAGCTTTTATCAATTTTTGATACAAAATTTTAATAATTCCCTTTTTTGTATCAAATTCAAACTTATTTTTGACACCATATTCCCTTTAGGAGATTGATGAATTCCTCATAATTGTGATGAGCAATTCATAAATATCCCAAGTAAAATATGTCCTTGAGCCAATATTGTATAATGAAGTGTTATAAGTCTCTATGAGAATAGTTCCAAATTTCTTAGAAAGCCAAAAATAAATGGAAATATAATCTCAACTATATTCCCATTAGGTTGAAGGATATTTCTCATTGATTCCAATTTTTCCCAATCTTTAGGGACTACATCTTTGACACAGGAGTTTCAGTTCTTCTTGATAATTTCACCCAAATTTTCATGTCAGGAGGACTTGAAAATATGTATATAAGTATGAATTCCATAATGAACTTTCTTAACAGATTAACCTTTCCAAATTTGTAATCCACTCTATAATAGTCACAAACTATTGCAGAATTCATCTTAGATGAACTTTATGAACCAAATAATAATATTCTAAACAACATGAATATTTGATACTCTTAATTCCACAATACAACAAAATATACTGAATAAAATATAATTCATTGTGTCAAAATCCCTGACCAAGATATTTTAAGCTCCTGGACCCACATAGTAATTTTCTTTAAAATCATATTCCCAAATTAATTTACTAATTGTCAATTTTTTATATATTGCGCTTTCCTTAAATCTATTTTTGCACAATTTCCCATGAAACATCTTTTTGTTATATTAACCTTCTTGATTATGCATAATGATTTTCCTCAAGAATACCCACAGAGAAGTTGATGTTAAAGTACAAAAATCAATAAGCACCCTGATATTGTTTGTCCCTACAAATGTTTTATTTTCAGAAATTATTTGAATTTAATTTGTAATTAATAATGATGATGTAGGTTTGGCACAAGAATACTTCCAAAAGTAAAGTCTTTATGCCAATTTTCTACACATTTTGAATTTATTTTTGGATAAAAGACTCAAATCCTTGAGAAACACAACTGTAATGGTCACCAGAAAACCTTATGGATCATGCATGGGGAAAGACAGTGATTATTCATAATATCAATAAAGGATAACGTGTTAATTCAATATCTAAATGCTTGATTTTTTCATGAAAATATAATTTGTGAAGAAGCATCCTTTCTCCATTATTTGATATATGAGATTTCTGATTTAGATAACAAATAGAGCTTACAAGTATTTATTGAATAGATAACATGGCTTGCAAAAGCATATAGATTCAGAATATTCTAGTAGGTGAAGCAGAAGGAATATTTATATTCTTATCTATATGGTTTTAATTTATAAAATTTTCATTTTCCATTCAAATAGAATGGTTCAGTGTATAATATATTTAATCTAAATTATTTACCACCTAGAATATTTCTATTTTCATAAACTCTAACAATTTTAGTACTGTTTTACTGTAATCACATCATTGAATCATTTCAGGATATCACTTTCTCCTTCAGGTACATTTTGCCAAATCTCCATCCCAATTGCACAAAATATTTGAATATAATTATAAAATGATATTAATTCATCAATATAAATTAACACCATGCACAATATAGATATATATATTAGATCATATAGTTCATAATGCCTGTTTTGAAAGTTGGAAATTTATGGATATATAATTGCACTGAGTGTGCAAAGAAAGAATGCTATTATCACAACAATGTATACCAAGGAGTTGGAAGATCAGAAAGGGAAAATAAAAATCATTTCAAAAAGAAACATCCAAATCCAAATTTGAGAAATCTTTGTGAACTTTACTTCTTATATAAATCAAAATCCACTTCAAAAGAAAATTCATATACCATATTTCCCTTGTTGAATTGAAAATATCACTAGAATAACACTATTTCATCTATTCAGGAAGCCATCATATTTCCAATTGAGGATGGACACAAATCTTACTACAAATATGTGGTGAGTAAGGTTTCTCAATAATATCCACTTTATTTCTCCATCTTCATGAATATTAAATAAGAACAAATTTTTCTTGATATTTTATATGTAACAATCAAGTCCCAAACTATGCACAGACGACCATCTTAAAGTACATTGCAGTATCCAATAGAAAATATCTCACCAACAACTGAGCAACAGATACTTCCTATCTTCGATATTTCAGGAATTCAAAAAACACAATTTCATTTTCATCATCCATCTGCATTAATTTCACAAATTCATGTTGCAAATGATAGCATTGAAAAAAATGTTAGTGATAAGCTATGTAATCAAACACTAAAGCTAGAAAATGAGAATATATGCCTCAGCCCTTTGATGGAGAAGAAATTTGATTTCAGTCACCAAATACCAAAATCAGCTACAACTGTGAAGAAAATTCTCTGCATAAATACAGCTTTGATAGAAAAGATTTTCTGTCCCAAATGCTTTTCACTCTTGGAACCTGCAGTTTCCCTTTTGAATACCCCCCAAACAAAAGATTTCCCTTATACCCTCAAATGTCACACAACAGTTTCAAAGAATTATGGACTCTATTAATCTTTCAACACTCATATTTACAAAAAAGACTGGAATAAATGTCATCTCATCCCCATAAAAATGTTCAACCATCATAGTTTGAAGAGATAAATTACATCAATACTACTAGCAACATTTGAAGACCAATTAGAAGCATATAGTCTTTTTCAAAAAAGCTCAGATCCATCATATCAAGACATCTGGGATGGTGAAATTTGGAAAGAACATCAGGATGATAGTGGGAAACATTTACCCAAAAAAATGGAAATCTTGTATTTGAAGTTTTTTGGGATTTGATTAATCCTCATGGGCTCAAACAAGGATCTAAAAGTGTGTCATTAGGTGTTATATTTCTCATTTGCTTCAATATACCTCTAGACATTTGCTACAAGCCTCATAATTGATTTGTGTATGGATTCACATCAACTCCAAAAGAAACAACTTCACCTCAGCTTAATAATATCCTGAAGCCCCTAGCAGAGGAACTTCAAGAACTGTGGAATAGAATTCACTACCCCAAAATCTTGAAAAAACCAAATGGCCTTCCCATTAAAGCTGCACTCCTACTTCTTCTTGGTGATACAATTGCACTATGTAAAATTGGTGGCTATGCCTCTCATTCAGAAAATGTATTTTTTTGTCACTGTAACATTCAACAAAATCAAATTTGAAATTTTGATAACCTCATGGCCTTCAAACTCCTTTCAAGAGCATCTTTCATGGGAAGAAAATTGGAACTGTTCCAAAAGCCTTTCCCAACAAAAGAATGTTCTAAAAGGTCATGGTGCAAGATATTTCATATTACAAAAACTTCCTCATTGGCATAGAATACAGCCCATTAAAATTGATGTCATACACACATTTCTTCTAGGTATTCTGAGGGATTTTGGCGCCAGATACCTGGAAGTTCCCCTGGAAGGAAAAGCAATTGAAAGCAAAAAGAATTCTTTCATGGCAGAAACTTGAGTCAGAGAACAAGGTATCAGAAAAGTGATTCACAGACACAAAGTAAAAGGATGATAGAAGAGCCTTTAAAAATGGGAAAAAAATCATAAAAAGAAGAAAAAGAAGATACCATTTTCTTCATCTCCACCACTCATCAGCCTTGAAACCCCATCACCTTTGGATAAAGTATCCCAATGGCAAGCCCAGAAAAAAAGTCAAGAGGAAGATCCCAAAGGTAAAGGAAACTCCAAAGTAAAAGAAGATGAGGCTTCAAGTTTTGAGGAAGCTGAACAGTCAAGATCATTTGAAAGGTCTCAAAAAAGGATAACACAGAAATCTTATGTCCCATTACACCTCTCTGAAAGATTATATTTACAAAGATCTATGCCCAGCAAATGCAAATCCCTTCAAATGACAAAAAAAATGAAACAGAAAAGAAGTATAATCAGTCTTCATTCCTGAAAGGGAAACCAGATTCATGTTTCAAACTATGCGAAGTAAAAGCTCATCTGGAAAGCATCTATCTTTTAATAAGAAACGAGGTGACCCAGAGAGGGAAGAAAGGTCAAGAGCCAGATTCAATATTTCAGGTTCCTCTGAAAATAATCCATACTTTAATCAAGATGAATTATCAGTTTTACCTAAAGAGCTACAGCTTCTACAGTTTTTCTGAGAAAATATACTGACTCCATCATAACCTACTAGACTAACAAAAATCTTTTGTATGGAATCAGAAGGAACTCCAAAGGTGGCTAAATGACTAGTTTTATTCTTCATCAATTTAGCTTTTATACTTTTGCCTCATTGGGGGTGGGTTGAAACAAAACACCATGTATTCAAAAGCTTATTTTAGCTATCTCTAAGATAATAGGAATGAATGTTTTAATGAAATGGTCTAATTATGTCAGCCTGTGACTCAAAACCAGAGCACAAGCATCACAGCCAAAATACCATAAACCAATGGTATAGCCAAGATACCACCAAAACATGGAGCTGAGCCAGATCAGCTCAAAAGGTATCAAAAGAAGGAGGAAACTCACCTATTTCTGAAAACATAAGTCCCATCACCATAGGACAAGAAATAACAAAGTTATTCCTGCTCAAAGTTATTGCTGAGCATAAACCTTAATTTTCACCTCATATCTGAAATACAGAGTAAGAGGCTTAACCCCATCAAATGGGTATTCAAAATGAAGCTCTAAGTCAGGGCTATCCAATGGTGCCATCCAAACTGAGCTAGCACCAGTATTACTTAATTTATGGTCAAATTCAGGCCAAATAAGGGTGAACAAAACATTCACCTCTCATCTAACTTCTACAGTTTTAGTGTGGGATACTTGAAGTGGGGTCTTTTTGGAAAGAGAACCATCAGGGATATGTGATCGTGCCATTCAATTCTTCATATCTCACCTATAACAAAAGTTATGAGGCAAACAAGCTCAATACAGCTTTTTGCCCAAACCACGCCTATGTACAAACACCTTGTACATGGGATACCTTTGTCATATTTAATGATAACCATACCAAATTGGGTACCATTGTGTAGAGCCCATACGGGGCTATTCAATGAACCAACTTTGAGCATGATATCTCAAAAACTGACAGAGGTATGGCCATTTGAAGGTTATAATCCCACAGTATGACCAATACAACTGTATTATGACAGGATACAGTTGTACTCTGATTATGAGGTGTCAAATAGACAAAGAAGCATTTTAATACTTCAATACCTCATAAGTCAGTCAATACTGGGGTCCCATACAGTTTCTGTACAGCATTCTACACGTCATACATGTCAGAACCAGGCTGTGAGGTCCCCAGATGAACATTTTCACCCTGTATTGGTGAAAACTGCCCAGATGTGGTTTCAAAACCACATCTGGGCCCAATAAAGGGAATACAGACTGTTTGAAAGCCACAAGTCAGTCCTAGAGAGTGAAAAGTCTTTACTTCCTCTACGTGGAAAGGTCTAGCACCCTTTCCACCCCATTTCAGGATAAAAAGGAGGCTTTTCACAGTCAGAATTGTCTCCCCATCCTGCTCTTGAATACCCTAAGTAGTAAACTGTCAAAAACAGTTTTACTTTTGGGTAATAAACAGGTATACTCTTAATTTAAAGTATTGTAGTCTTTATTATTGTAACCCATCAGGTAAAGCTTCACCCAGGGCTTTCAACAGCGCTCACCACCACTATATTTATTATAGTAAAGCCCTTTTATCATTGAATTAATCCATCCTTAAGCCTTATAAAACTTTTTTAAACTATTTTCCACGTGTCACAGTCATAGCTTTAAGTTGTAAATAGCTTTATTACCACTTCAACATAGACTCATCCTGACAAATTACAACTCAATAAAGCTTCAAAATAATTTCAATTTTAACCAGAAATATAGGAAACTCACAAATATTGTTTATGAATGAAAGTACACTTATAGAATGATTTCAGTTTGGGAAGGTGAGAGCAATTACAATGAAAGAAAATTCTAAAAAATACTAATTCAAAATTGAAAAATTTACAAAGCTAAATGAAACAGATACAGAAAAGGATCCATTATCTTATTCAAATCTTCCAAATGCTTATTTTGTGTACATAGAACCTTTGAATACACTTTTAATTAAAGAAGATCAGATATGGAGGCAATTTTCAATTCTTGAATATGAAAAAAATTGGAGGAATGACAAAACATGTATTCTGAATTTTTAATATTAAAATTGTTGTATCAAAGCTTTGTCTATTGCTTTGATATGTTCAGTAAAATTGTAGAAATTACAAGAATTATACACAGGAAAATACATTGAATAGCTAAATTAAACATTGATTATTCTTGAAGATTTAAAAGGGGTGAAGTCTTTGCAGAAAATAAAAATCTGTTCAGAAATAATTCCTCAATTTCAGAAATTAATTCTAAAGTCAATATGTAACATGTAATTCATTATCAAATCAATGGAAACAATGAAGGATAGAGCTTTAATCTATTAGGAAGACATTACTTTTGTCATTCAATATGAGACAAAAGAAACTAGCTCTATTTTAAAACAATATTATAGTATCTTTGTGAGGAATCTCAAGAGTGTTTCTCCAAATTTGCAATATCAGCTTTATGTAATTCAGATTTTTATAAAACTATCATTAAATAAAAAGAAAGAAAAAATGGGTATTTAAAATTACATTTGATACTTTTTGTTTCAAATCAAGATTTAATCCCTTGTATTTCTTTCATAAAGAAGAAAACACATTGAAATATGCATTATGGAGTTATTTAAGAGATCTTCTACCTGAAATAAATAAACATGAGGGATAGGATTATCACCTCTTTTCTCTCAATTAATAAAGTATGAAATTGAGAATGGAAGGATTATCTAATGAACATAGTTAATTATGATTTAATTTGAAGTTTCCTCAGTTTATAATTTATAAATAGTTTAAAATTCACAAATACAAACCTCATGTATTAATTTCTAAATTTGAGAGTACTCATAAAAGATCTTATTATGGTTTCTTCAAATGTATATGGCAAAGAATGAGTTGTTTCCTGACTAAAAACCTTGATTCAAAAGACTTGATGTTTCAAAAATTCTTATGTAGACTCTTTGAAATGAAAAAGTGGGAGTTTGAATCTATAATCAATATAAAATATTTTTGAGATTTTTGATTTTTGTAAAAGTCTAATTTTCCAAAACATTCCACTTTTTCTGGAAAAATCTCTTTTGGAAGATAATGTGAAGTCAGCATATGGTGTTTTCTAACATCACTGGAGTCAGAAACAACTGAACTTGATTCATGGATTGAAGTAGTAATATTGACAATAATTTTATTATATTCTCAAGAGAAATTATCAGAAACAAGCTATCTTACTGAGCTCATATTAAATTTTCCTATTCATTCTGAGAATGAGGTTTTGAGGATATGTTAATAACTAACTTTTCAAAACATTTTCAATTAATTTTTTTATAATTTCTTTTCAAATTTGATATACTTTCATATCTATTGGATCAAGGTTGCTTATGAGAATTAAAGAATAACCTTTTTGTAAGAAATCTCACATTTGTAAACAATCTTCTAGCCTTGAAGGTAGGTATTGTCAGGCTGAGTCTATGATGAAGGTGTAATGATGCTATTTAGAGCTTTAACTATGACTTTGACATGGTCAAATCAATTTAAAAGAAGTTTATAATGGATAATAAAAGTTTAAGATTGAATATTAAGGGCTTTACTATTGTGAAATAGTGGTGGTGAGCGCTATTGAAAGCCCTGGGTGCAGTCTTTACAGTTGGATTACTATAATAAGAAATACAATACTTAATTATTTGAAGTATACCCTGATTATTTTCCAAGGGTATAGCTGTTTTGCCAAGTTGGAATACATAGGAATTCAACATCAGGATGGGGAAACCTTTTCTGATGGAAAAAGGCCTCCTTTTATCCTAAAATGGGGTGGAATGGCCTTCTAGACCATCAACGTAGAGGGAGTGAAGACTTTTTCACTTCAGGGTACTTGCATGTGGTTTTCATAGTGCCTGTATTCTCTGTATTGGGCTCAGATGTGGCTTTGAAACCACATCTGGGCAGGTTTCACCAATACAGGGTGAAAATTTTCATCTGGGTACCACATAGCCCTCTTCTGACATGTATGACATGTAGAATGCTGTACAGAAACTGTATGGGACCCCTGTATTGAATGAATTATGAGTTATTGACATATGAAAATGCTTCTTTGTCTACTTGACACCTCATAATCACACCTATGGAAGAATATGCCACAGTCTTACAGTAAGACTGTATTGATCTAATTGTGGGATTTTGAGCTTAAAGCTTCCATACCTCTGTCAGTTTTTTGGATATAAATCTCAAATCTGGCTTATTTTGCAGCCCTGGCTGTGTTCTACACAATGATACCTCATTTGATATGGCTATAATTAAGTATGGCAAAGTTATGCCATGTACAAGATTTTTTGTACATATATATGCTTTGCTTAAAAATTGTATAGAGCTTGTTTGCCCCATACCTTTTATTCTAAATGAGATACGGCTTAATGGATTGCACCACCAGATATCCCTGACTGTGGTCCTTCCAAAAAGACCCCAGTTTAGGTATCTCACACTGAAACTGTAGAAGTTAGATGGGAGGTGAATATTTTAATCACCCTTATTTGACCTTATTTTGGTCATACCTTCTGCAATTCTGGTGCTAGCTCAGTTTGGCTAGTACCATTGAATAGCCCTGACTTAGAGCTTCATTTATAATACCCATTTGATGGGGTTAAGCTTCTTCCTCTTTATTTCAGATGAGAGGTGAAAATTAAGGTTTATGCTCAGCAACAGCTTTGAGCAGGAATAACTTTGTTATTCTTTTTCCTATGATGATGGGACTTGCATATTTGGAAAGAGGTGAGTTTCTTCTTTCTTTTGATACCTTTTGAGCTGATTTTTCTCAGCTCCATGTTTTGGTGGCATCTTGGCTATACCATTTATTTATGGGATTTTCCTGTCAGGCTTGTGCTCTGAGTTTGAGTCACAGGCTGACAAGTACTCATGCTTACCACCTCAAGCTTCCATCCCAATGGAAATACATCCACCCAGTCTTCCACATTTCCCTCCTTTAAACAGTCAAGACATCAACAATCCCAAATCAGCACCAAGAGCCTCCGCCTCCAATAATCATTGAAGAAAAAGAGGAATGGGAAGTATCTCAAATACTGGATTCCAAGGTCAAGAGAAGAAAATTATGGTATTTGGTGGAATGGAAAGTTTTCAGTCAAGAACCAGAAAGATCTACTTGGGAACCAACCAAAAACTTCAAGAATTTCCCTGAACTTGTCAAGGACTTTCACTCTTTTTATCCTGAAAAGCCAGGACCAAATTCTTCAACATATTGAGTTTCATATCGTGCTTGGTGAGAAGAGGAATTACCAAAAGTAAGTCCCACTCCTGGTATGCACCTTTAGAGGTATTCTACCCTTCTTGCTGTAAACATCACCTTGGACACTCTGTGAGCACTTGTCAATTTCTGGACACAGGACTCTGGCCAACCTTTCAACACCAATTTCAATCCTTATGGCCATTTTCACTTGGGAAAATGGACCATTAACTATTAATTTCATCTTACAAGTTCTTTCCATTTCCAATTCATTCCCTCAGCAAAATTTTTTATTTTCATGGCACTGGCGGGAGTGGTAACTACCAAAAGTAAGTTCCTCTCCTGGTGTGCACTTTCCCTTAGGGGTCTACAATATGTCAAAACATCACCTTGGCCACTCTGTGAGCCCCTGGCATCAAATATTGTTTTCCAGGTCCTTGGTCAGTTTAAATCAGCTGTCAACTTCTGTGATCAAGATTGGAATCCCCTTCAAGATTTCATTTCTCTTTATTTTCTTTTCTTATTTTTTATGTTTCCTTTCATTATTCTTTCTTTATACTCTTCCAAACTTTTCTTTCTTATAATCTTAATGCCAAAATCTTTACATCAACTCAATTTTTCAAAAAACTCCAAAGCCAAACATTAAAAGAGGACCAAGTCATCCTAATATCATATGCCAACCTCTTACCAGTTATAAAAATTCTCTTAAAATTCAATACTTTTGGATTCCCTATGTCCAATTATTTTCAACAGACTCAGCAGGCTTCTACCTTGGTTTGGTGCTCAGGAGCTCACCATTCAAGGGAGGGGTACTCTCCCAACCACATGTAATAACTCCCCAATGGGTTTTCATGGCAAATCTAGCCTGTCCATTTTTAGTGTTTATGGCCTTTGGGCCGTATCCACTTCTTCTAGCCACTCATGGTGCCAAATCTCATTTATAACCTCAGGCCATATCCTGCAATCATTGGCCTCTTTGGCCAATTCTCAGCCCCACCAACCCCCAGGTCAATATCCTTGTTTTTTGCCTGAGGGTCATTATGCCTTCCAGGGGGCTCTTTCCCCTCCTGCCATCACCAGGGCTTTTCCCCACCCATTTTATTAGGGGGTCTATTCCCTGAATGGCTTTTTTGGGCCATTTAGGCCCTCTATGGCCCACAGTCTGTGGCACCTTTTGGGTCCCTTTTGGCCTAAGTCCAATGAGGCAAAAAGGGGCCAAGGGGGCAGTCCACCAGCCCCCAAGGCCAGGTGGGCCCACCTGAGCCCATTTTTGTCCCAAATTTCAAAATGGCCAAAAGGACTCCAGCACCCCAAATTGGCCATAATCAACAATGAACCCCATTTTCAAGCCATGGCCTTTGGAAAGCACCAGGGGTCACCAGCAAGGCTTTCCCTCAATTCAAGGGAAGACCTTTCCTTCATTCATGGAGGCTGTACCAAAGGATCAAGGTGTGGTGCATTTATGGTATAATATACCATTATACACCATTTCTGCTCAGCAATCCAATGGTGATGTTTTCAGGACCCAAATATGTCATTTCAATTCAAGTCCCCAAATCCATCATCCATTTCGAAAGAAGAATGTTCAGTCATTCAGTCTTGCAATCCCTGATGGCTACCAGAACACCATTCAAGGACCCCGACCACCTGGCCCTGCAGGAGTTGAGTTGTTATTTCTTTTCAGGATTATTCAAGTGGTAATTTCAAGAAGTTATCAACCATTCAACCAGTTTTTAAGATATCAAGAATCTCAGTATTCCTTGGACAACTCAATTGGTCCATACAGGCTGTATTCAAGCAACCTGTATGGCCTTGGCCCTTTGGGCCAATTAATATTCCACTGTGGCAATTCAGTCATACCATTCAATTCTCAAGATGTACAGATCTGTATTGACCCAAAACAGTAAGTACAGTTGGGTGATCAACCCTTCAGGATCAGTCTTCAATTTCTAACATATACTGGCCACCCTTTCTTCCCTGGGGACTTTTTCCCCAGTTAATCAATATATTTGATTCATTTTTATCCTTATGTTCTTCTTTCATTATTAGAGTAAATACTGATAATCTTAAGTCAGTCATTTGCACCTTTTTCTTCACCTATCAGGGGATATTTGTGGTCATATCCATTACCAGTTCCATTGTTCCGTCTGGAAGGTTGAAACAGTGAATTGAGGATTAATTTGGTTAGCTCTTTGGCCTTTGGCTTCATTCTTATCTTTGGCATATCTTGTATTGCTTTCATTTTCTCCTAAAGAAATGAACTCTTCTTTTATTCCTTTATTCTTTTGTATCCCTCAAAGTGAGTTCTTAATTCCTGAGTGCCAGGCTGCTCTTTCTTTAATCAAAAGCCCTTGTGAAACTGACCAATCCATTTAAAAGGAAGGCTTTCCAGGACTCAAGTTTACAACTCATGGGAGAATCTCAGAGGGCCATTCAAGGACAACAATCACCTGGCCTTAAGGTATTAGTATTTACCATTCCAACAGTATTCCTGCAAGGGTAATTCCAAGAGGTTTTCATTCTTAAATTAGTTGTCAAGGCATCAAGAGCTCCAGCACTCTTTGGGAAAGTCAATTGATGTCAGGATGAAACTATGATAAAGGTGTAAATAGACTAAGTACAACTTTAACTATGTTTGTGACACGGTAAAATGGTTAAAAAAAGATTTATAAGGGTTAAAGATGATTTAATCTAATATTAAAAGGGCTTTACTATATATAGTATAGTGGTGTTGAGCGCTGTTGAAAGCCCTGGGTGCAGCTTTATCTGTTGGGTTACAATGATAAAAGACTACAATAATTAAGATTTATAATTATACCTGATTATTAACCAAGAGTAAAACTTTTTCTGAAAGTTTACTACGTAGGTTATTCAAGAGCAGGATGAGGAGACAATTCTCGCTGTGAAAAGCCTCCTTTTTATCCTGACATGGGGTGGAAAGGGTGCTGGACCTTTCCACGTAGAGGAAGTGAAGATTCCTCACTCTCTAGTACTGGCTTGTGGTTTGCAAAAAGCCTGTATAACCTGTATTGGGCTCAGATGTGGTTTTGAAACCACATCTGGGCAGGTTTCACCAATACAGGGTGAAAATTTTCATCTGGGGACCGCACAGCCTGATTCTGACGTGTATGAGGTGTAGAGTGCCGTACAGAAGCTGTATGGGACCCCAGTATTGACTGACATATGAGGTATTGAAGTAAAAACAAGCTTCTTTGTCTATTTGACACCTCATATCCATGGTTATGGGATATTATACCATGGTAAGGCTGTATTGGTCAGAATGTGGGATTTTGTCCTTAAAACAGCTATAACTTTGTCAGTTCTCAAGATATCAACCTTAAAACTGAACCGGTGTGTAGCCCTGTATGTGTTCTACACAATTGTACCTTATTTGATATGGTTATCATTAAATATGGCAAAGTTATGCCATGTACAAGATATTTTTACATAGGCGTGATTTAGGCAAAAAGCTGTATTGAGCTTGTTTGCCCCATAACTTCTGCTGTAGTTGAGATATGGGGAAGTGGATGACACCATGAGATAGCCCTGATTTTGATCTTTCCAAAAAGACCCCACTTCAAGTATCTCACACTAAAACTGTAGAAGTTAGATGAGAGGTGAATGTTTTGTTCACCCTTATTTGGCCTGAAATTGACCATAACTCCAGTAATATTGGTGCTAGCTCAGCTTGCCTGGTACCATTGGATAGCCCTGGCTTAGAGCTTCATGTTTAGTACCCATTTGATGGGGTTAAGCCTCTCCTTCTAGATTTTAGATGAGAGGTGAAAATCAAGGTTTATGCTCAGCAATAACTTTGAGCAGGAATAACTTTGTTATTCTTTGTCCTATGGTGATGGGACTTATATTTTCAGAAAGAGGTGAGTTTTTTCTTTCTTTTGATACCTTTTGCGCTGATTTGGCTCAGCTCCATGTTTTGGTGGTATCTTGGCTATACCATTGGTTTATGGTATTTTGGCTGTCATGCTTGTGCTCTGGTTTTGAGTCACAGGCTGACAATTGAACCATACAGGCTGAATCAAACAACCTGTATGTCATTGAAATTTTTGGTCTATTCATTAATATACTGTGGGAGCTTAATCCACACAGCTTCATTTCTCAGAATTCTTAAGCTCTATTTTTCCAAAATAGTCAATACAGCTGCACACCAATTGTCCAGCTGGATTCTCAATCCTCCAGGATCAGAATTCCAATGTTTCACACATACTGGCCACTCTTTCATCTCCTGGAGCTTTTTCCCCAATTCATCAATCTTGTTGATTCATTTTATGGTGTTGGTAAAAAGATGAAAGCCCTTATGTGTTTTTTTCATAAATTGGTAAAAACACATAAGGTGTTTTTTCATTAAAATTTAGCTAGAGACACCTGTATTGGTCAAAATCCCATTCCTGGAATTGTTAATACCATTTTTGATGCCATTTATGGCATCTTGAATCCTATGAATGGCATAAATGCCTTTATTAATGCGATAAATAGAATTTATATGTTATTTTTGATGCTATTTATGGCATTTTTTATGTCACTGTTGATTCCATCAACAGTACTGTTTATACCATCTATTGCATTGCCATGTCATTTTCAAGACCATTTATGGAACTATCATTCTGTCGTTGATGCCATTTATGGCACTGTTAATGCCATAAATGGGACTTTTAATACCATAAATGGCATTTTTATGCTTTTTTTAATTCCATTCATGGCACTTTAAGAAATTCCATAAATGTTCTAAATGTCACTGTTATGAAGCTTCTTGGTGCCATTAATGGAACCTTTTATGCCATTTATGGCATTATTATGTCATTTTTGATTCCATGAATTGCACTGTTAATACCATAAATGGACTTTTTCATTTCATTAATGCCATAATTTACACTTTTAACTCCATTGATGTCATAAATGGCATTTTGAACTTACTTCCAAACATGAAAAAAAAAACAAAAAAGCACTTTTTTGGCCTACAATTGTCCCACCCAAAAAAACCAAACATTTTGGGTTTCTAAGTTATGATTTTCAAGATTCTTCCCTCTATTTCAAAAAAAATATGGAAATTGATATGTCAAAGCAATTTTAATGATTTTTTTCAAAAAAATAGGCCATTTTGCCAAAATGGAGAAATTGGAGAAATTTGTCAAAAACAAATCTGAAAAAATTTGGGGATCTTGACATCCCATGTTAGAAAAATATGGCAAAAAAACAAAAAAAACACTCAAAATTAAGCCTGAGGAATTTTCTCCAAAAAGGCCAGTTACATGTTTTGTGAGTCTGCGAGGTATTTATAACATACCCATAAGGCCACAAATGACTTTATATACAGTTGATTTAGTCTTCAACAGACTTTTCAATTAAACTTAAGATGAAAAATAATAAAAAATAAGTATAAATTTTTTTTGGATAAACAAAGTCATAAATATTGTGTCATTTTTGCATTATACACCAAAAATGACCTAGGGTACACCCATAGGGTGTCATTCCCAAAAAGGCTTGTTTCTTATGTTATTGGAAGATTTAAGAATCTCACAGTACTAATGTAAATTTTTTAACATTTTTTTAAAATTGTTAAATTTAAGCTTAAATAAGCTTAAATTAAAAGTTGCATAAGGTTTATGCAAATGTACCAAAATTTTAGTTAAAATTGAGGTGTTGTGTATATTTACTGAGTTGGCTGAGGATTTGCCATACAGAATGTAAACCCTGCGTGAGCTCAATTTAAAAGGGTTTAAGGCCATAGTATGGCTTTAAATCAATAAAAGGGCAAAATCCATGCAAAAAGGTGGGACAAAGGAAAAAGACCAAACAGACCTGGGGTACCCAACTTTTTGGATCTGAAAGGATTCAATTAAGATTGTTTACCTGTATTGGAGGATTTTCAACCTTATTTAAACTTTAAGATTAGACTTTGATCCAACCTTGAGGTTTAAACTGGTTTTAACCCGATTTGGACAGGAATCTTAAGCTGCCAAAGGGTAAATCCCAATATGAAGGCTTGAAATTAAAGTTTTGAGACCTTTCAAAGCTTAAATAAGCTTAAATCTTCAAGGTTACAAGCATTAAAACCTTATCAAAAGTTAAGATTTGGTGTGTATTGCTATTTTACATAGAAAAATAGTAATAACTTCAAAAATTCATTAAAAATCCTATTCTTAATGGATTTGTGTCACAACCATGGCAATTCACTTCCTTGGATCCCCATATGGCATATCAAGCCACAGTTCTTTTATGGCCAATTGGCCATATCCATCACCAGTGGCCAATATGGCCACGTCATCATCTTATGGACCATTTATGGCCATTTGCTTTTTGGGGCCTTCATGGCCCTTCACCTCAATCCAGCACCCATAGCGGCAATTTATGCCCAAATGGGTATTTCTGGTCATTTCCCTCAAAACCAGGGGAAATGGCCCAAATGGCTGTTTTTGGCCATTTGGGCTCATAATGCGCATTTTGCGCACTTTTGTGCATTTTGTGCATTTTTGCGCACTTTGCGCATTTGCGCACTTTTGCGCACTTTGACGCAAAGTGTCCAAAAGACACTTTCCCGCCTTTTGGGCCAGTTTTTGGCTCAGAACCCAAAAGTGGCCAAAAACCCCAAAAGGCCCAGAAACACCTTTCCAAGCTCTGAAGCCATCACATCCATCCTTTTCCCCTCTGCCTTTCCACCTCAAGACCTTTGGACGTAATCTTCTTGCCAATCAACCAATATGCCATAAATGATGTTATACATCATTGTGCATCATTTTTCAACAGCAATTCAATGGTGGCAATATCAAATAGTCTTTTCAACATTCTAACATCTCATCACGTCATCAAGGCACCCAATCATTCAGAGGAATCATCAAGGCTCAAGAGCAAGTGTTTCAGCATCAAAGACCAATGACCCCATCAAGCAGTCATTGGTTATTCTCACTCCAGGTATTCCTTCCAAGGGAATACTGTCAATTCATTCTCAAGTGTATTCAAGAGGCAGTGCCAAAAAGAAGTTGTCAAGTGTCAAAGCTCCACTCAATCCATCTTGGCAACCATATTCATTTCAATACAGTCTGGATCCATCAAGAACTGTATTTCATTTTCAATCATGGGAAATTCATTCAACCCAATTCAATTTCAATATTAGCCAGCTGTATCAATTCCCAAAACAATCAATACAGCCTCAAGGATCAATACAGATCAGTTTTCAGCCTGAAGAACTCAAGCTCCCAACTTTTCACATATACCGGCTACCCTTTCCACCCTGGGGGGTTTTCCCCAGTTAATTAATATATTTTGATTTTATTTTATCTTTATTTTCTTTTCATTTTAGTGAAGCAAATACTGATATTATTAATTCAGTCATTTAGCACCTTTCTCTTTCTCTTTCTTCGCCTGTCAATGGATATTTGGTGGTCATATCCTTACTAATTCCATTATTCATTTTTGGCAGGTTGAAACAGTGATTAAGGACTTACTTGGTTGGCTCTTTGGCCATTTAGCTTCCCTTTCCTCTTTTGCATCTCATCTTGTACCTGCATATCTTTTAGAGGAATTCATTTTCTATTATTTTTGTTCTTTATCCTTTTGGAGTCTTCCAAGTGAGTTCCCTGATTGCTGAGTGCCAGGCCACTCTTGTATTTCTGTCCAAGAGCCCCTGTGACATTATATTAATTAACTCATAATCTCTTTTTCATTCTTTTCATTCTTTCTTTATAATTTCATTCACTCATTTCATCGAAATTATGATTCTTTTACCCTTTTGAACTTAATGATTCATCGTCACCTCTCAATTTTCTTTCACTCATTCTTCATTTTGAAAATTGAAAGCTGACCCATTTTTTATTTTGTTATTCTTTTTAAAATCTTTTTCAAATCATCAAATTTTCATTTTCATTCATAATTCAGGCTTCATCTTGATTTTCTTTGATTCTCAAATTTTTCATCAAGATATTCAGACACGTTATTCACATCGAGATTCATAATTGATTTTTTCTTCAAGAATTTTGATTTTTAAAGAATAATTCACTTGATTTTGATTGATTGATTGATTTGACATATTTGATTTTGACCTCAAGAAAATTGATTGACCTGAAGATTTCATTGATTTTGCTGATTTTTTCACATCAAGAATTTTGACATAAATTGATTTTTCTTCAAGATTTCATTTGATTGATTGATTTTTGCAAAATTTTGATTTTGATTGATTTGATTGATTGATTTATTGACTTGAAGATCTCATTTGGCTTTGATTCATTGATTTACTTCAAGACATTGATTTGATTTGACTTCAAGACTTCATTTGATTTTGATTTATTGACGTAATTGAAGATTTTCATTTTGATTCATTGATTTTCCTCAAGATTTGATTGTTGACTCTTTTCACTTCAAGCAAATTTTGATTTTTAATTCATTTATTTCATTTTATTCCTGATATCATGCCTGTTCAACACTCACCTCCGGCCAGAGCTCAAGCTGTTCTCACTCCAACTCCAAGAGCTCCTCTAGATGGCACCCCAGCAGTTCCTCAACTGAGGGCCCAATTAGATAGAGGACTCCGCATGGAGGGAGCAGCACCATCCAGGAAGGAAGGAAGAGGGCCAAGAAGATCATGTTCATTCTCAGGAGTAGTTGGTGGATTTCCAGGAACTTCAAGGACTACTTTCAAAGGTCCAGGTGAATATGGTGAAGAGGAGGAGGAGAATTCTGTGGAAGAGGCAGAGTCTGATGGTACTGAAGGTGTCCCTGCTCCGGTGGAGGCATCCCAAGGTACTGGAGGGCCAACTCTAGCCCAGTCTAATCAGCCTGTCTCTCATCAGTCTGAACCATCTTTATTGGCCAACATGCAGCAAATGACTCAGATTATGGCCAATCTTCAAGCAGCTTCATCTTCTGAAGCATCAAGACCAGCAGCCTTCAAGACTCCATCTATGAAGGCACCGGAATGCTTTGATGGGACTCAGCCCTTCAAAGTTAGAAGCTTTATTCAGTCTTGTCAATTGATATTTCATAATGATCCGGCAAACTTCGCTCAAGACAGAAAGAAGGTCCTTTATGCCACTTCATTTCTCATTGGCAGGGCTGCAAAATGGATTGAGCCTTATCTTTCCAATCTCACCAATCAAGATTCAAATTACCTTCTCAATTCTTGGCCTTTGTTCAAATCTCAACTCTTCACTCTATTTGGTGACCCGAATGAAGTCAGAAAAGCAGAAGCTGAGTTGGATTGTTTAAGAATGAAAGAAGGTGGGCATGTATCCTTATACATTGCTGATTTCAGAAGCTTAGTCTCAAGAATCGGGGATTGGGGTGAAAGAGCTCTCATCCATCATTTCAGGAAGGGATTGCCATCCAGGATTTTGGATCAATTGGCCTCCCATCCTTCAAGAATTGACTCTCTTCAAGACTTAATGGACGATACCCTGGAACTTGATACCAGGTACCATGAGAGGCAAAATGAAAAGAGTCATCATCAAGAGAAGAAGCAAGAAGCCTCAAAGTCAAGTTCTTCTCATCCTCAAAATTCTTCAAGTTCAAGTCATAAGAAGAAGAAGAATTTTCAGAAGAGGGACAAGCCCCATTCGTCTTTGTTGAATAAAGATTTCAAGCTCATGAACTCTGAAAAAGAAAGAAGAATCAAGGAGGGTCTTTGTACCTATTGTGGTGGGAAGCATAGTCTTGAGTCCTGTTTCAAAAGGCCTCAAAACAAGCTTACCCAACCGTCAGGCAAATTTCCCAGCCAGGGGAAAGCCTGAGTGAAGATCATGTTGTGTTCAATGGTCTTCACAGTTTGCCATCCAGAGCACAATTGTGCATTCTGAATACTGGTGTCAAAAATTCTCTTAATTTTTTTGTTTTTTCTTCTCTCTCTGATATGTTTTACAGTATTCTCATTGATTCTGGTGCTACTAACTCATTTATTGCAAAGCAGTTTGTTCACAAGTATTCTTTGACCATGTCAGAACTCCCGGAGAAGATTCCCCTTATTATTCTTGACTCCTCTGAGTCTCCTTCTTTATTTGTGACTCACCATACTAAATATATGGTTGAGCTCCCTTCCTTCCCAAGCTTTGAATGGGACTTTTTAGTCATTGATACTCCCAAGGGAGAAGACCTCATATTGGGCTTTGACTTTCTTAATCATTTTAATCCATTTATTGATTGGAGGCAAGGATTGATCACCTTTAATTCTGATCATAAGGACTATAATGATCCTTCAATTTATTTCAGTAATGACTTTTCTTCTGCCAAATCATGTGCAGCTCTGGTTGGTGATTCTAGAACACCATCATTTCCGTCTTCTGTCCATATTCCTTCCCTTAATTCCCATCAGTCATTACTATCATCTAGAGATGAAGTCTTCAAAGAGATTCAAGATGTTGGAGAAGATAATTCTGTATCTTCACTTCATCTCTTCTTTGGGAATATGGACCTTCCTCCTTCATCTTATCATGACTCCCTGGAGGAGTTGAGGGTTGAAGAGGAAGAGCCAGAAGAAATAGAAACCGTGATAAAGGTTGTTCCTTCTGTTTATCACCAGTACTTGGATGTATTCTCCAAGGTGAAAGAAGAAAAACTTCCTCCTCACTGCGCCTGTGATCATCATATCGAGCTGGAGGGGTCTCTACCTCCAGTTGGGGTGATCTACTCTTTATCAAACCAAGAGTCAGATACACTCAGGGCCTACATTTCAGAGAATGTAGATAAAGGTTTCATCCGGCCAAGCTCCTCTTCTACAGGAGCACCTGTTCTTTTTGTCAAAAAGAAAGATGGTGACCTCCGTTTGTGTGTTGATTACCGCAAGCTCAATGCTGTTACTAGGAAGAACAAGTATCCTGTTCCTCCTATGAATCAGCTTCTCACTGTTTTCAATGGTTCTTCTATCTTCTCCACGATTGACTTGCGTGGTGCATATAACCTGCTCAGAATCAAGGAAGGTGATGAACATTTGACTTGTTTTAGAACCAAATATGGTAGTTATGAGTACTTGGTTATGCCATTTGGGCTTACCAATGCTCCTGCTTCTTTTCGAAATCTTGTCAATGATATTTTTTATGATCTTCTTGATGCTTATGTTGTGGTTTATTTGGATGACATTATGGTCTTTTCCAAATCTGAGGAAGAACATGTCACTCGTGTGTCCACTGTTCTTTCCAGACTCAGAGCCAATAACCTCTTTGCTAAGGCGTCCAAATGCCTATTCCATGTTTCTAGTGTGGAATATTTAGGTTATGTTGTTTCTTCTGAAGGCCTCAAGATGGACCAAGCAAAAGTCCAGCAAATTCTCAATTGGCCACCTCCAAGAAACCTCAAGGCTCTTCAATCATTCCTTGGATTTGCCAATTTTTACCGCCGTTTCATCAAGAATTATTCAAAGAAGATTAGTTCACTCACTAGTTTCCTCAAGAAAGATTCCCGTTTTCCCCTCAATGAGGAAGCTCTTAGACAGTTTCATCAACTCAAAGAGGCATTCACCACTGCTCCAATCCTTTCTCATTTCAATCCTTCTCTACCCACCATTGTAGAGACCGATGCATCAGATTATGCCTTGGGTGCTGTACTGAGTCAAGTGTCTGACTCAGGAAAAAATCTCATTGTATTTGATAGCCGCACGCTTCTCCCAGCTCAGCTCAATTATGAGATTCATGACAAGGAACTCCTTGGCATAGTCTGGGCTCTCAAGCGCTGGAGAGCTTTTCTTCTTTCTATTTCTTCCCCTTTTGAAGTTCTCACCGATCATTCATCTCTTCAATATTTTATTTCTTCCAAGATTCTCACTCGCCGTCAAGCCTGCTGGGCTGAATTTTTATCTGAATTCCATTTCTCAATCACTTACCGCCCTGGCCGCTTGGCCACCCTTCCAGATGCCTTGTCACGTCGGGACGACGTTTACCCGGAGAGGGGGGAGGCTTTCATCAGCAAGAATCCAATGAACTATAAGAAGATAATTAAGCAAGATGAAATTCAAGCTTCAAAGTTTTTTGCAGTCAAGGTGGATTCATTTTCAAACTTGATTGATTCAATTCAGAAGGCAGTGTGGTAAGATTCTCAATATAGAAGTGTCCTTGAAGATTTGGGTAAAGGTAAATCTGTCCAAGATTATTCTCTTGATTCCTCTTCCAAACTTCTCCTTTTCAAAGATTGGGTGGTGGTCCCAAATGACCCCACAATTCAACTCAATATACTTCAAAAGCGGCATGACTCTCCTCTAGCTGGACACCCTGGCCAAGAGAAGACTCTCAAACTTGTCAAGCGGGATTTCCACTGGTCCGGCATGACTCAATTTATCAAGGATTATGTATCATCCTGTCAACAGTGTTCAAGAAACAAAAATATTCATCACAAGAAGTTTGGACTCCTCAAGCCTCTTCCAATTCCAAGTGGTCCTTGGATTTGTCTTTCAATGGATTTCATCACTCAATTACCAATGTCCAATTCCTTTGATTCAATTTTAGTCATAGTGGACAGATTCTCAAAAATGGCGGTTCTTATTCCAACAATAGCTTCAATCACTTCATTAGATTTGGCCCATTTATTCATCAAGAATATTTTCTCAAAGCATGGCCTTCCTTCAAGCATTGTTAGTGATCGAGGTTCTCTTTTTGTTTCTTCCTTTTGGACCAACCTTTGTCAGCAGCTCAAGATTTCAAGAGACTTGTCAACTTCTTATCATCCAGAAACTGATGGACAGACAGAGAGGGTAAATCAGATACTAGAACAGTACCTTCGGATGTATGGCAGTTATCATCAAGATGATTGGAACACCTGGCTCCCTCTGGCTGAAGTTGCCTACAATAACTCTGACCACTCTTCAACAAAGCAATCACCGTTTTTCACTGTTTATGGAAGAGATCCTCATTTTGACTCAGTTCACATCACTCAAGACACTCCGGCTGGAAAGTTATCAACAAAAATCCAATCAGTACAGCAAGATGTCAAGAGAGAACTTGAAGTTGCCATAAACAGGTTTAAGAGGTATGCAGATAAAAGTAGAGCAAGTCCACCTGTTTTCAATCCTGGTGACATGGTATGGCTTTCTTCCAAGAACATCAAATCAACCAGACCCACCAAAAAGCTGTCTGAAAGATGGCTGGGTCCTTTTCCAATCTTGAAGAAAGTCAGCACTCATGCCTACCACCTCAAGCTTCCATCTCAATGGAAATCCATCCACCCAGTTTTCCATATTTCCCTTTTGCAACCAGTCAAGACGTCAACAATCCCAAATAGGCATCAAGAGCCTCCTCCTCCAATCACCATTGAAGAAGAAGAGGAATGGGAAGTCTCTCAAATACTGGACTCAAAGCTCAAGAGAGGAAAATTATGGTATCTGGTGGAATGGAAAGGTTTCAGTCAAGACCCAGAAAGATCCACTTGGGAACCAACCGAAAACCTCAAGAATTGTCCTGAACTTGTCAAAGATTTTCATTCATTATATCCTGACAATCCTGGGCCAAATTCTTCAAAAGCTTGATTTTTTATGGTGCTTGGTGGGGAGAGGAATTACCAAAAGTAAGTCCCACTCCTGGTATGCACCTTTAGGGGTATTCTACTCTGTTTTGTTGTAAGCATCACCTTGGCCACTCTGTGAGCACTTTGCAATTTTGGACACAGATCTCTGGCATGGTTTTCAACTTCATTTCCAATCTTATGGCCATTCTCACTTGGGACAATGGTGTAACAACCATCCATCAGGGGTAAGGGTATTCATTCATACACCCACTCAAACACCTCAAATCAGCAAATCCAGTATCTGCATCAGCAGTCAGTTTCAGCAATCTTCATTCTGAAACATGCATACAGCTTGGTACATCAATACAGCCTGTCAATACCTGTACAGGTTGGATTCACCCAATACAGTTTCAATACACCAATATGGAACTGTATGATCACTCAAATACACCACACCTCTTGTACAGGTTCTGTACAGCTGTACAGGACCTGTATTGGCCAGACTCAATTCAATCATCAATTATTCTCATGAAAATTCTTCCTCTGGATCAGGGCTGGTGATTCTCACATATACCAGCCCCTCTTTCTCCCCCCTGGGGACTTTTCCCCAGTTAATTAATTTAGTTTATTTATTATTTTATAATTACTCTTATCCTTATTTTGGGTATTATAATTATTTAATCTTAAGTTAGTCTTTGCATTTCTCTCTTTGCCTGTACAGTATGAGTTGGGTGGCCATATCCTTATTAACCCTTCTCTTTCCAATCTGACAGGTTGAAACAGTGGACTTGGACTTGTTTGTGGTTGGCTCTTCTATTCTTTTACTCTTATCTTTTGTTTCTGCTTTTCTTATATTTATTCTTTAGCAATTTATCTTTAACACTCTTAAGTGTATCCCCTTTTATCTTATCTTTGAGCCCTCAATAAGTGAGTCCCAGTTTACTGAGTGCCAGGCCCTCTTCACTTCGAAGAGCCCCTGTGACATTAAATTAATTAACTCATATTTGATTCTTTCTCTTCATTCATTTATATTCATTTCCTCTCATTCATCAATTATGACCTTTTTATGATTTTCTATGAAATTTTCTCACTCATCAATTTTCATCTCATTCTTTTCATTCTTATGAAAATTGATTCTTTTTCCTTTCTTAATCATTGCTGACCATTTCATCACTTCATTTTATTTTTATCAATCAAATTTTTTCTGTGTTTTTATTCAGGTCTTATTCAGGAATTATTGATTGGTTTAATTGATTGGATTACTCATTGGGATTCATTTGGGTTATTGATTCAGGATTTATTGGATTTATTGACTTTGAACTCTCAAGATATTGATTGATCCTCAAGAATTGATTTTGATTATTGATTTGATTTGACTCATCAAGATATTGAATTGATTTCTGAAGATTTTGAACTGATTGATTGATTCCTCAAGACTTGATTTCATATTGAAGACACTTATTGATTGATTAGTGATTGAATATTGATTGATTATTGAATTCCTCAAGATTTGAATTGATTCCTCAAGATTCATCAAGATTTTATTGTGATCGATTTGGCCAAGCCTGATTATTCTTCTTAATACCATCAAGTTATTTTAATTCTTTTCATAAAGCCAGTCCAGCATAGCCCCCCAGCAAAGAATACTAGATCCCAGAAAATTCCAGCTGTTCTCACTCCTACAGCAAGGGCTCCTCTTGACCGCACACCATCAGTTCATCAACTGAGTGCAAATTTGGACAGAGGACCACCAATGGAAGAAGCAGCACCCTCAAGAAGAGGTGGAATGAAATCTAGAAGATCAAGATCCTTTTCTGGACTTTTGGGTGGCTACCCTGGCATGTCTGAAGGTGCAAGAGCAAGATTAGGGGAAGTTGAAGATGAAGAGGGGGAAGAGTCTGTGGAAGAGGAAGATTCTGGGGAAACTGAAGTGGCAGATGCCTTGGCAAATGCTCCTGAGGTGCCTCAGGGTTCTAATCTAGCCCTTTCTAGTCAACCTCTTGTCTCTCAAACTGATCCAAGTCTCCTCAAGATGATGGAGCAGATGACTCAATTCATGGGACAACTCACTCAAGCAGTTGCCCCCAGGGACAATTCCAAAGCCCCTGCCTTTAAGACTCCATCCATGAAGGCACCTGATTCTTTTGATGGTACTCAAGCTCATAAGTTGAGAGGATTTATCCAATCCTGTCAACTAATTTTCCATAATGATCCACCAAACTTCTTCTCTGACAGGAAGAAGGTTTTGTACTCAACTTCTTTTCTTACTGGTAGAGCTGGCAAATGGATTGAGCCTTACCTCTCAAATATCTCCAATGAAGACCCTTCCTGCCTCCTCAATAATTGGCCATTGTTTGAATCTCAATTATTCACTCTGTTTGGTGACCCCAATGAAGTCAGGAAAGCTGAACAAGAGTTGGACAATTTGAGGATGAAGGAAAGTGGTCATGTATCCTTGTACATAGCAGATTTCAGAAGCTTAATGTCAAGAATTGGAGATTGGGGGGAAATAGCTTATATCCATGTTTACAGAAGAGGATTGGCATCAAGATTATTGGATCAGTTGGCTTCTCACCCTGGAACTTTTGATACTCTTCAAGAACTTATGGATGTCACTTTAGAATTAGACACAAGATATCATGAGAGGCAAAAGGAAAAGGGTGGCAATCAAGAAAAGAAGCCTCCAGTCAGTGGATCCAATCAATCTAGGCCTCCTCAAAACTCATTTCAAAAGAGGCCTCATCAGAAGAAGAATAAGAAGGGCAAGCAATTTCAATCTTCAAAGGACAAACCCCATGCTGCTCTCCTCAATAAGGACAATAAATTAATCGGTTCTGAAAAGGAGAGGAGGATTCAAGCAGGGTTGTGTACTTATTGTGGTGGCAAGCACCCAATTGAAAAATTCTTCAAGAGACCTCAGAACAAGCCTGGGTCATCATCAGGAGGCTTCCCTAGCAAGCAGGGAGAAGCCTGAGTGGGGATCATGATGTGTTCAATGGTTCTCACTTATTTCCTTCAAGAGCACAATTGTGCACTCTGAATACTAGTGTCAAGAAATCTTTAAAATTTCTTATTTTCTCTTCTGTCTCTGATATTTTTTATAGTATTCTCATTGATTCTGGTGCTACAAACTCTTTTATTGCAAAGAATTTTGTTCTCAAGTACTCATTGACTCTGTCAGAGCTCCCTGAAAAGATTCCTCTTTTCATTTTGGATTCTAATGAATCCCCTGCCTTGTTCATCACCCATTATACCAAGTGGGTAGTTGACTTGCCTTCCTTCCCAAGCTTTGAATGGGATTTCTTTATCATAGATTCACCCAAAGGAGAAGACCTGATATTGGGCTATGATTTCCTTTACCATTTCAATCCCATTATTGATTGGAAAAATGGATTGATCACCTATGATTCTAATCATAAGGATTCTAGTGGTATTATTCCTTTTACTAGTAATGACTTAGCCACTGCTGTCAACAGTGTTGCTCTGGCTGGTGAACTTAAGACACCTTCCATCCCTTCTTCTGTCCATATCCCTTCCATAATTCCCTCTCAGTCATTACTTCCATCAAGAGATGAAGTCTTCAAAGAGATAAAGGATGTTGGAGAAGATGTTGCCATATCTTCACTTCATCTCTTCCAAGGGGATATGGACCTTCCTCCCTTATCTTTTCATGCATCCCTGGAGGAGCAGTGGGATGAGGAGGAAGAGCCAGAAGAAATTGAAACTGTGTTGAAGGTTGTTCCTCCTGCTTATCACCAATATTTGGATGTATTCTCCAAGGTGAAAGCAGAGAAACTTCCTCCACACCGCGCCTGTGATCACCATATCGAATTGGAGGGTCTTCTACCTCCAATTGGTGTTATCTACTCATTATCAAATCAAGAGTCAGAAACACTGCGGGCCTACATTTCAGAGAATGTAGAGAAAGGTTTCATTAGACCAAGCTCCTCTTCAACAGGAGCACCTGTCCTTTTTGTCAAGAAAAAGGATGGAGGTCTTCGTTTGTGTGTTGACTACCGCAAACTCAATGCTGTCACTAGGAAGAACAGATACCCTGTTCCTCCTATGAACCAGCTCCTTACCGTATTCAACGGTTCCACTATCTTCTCCAAGATAGATTTGCGTGGTGCATATAACCTTCTGAGAATCAAAGAGGGGGATGAGCACTTAACTGCCTTTAGAACCAAATATGGCAGTTATGAGTATTTGGTCATGCCATTTGGTTTGACCAATGCTCCTGCTTCTTTCCAAAATCTAGTAAATGATATCTTTGCAGATTTTTTGGATGTGTTTGTTGTGGTTTATCTAGATGATATTATGGTCTTTTCCAGTTCTGAGGAGGAACATGTCAAACATGTGGCCTCTGTCCTCCAAAGACTGAGGGACAATAATCTGTTTGCCAAAGCCTCCAAGTGTGTATTCCATGCCTCAAGTGTGGAATACTTGGGCTATGTTGTTTCAAGTGATGGCCTCAAGATGGATTCTTCAAAAGTTCAGCAAATCCTCAATTGGCCTCAGCCCAGAAACATCAAGGCTCTTCAATCTTTTAAATCAGCCATTACTAAAGCAATACCAGTTCTAGAGCCTTCAAAACACGTCGGAATGTGTGTAAGAGGCTTAGAAACCAGTTAAATCCATTTTTACTATGATTCTTTTATCTTAAGGGTAGTTTTACCCTCTTGGCAACAGCTAAAACTACCCCAATTGGTATCAAAACCTCATCATCAATTGAGTCCACAGACCCTGTAACTTAAGTCCAGGACAAAAGTGATGAAATTTTGTGTGAAGTTTGAAATCCCACGCCTGTCAGCAAGGATTTTGGGGGTCTAGCTCCCCCTTAGAGCTGGAGTTCCTTTTCCCCCCCAAATTTAATTTTTCCAATTTATTTTTCCTTTAATTCCTCATCATAAAAATTATTCTAAAAAAATCACTTCTCTCACTTCCCTCCTTAAAAAAGATTCTCCCTTCATCTTCAATGAGGAAGCTCTTAGTCAGTTTCAAGCACTCAAAGAAGCTTTCACCTCTGATCCTATCTTATCTCATTTTAATCCTTCTCTACCTACTATAGTAGAGACTGATGCTTCTGATTATGCATTGGGCGCCGTACTGAGTCAGGTGAATGACTCTGGAAAGCATCCCATTGCATTTGATAGTCGCAAGCTCTTACCAGCTGAGCTCAACTATGAAATTCATGACAAGGAACTCCTTGGCATAGTTTGGGCTCTCAAGCGCTGGAGAGCATTTCTTCTTTCTCTTTCCAATCCTTTTGAGGTCTTGACAGACCACTCTTCCTTGCAATATTTCATGTCTTCCAAAGTTCTTACTCGTCGTCAGGCCCGTTGGGCCGAATTTCTCTCAGAATTTCATTTCACTATCACTTACCGCCCAGGCAGGCTGGCCACTTTACCAGATGCCTTGTCACGTTGGGACGACGTGTACCCAGAGAGGGGGGTGGACTTCATCAGCAAGAATCCTCAGAATTTTCATCAAGTACTTAAGCAAGATGGAATTCAAGAGTCAAGATTCTTCTCAATCAAAGTGGAAATTTTCTCAGATTTAGTTGACAAGATTCAAGAAGAAGTATGGCAAGACAAAGACTATAAAGAAATACTCAAGCAACTAGCAAGAGGTGAATCAGTTCCAGATTATTATCTTGAACCTCAAGCCAAGTTATTATTATTCAAAGATAGAGTGGTAATCCCAAGCAATGAAGAACTTCAACTCAATATTCTTCAAAAGCGTCATGACTCACCATTGGCTGGCCATCCTGGCCAGGAGAAGACCCTCAAGCTCATCAAGAGGGATTTTTATTGGGCTGGCATGAATCAATTCATCAAGGACTATGTGTCCTCATGTCAGCAATGTTCAAGAAACAAGAACATCCATCACAAGAAGTTTGGATTACTCAAGCCTCTTTCAATTCCATCTGGTCCTTGGAATTCATTATCAATGGACTTTATCACTCAATTGCCACTTTCCAACAACTTTGATTCAATTTTAGTATTTGTGGACAGATTCTCAAAAATGGCAATCTTCATTCCAACTTATGTAACAATCACTGCTCTGGATTTAGCTCAAATATTCATTAGCCATGTATTTTCCAAGCATGGACTCCCAGTCAGTATTGTCAGTGATAGAGGATCCTTATTTGTTTCATCATTCTGGACTCAATTGTGTCAGCAGCTCAAGATATCAAGATATCTTTCAACTGCCTTTCACCCTGAAACAGATGGACAGACAGAGAGGGTAAATCAGATACTAGAACAGTACCTTTGGATGTATGTCAGCTATCATCAAGATGACTGGTACACCTGGCTCCCTCTGGCTGAATTTGCCTATAATAATGCAGAACATTCATCAACCAAGCAATCACCTTTTTTCACCATTTATGGAAGAAATCCCAGCTTTGACTCAATCCATATTTCTCAAGACTCACCGGCTGGAAAGTTATCAACAAAACTCCAATCAGTACAGCAAGTTGTCAAAGAAGAATTAGAGTCAGCAATAAGGAGATTCAAGAAGTATGCAGATAGAAATAGGGCAATTCCACCTGATTTCCAACCTGGGGACAAAGTATGGCTAGCTTCCAAGAACATCAAGACAACAAGACCCACCAAGAAATTATCAGAAAGATGGTTGGGACCCTTTGAAGTTCTTAAGAAGATTGGCAGCCATGCATATCACCTCAAGTTGCCTCAGCAATGGAAGACAGTTCACCCTGTATTCCATGTGTCCTTATTAGAACCAGTCAAGCATTCAACTATCCAAAATCATCATCAATTGCCGCCACCACCAGTTTTAGTGGAAGAGCAAGAAGAATGGGAAGTGGCTCAGGTTCTGGACTCAAAACTCAAAAGAGGTAATTTATGGTATCTGGTAGAGTGGAAAGGATTCAGTGAAGACCCAGAAAGAACCACTTGGGAACCAGCTTCCAACCTTACCAACTCACCAGACCTTGTCAAGGATTTCCACTCATTGTATCCAGACAAGCCTGGTCCAAATACCTCAAGAGTTTGATTTTATGGTGCTTGGTGGGGAGAAGAAGTTATGAAAGTAAGTTCCTCTCCTGGCATGCACCTTTAAGGGGGTATTCTACCCATATGTAGTTGTAAGCATCACCTTGGCCACTTTGTGAGCACTTGTCAATTCTTTGGACAGGTTCAGGAAGCATACAACATCAATACCCTCCATTTGGACCTTATCAAGATATGGCCAAATATTTTCTTTCTTTCTTTATGTTTCATTTTCTTTCTTTATTATCATTTCATTTTATGCCAATCATCATAATTCAAGACATTCATTACTTCAAGTCATTTACGGCAATTCATTTCAGTAGTCATTTATGGCAAATCATTTCAGAAGGCATTTATGGCAATTTATTTCAGTCTTATGGTGCTTGGTGGGGAGTGGAAGTTATGAAAGTAAGTTCCATCTCCTGGTATGCATCCCTGAGGGTTCTACTTCTTGTAAAACATCACCTTGGCCACTCTGTGAGCATCAAAATGCTTGGTTTTCACTTTTCAGACACTTTTTTTTTGGCCAGAATCAAGCAACTCACCACAAGAAGGACCAACCATCAGGATTTTTCTTTATTTCTTTCTTTACTCTCATTTTCTCTTATTATTTTTCTTTCTTTCTTTACTTGTATAATTTTCTTTCTTTTATTTCTTTAAAGCAGCAGCATCCCCTCCCCAAATCATGTATTGGGAGGTTCCATTATCTTTTTTATTTTTTATTTTTTAGTATTTATAAGAGTGGGGATAGAAGCCAAACTAAACACAAACAAGGAAAAGGAAACTAGTTATCTCTACCCAAGTCATCAAAAGTTCTCTGGAAGTCATTTATCAACTCATCCTCATACCAGGCAAATTTTGCAGCCATCTCTTCAGAAGCAGTACCTGGAATAGTCCTGTCATTGGCATACATAATCACCTCTCTGCTATTTCTATCAACCCTCCTGAACAATCTGGCCACAGCATCTTGATTCTCACTAGCCACGTTGGGATCTTCTCTGGTAACCCGGATAGGCCAACGTTCTCTTCTTTGGAAGACTTGGGCGGCAGGAAACGGCAAAGGGGATAATCCATCTCTTCTTCTGCTGGAGCTGGCCACAGGTTGGAGTTGACGGGAGGTGGTTATGGGTGAGTTTCTAGGCTGTTGAACTGGTGATGGTCTTACTGCTGGAATCAAGGCAGGCCTGGTGGTATGGGAAGTAGTTGGTGAAGGAGGAGGAAGGGTTGTAGGAATAGAGGCAAGCATTGGTTGAAAGGTTCTTGGAGTACTGGGAATGACTTGACTTTGGAATCTGGTGTTGGCAAGAGGTTGAGAGGAGGAATTGCTGGATGGATGGCCACTTTAATGGGGAATAACTTGAACTTCTTCACCATCCAACTCATCACTTCCTTCAGCATCTGGATCTGATGGGGAATCAACAATTCTTCTTAGCTTCTTCACTACTTTCACCACTCCATCAGCATTGGTCCTTGAAATTGGAATTTCTGAGCTGTAGTGGATGGGCCTACCACCAATTGGAATGGACCCTCCAACATTAGTCCATCTGGCCACATCCCTCTGCCTGGAACCAGTCACTACATCAAGATATCAGCACCAATTCAATCAAAATATGCAAAGCACTCACATTGAGAAAATCCAGAAGTGGCATCAGGGGTAGGCTCCTCAAGAATGGGGAATTCCTGCCCATAAGGCCCATCCTTCCTACTCCACAAGTGTCTCTTGACCCGGGACAAAGTTGATCCGGTACGGCGGCATGGCTTCTTCCCAATAAAGCAGAAATGGCATTTTGACGATCGAGGATTGTAATGTTGAAAGCAATCCTTACCCCTGGCCAAACACTCAGTACAGGCAGGATCAAGGACTTCAACTGCTCTGAACCCATCATATGTTTGGGAGGGGTCAAAATGGCCAGAAGACGCCATAGAAGGAGAAGACAATCGACTGAAGACGCCAGAACCATGAAGAATAGACGGTGGCGGTGAAGAAGGGGAAGATTCAGTGAGCTCAGTCAGTTTGGAACTCATAACTGAAGAATATGCAAGCAGAAGATTCAAGACGTCAGAATCAATCCACTCCATATCAAAAAAAAAGGGAACTTGACTCAAGGAAATGGGGCCATAACTCAATTATGCCCCCCCTCAAAGCCTCTAAGGTGAAGGTTCATACCCCTTTGGGGCTGAACTCATCACCCAGGGCCTCCCCTGCAACTTTGGGGAGGCCAGGATCTTGATGGTCCTGGACCCCATCAATGGGTCCAGGCCATGTAGGGTAAAAGATGGGTAAGGGCCATTTCTGGACCCCTTGGTCACCCTGGGTCCCCAGCAAATTTGGGCCCAGGGGCTCCATTTTGGTCCTGGGGGCCTCCAATAGCCCCCACGGACCGCGGACCGCGGCGTACGGCCCACGGACCGCGGACCGTGGACCGTAGGATCCCAAAGACTCAAAAAGGCCTATTATGGCCAGAAATCAACAAAAATGCCCTAATCACTAAAACACCCAAAAAGGCCTAAAAGGCCATAAAAAGCAAATTTCATCAAGATCACTCAGGATGGAGGCCACAGCCCAAAACCCACTTGGAGGGCTGTCTGAGGCCAATTCCTTGGATAATGGGGACAAGACCCCTTGGAGGAAAGTTTCATTCATTCATTGGATTAAGTCTGGGCCAATGAGTACAAGTCATATACTCATTGGACCCCAATTTCTGAGCACAAGTGCTCAATGGCCTTTATTCTGGGATATATCCCAAGGCCACATCCCAAGGCATGGCTGATTGAATCAAAAGAAAAGAATGGCATATTCTGGAAGGAATACTCACTTAAGCTTGGAAAAAGGGGGGAATCAATTGAATTTGGCAGGGAAGAAGGAATGAAGGATTTTCAGGATAATGATCAAGAGGAAAAGAAAATTAAAAAGAAAATTTTTTGAAAAAATGTGGGGATATTGAGATGCCACTCAACAGTGGCAGGGTATTATGGTGTTCGGGAGCCCACCAGTTTCAAGAGGGGGATACTGTAACAACCATCCATCAGGGGTAAGGGTATTCATTCATACACCCACTCAAACACCTCAAATCAGCAAATCCAGTATCTGCATCAGCAGTCAGTTTCAGCAATCTTCATTCTGAAACATGCATACAGCTTGGTACATCAATACAGCCTGTCAATACCTGTACAGGTTGGATTCACCCAATACAGTTTCAATACACCAATATGGAACTGTATGATCACTCAAATACACCACACCTCTTGTACAGGTTCTGTACAGCTGTACAGGACCTGTATTGGCCAGACTCAATTCAATCATCAATTATTCTCATGAAAATTCTTCCTCTGGATCAGGGCTGGTGATTCTCACATATACCAGCCCCTCTTTCTCCCCCCTGGGGACTTTTCCCCAGTTAATTAATTTAGTTTATTTATTATTTTATAATTACTCTTGTCCTTATTTTGGGTATTATAATTATTTAATCTTAAGTTAGTCTTTGCATTTCTCTCTTTGCCTGTACAGTATGAGTTGGGTGGCCATATCCTTATTAACCCTTCTCTTTCCATTCTGACAGGTTGAAACAGTGGACTTGGACTTGTTTGTGGTTGGCTCTTCTATTCTTTTACTCTTATCTTTTGTTGCTGCTTTTCTTATATTTATTCTTTAGCAATTTATCTTTAACACTCTTAAGTGTATCCCCTTTTATCTTATCTTTGAGCCCTCCATAAGTGAGTCCCAGTTTACTGAGTGCCAGGCCCTCTTCACTTCGAAGAGCCCCTGTGACAAATGGGCCATTCACTTTCAATTCATTTCCAAGACTTCAAAATTCAAATTCATTCCTTCAACATTTTTGTTTTATTTTTATAGCACTGGCGGGAGTGGTAATTACCAAAAGTAAGTTCCTCTCCTGGTGTGCACTTCCCTTAGGGGTCTACCATCTTGTCAAAAAATCGCCTTGGCCACTTTGAGAGCACCTGGCATCAAATTTCTCTTTCCAGGTCCTTGGCCAATTTCAAAATCAGTTATCAACCTCCGTGATGAAGATTGGAACCTCCTCAAGATTCAATTCATTTTTCTTTTCTCTTTTCTTTCTTATTTTCATTTTCATTCTTTATTTTCATTTTATTTTCATTTTATTTTCATTTTAAATTTTCTCTTATCACGTCAATTATCATGTCAAACAATTTTCATTCATTTCAAAATTAAATTCAAATCATGAAGCCAATGTCAAAAGAAGATCAAGCAAGTCCTGCGTCAAATGTCAAATTCTTAATATCAGTTTTCAAATTTTTTACCTTAATCAGTCCTCTTGAATCACTCTCTCAAAATCTTTCCAATAGCCTAAACAGGCTTCACCTTGTATTGGTGCTCAGGAGCTCACCATTTCAAGGTGGGGGGTACTGTCACAACCATGGCAATTCACTTCCTTGGATCCCCATATGGCATATCAAGCCACAGTTCTTTTATGGCCAATTGGCCATATCCATCACCAGTGGCCAATATGGCCACGTCATCATCTTATGGACCATTTATGGCCATTTGTGTTTTGGGGCCTTCATGGCCCTTCACCTCAATCCAGCACCCATAGCGGCAATTTATGCCCAAATGGGTACTTCTGGTCATTTCCCTCAAAACCAGGGGAAATGGCCCAAATGGCTGTTTTTGGCCATTTGGGCTCATAATGCGCATTTGCGCACTTTTTGCGCATTTTGCGCACTTTTGCGCATTTGCGCATATTTGCGCACTTTTGCGCATTTGCGCATATTTGCGCACTTTTGCGCATTTTGCGCATTTTTGCGCACTTTGACGCAAAGTGTCCAAAAGACACTTTCCCGCCTTTTGGGCCAGTTTTTGGCTCAGAACCCAAAAGTGGCCAAAAACCCCAAAAGGCCCAGAAACACCTTTCCAAGCTCTGAAGCCATCACATCCATCCTTTTCCCCTCTGCCTTTCCACCTCAAGACCTTTGGACGTAATCTTCTTGCCAATCAACCAATATGCCATAAATGATGTTATACATCATTGTGCATCATTTTTCAACAGCAATTCAATGGTGGCAATATCAAATAGTCTTTTCAACATTCTAACATCTCATCACGTCATCAAGGCACCCAATCATTCAGAGGAATCATCAAGGCTCAAGAGCAAGTGTTTCAGCATCAAAGACCAATGACGCCATCAAGCAGTCATTGGTTATTCTCACTCCAGGTATTCCTTCCAAGGGAATACTGTCAATTCATTCTCAAGTGTATTCAAGAGGCAGTGCCAAAAAGAAGTTGTCAAGTGTCAAAGCTCCACTCAATCCATCTTGGCAACCATATTCATTTCAATACAGTCTGGATCCATCAAGAACTGTATTTCATTTTCAATCATGGGAAATTCATTCAACCCAATTCAATTTCAATATTAGTCAGCTGTATCAATTCCCAAAACAATCAATACAGCCTCAAGGATCAATACAGATCAGTTTTCAGCCTGAAGAACTCAAGCTCCCAACTTTTCACATATACCGGCTACCCTTTCCACCCTGGGGGGTTTTCCCCAGTTAATTAATATATTTTGATTTTATTTTATCTTTATTTTCTTTTCATTTTAGTGAAGCAAATACTGATATTATTAAGTCAGTCATTTAGCACCTTTCTCTTTCTCTTTCTTCGCCTGTCAATGGATATTTGGTGGTCATATCCTTACTAATTCCATTATTCATTTTTGGCAGGTTGAAACAGTGATTAAGGACTTACTTGGTTGGCTCTTTGGCCATTTGGCTTCCCTTTCCTCTTTTGCATCTCATCTTGTACCTGCATATCTTTTAGAGGAATTCATTTTCTATTATTTTTGTTCTTTATCCTTTTGGAGTCTTCCAAGTGAGCTCCCTGATTGCTGAGTGCCAGGCCACTCTTGTATTTCTGTCCAAGAGCCCCTGTGACAATTTGCTTGAAACTTGCACAAAGCTTACAATTTAATATTATCTATATATAATTTAATTTTAAGTATCTTTGATAAATAGGATTCCTGGGTAATTAGCCTGGAAATTTACCTTTTTGATTATTCTTCATGAAAATTAAGATTTCTTTAAAAATTAATTCCAAATTGAGTTTAAAATATTTCTGCTTTAAACTCTATTTTTAATTTTTTCATGTGATTAACTTTAATATAAATAAATTTATTTTATATCAAAACTTGAAAAAATTGACTTAAATGAGGATTAAATTTACTCTGAGTTAAGAATAACACTGGTAACTTTAAATTGGAGTTAAAAATAAGTTACCTTGAGTTAAGAACCTTATTTTTAAGCATGTTTTTTCAGTTTTTACCTGAGCACGGCCTCTATATCCATTATGAATCATGAGAGCTGCTCTTTAGACATAAAAAGAGTCTTTTCATCATTGTTTTTGTCCATCATCAATTATCAATCCAATCATATTAGACATTTAAACACGTAAAGTTTTATTATATATAAAATCTTATTATGCAAGTTTTTACTAAGCATTTTATTCTTCATAAATCTCAAAATTAAGGAATTGAAATCATAGAAATTGGATTATTGTTGTAATCACCTATAATATATTTCATTTTATAAAATCATTGTCTTTAAAATATCTTTTAAATCCACAAATCCCTCCCAAAAACTCTTTAATCATGCTTTTTATCATAAAAAGTTGTTTTATCATTTAAAATATTGATTTTTGGCGTTTTTTTAACTTATAATAATTACTTAATATAATAACTGTTGCATTTGACTTGTTGTATTAAATTTTTATTATAAGTAAGTTTTCTTTAAAATTCTATATCTTTTTTATCTATTATTAGTTTTTTTATATATAATTTTTCTATAAGAATTATTTCTGCCCAGTGTGTGTTTTGATTCTTTTATAAATAATATTTATATATCATTTATAAGTGGTTAAATATCTATATTTTCCACATGTAATTGTCTCATTAAGAGCTTTACGATTCTTATTGTTATAATTGTCAGTGACTATAACAATAATAGAAGAATTATAATTTCTTATAATTATTATATTTTCTTATTATTATTTTATATAATAATAATTAAATATTTTCTTTATAATTATTTTTAATAATTATATTTGAATTTGTGGTTATAATATTTTATTATATTATATTTTTCTACTGAGGAAAATCATAGTACTCTTGATATTGTTACTATTATCAAGAGCTTCATAGACAAACATTACATGTTTTGGCCATAAATTGGTAAAAACATGTAAGCTTATGGTAAAACCACTTAAGGCATTAAGCTTTTTACTAAAATCTTATGTGTCCTTACCAACACCTCTTTTTTATTACTCTCATCTCTTCATTATTCAAAATAAATACTGATATTGATAAGTCATTCATTTTCCCCTTTCTCTTTTCCTGTCATTCTAAATTGGTAGTAATATCCTTTACTGATCCCATGGTTCTTTCTGGAAAGTTGAAACTGTGAATTGAGGGTTCGTCTGGTTGTGTCTTTGGCCTTTGGCTTCCTTACTCTTATCTTCTGCATATTTGTACTTGCTCTTACTCTTTGTTAATGAAATATATTCCTCAACTATTTTTCTAATCTTTGAAGCCCTCCAAGTGAGCTCTTCATTCCTGAGTTCCAAGCCACTCTTTTTATTCCCATGAGCCCCTGTGAAACACAGCCATTCAAGTTCTACATGGATGCAGCCTGTAGTAAAGGATGAGGAGCAGAACCACACCAGAGACAAATTCTATATTAAAACTAGAGAAACAGTGGTGTTTTATATTTCCAGACATCTTAAATACTCAGAGGCCACATATGGAGTAACTTGGAAATAATAACCATTTTTAGTATGGGCCTAGAGAGACTCCATTACTATCTGGAGTATCCAGTCTTTCAAGTTTATACAGACTGAAAAGCACTCAAGTCTTCACTTTGCCTGAAGAAAACCAACACCAGGGAAAATTGTGCATCAATTCCCAGAAATTGACTTCACTCAAAGCAAAAATCAAGGAATATATAAGGCAAGCTCACATCAAGAAAAAATCCAAGGAATGTAAAGCATACATCAAAGTAAGGCCTTGCACCAATATTCTTTCCCCTGTAGATTATACTAAGATTCCTCATCACTGAACCTCTTGTAGATTAATGAGCCTCAGGCTTCTGATAATGAAACAAGACCCACATCTTTCCACACATACACCTCAAAGAGGTCATTCAACCAGTCTTGATGTAGATTTCTGAATGAAGCTCTATGTCACAGGGGCTCTTCTAAGTGATGAGGGCCTGGAACTCAGTAAACTGGGACTCACTTATGGAGGGCTCAGGATATTGTAAGAAAGAATACACTTAAGAGTGTTAAGAGATGAACTACTAATAAAAGAAATATAATAAAAGCAGCTGCAAAAGAATAAGAGTAAGAAATAGAAGAGCCAACCACAAACAAGTCCAAGTCCACTGTTTCAACCTGTCAGAATGAAGAGAGAAGGGTTAACAAGGATATGGCCACCCAGCTTATACTGTACAGGAAAAGAAAGAAAATGCAAAGACTAACTTAATATTGAATAAATATAATACCCAAAATAAGGAGAAGAATATTCATAAAATAATAAATAAACTAAATTAACTAACTGGGGAAAAGTCCCCAGGGGGGAGAAAGAGGAGCTGGAATATGTGAGAATCACCAGCCCTGATCCAGAGAGAAAAGTTTCATGAGAGGATTGAATGATTGAATTGAGTCTGGCTAATACAGGTACTGTACAGTTGTACAGAACCTGTACAAGAGATGTGGTGGAGTTGAGTGATCATACAGTTTCATGATGGTGTATCCAAACTGTATTGGGTGAATCCAACCTGTACAGATGTTGAGAGGCTGTAAAGAAGTACCAAGCTGTATGCATGTTTCAGCAAGGAAGATTGCTGAAACTGAATGCTAATGCAAATATTGGATCTGCTTATTTGAGGTGTTTGAGTGGGTGTATTAATGAATACCCTTGCCCCTGGTGAGTGGTTGTTACAGTATCCCCCTCTTAAAACTGGTGGGCTCCTGAACACCATAATACCCTGCCACTGTTGAGTGGTATCTCAATATCCCCACATTTTTTCAAAAAAAATTCTTTTTAATTTTCATTCCCTCTTGACCATTATCCTGAAAATCCTTTTTCAATTCTTCCCTGTCAAATTAATTTGATTCCCCCTTCTTTCAATTTGAGTAAGTATTCCACTTCAAAATATGCTTCCTTTTCTTCTTATTCAATGAATCTTTTTATCCTTGGGGTATGGCCTTGGGTTGTATCCCAAAATGATGGCCAATGAGCTCTTGTACTCAAAAAATGATGCCAAATGAGTATATGAATGTATCTCCTTTGTCAAGGCCCAATTGAAAATGTCTTGAAATAAGTCTTGAAGGGGTCTTGTCCCCATTGGCCTTGGAAATGCCCCAAAGTCCCTTCCCATAGTGTTTTTGGGCTTTGGCCCTTCCTATGGTGATTTTGGATATTTCTTGATTTTATGGCCTTTTGGGCCCCTCTTGGGTCTTTGGTGATTTTTTTGATTTTTTTGATATACGGCCATTTTGGCCATTTTGATGCTTTGGGGTCCTACAGTCCGTGGACCATACGCCACAGTCCGCGGGCTGTGGGGGCTATTGGAGGCTCCCTGGGTCCATTTTTCCTGGGGACCCAGGGATCCCATGGTCCAAAATCTCACCTACATGGCCTGGACCCATTGAGGGGGTCCAGGACCATCAAGATCCTGGCCTCCCCAAAGTTGCAGGGGAGGCCCTGGGTGATGAATTCAGCCCCAAAGGGGTCTTGAATCCTCACCTTAGAGGCTTTGAGGGGGGGCATAAATGAGTTATGGCCCCATTTCCTTGAGGTCAAATTTTTTTAATTTTGAATCGACTGATTCTGACACCTTGAATCTTCTGCTTGCATATTATTCAGTTATGAGTCCCAAACTGACTGAACTTACTGAATCTTCTCCTTCTGCACCACCACCATCTGTTCTTTGTGGTTCTGGCGTCTTCAGTCAATTGTCCTCACCCTCCATGGCTTCTTCTGGTCACTTTGATCCCTCCCAAACCTATGACGTATACAGAGCATTTGAAGTTCCTGATCCTTCTTTTTCTGAGTGTTTGGCAAAGGGTAAGGATTGTTTTCAACACTACAATCCTCAATCTATAAATTGCCACTATTGCTTCATTGGAAAGAAACCATGTCGTTGTAACAGGGTGCCATCTTCTAATGTCAGGAGGTATTTATGGAGTAGAAAAGATGGGCCTTTTGGGAAAGAGTTCCCAGTCTCTGAGGCACCTACTCCTGATGGAACTTCAGTATTTTCTCAATGTGAGTGATTTGCATATATTGATTGAAATTGGTACTGATATTTTGATGTAGTGACTGGTTCCAGGCAGAGGGATGTGGCCAGGTGGACTAATGTTGGAGAGCCAATTCCAGTTTGTGGTAGGCCAATATATTCCAGCTCAGAAGTCCCAATCTCCAGGATCAATACTGAAGGGGTAGTGAAAACAATAAGAAGGATTGCTGATTCCCTAACTGATCCAGATGCTGAAGGTAGTGATGAGTTGGATGGTGAAGAAGCTGAAGTTGTTCCTCATTTGGTTGGCCATCTATCCAGCAATTCCTCTGCTCAGCCTGTTTCCAATAGTGTCCAAAGCCAAGTGATTCCCAGTACTCCCAGAACCTTCCAACCAGCTCTTGCTTCCATTCCTACTACAGTTCCTCCTTCTTCACCAAGTCCTTCCCATTCCAGGCTTGCCTTGAATCAAGAAGTAAGACCATAACCCATCCAGCAACCCAGGAACTCACCCATAACCACCTCCCAACAACTCCAACCCATGGCCAGTTCCAGTAGCAGAAGAGATGGAATGTCTCCTTTGCCGTTTCCTGCCGCTCAAGTCTTTCAAAGAAGAGATCATTGGCCTATTGGAATTACCAGAGAATATCCAAACGCAGTGAGTGAAAACCAAGAAGCTGTGGTAATATTATTCAGGAGAGTTGATAGAAATAGCAGGGAGGTGATTATGTATGCAAAGGATAGAACTACTCCGGGTACTTCTTCAGAAGAGATGGCTGCAAAATTTGCCTGGTATGAATATGAATTGATAAATGACTTTCAGAGAACCTTTGATGATTTAGGTAGAGATAAATAGTTTACTTGTCCTTGTTTGTGTTTGGTTTGACTTCTATCCCCACTCTTATAACTACTAAAAAATGAAAAAATAAATGGAACCTTCCAATACATGACTTGGGAGGGGATGCTGCTGCTTTAAAGAAATAAAAGGAAACAAAATTATACAAGTAAAGAAAAGAAAGAAAAAGAGAGAAAAAGAGAGTAGAGAAAAAGAGATAAAAGAAATTCCTGATGTTTTTTCCTTCTTGTAGTGAGTTGCTTGATTTTTGGTCAAGAATGTCTGAAAAATGAAAACCAAGAATTTGATGCTCCCAGAGTGGCCAAGGTAATGTTTTACAAGAAGTAGAACCCTTGGGGATGCATACCAGGAGATGGAACTTACTTTCATAACTCCCACTCCCCACCAAGCATCATAACATGAAACAAATTTCCATAAATGGCTTGAAGTAATGAAAGTCTTGAATAGTGATGATTGGCATAAATTGAAATATTGATAAAGAGAAAGAAAAAGGAAAAGAAAGAAGTGATTGGTCCATATCTTGATAAGGTCCAAGTTGGAGGGTATTGATGTTGTAAGGCCTTCTGAATCTGTCCAAAAAATTGACAAGTGCTCATGAAGTGGCCAAGGTGATGCTTACAACAACATATGGGTAGAATACCCCCTTGAAGGTGCATGCCAGGAGAGGAACCCACTTTCATAACTTCTTCTCCCCACCAAGAACCATAAATCAAACTCTTGAGGTATTTGGGCCAGGCTTGTCTGGATACAATGAAAGGGAATCCTTGACAAGGTCTGGTTAGTTGGTAAGGTTGGAAGCTGGTTTTCAAGTGTTTCTTTCTGGGTCTTCACTGAATCCTTTCCACTCTACAAGATACCATAATTTACCCCTCTTGAGTTTGGAGTCCAGAACCTGAGCCACTTCCCATTCTTCTTGCTCCTCCACTAGGACTGGTGGTGGTGAAATTGATGTTGATTTGGGATATCTGATTTCTTCACTGGTTCTAATCAGGACACATGGAATACAGGGTGAACTGATTTCCATTGTTGAGGCAACTTGAGGTGATATGCATGGCTGCCAATCTTCTTCAGAACTTCAAAAGGTCCCAACCATCTTTCTGATAATTTCTTGGTGGGTCTTGTTGTCTTGATATTCTTGGAAGCTAGCCATACTTTTTCCCCAGGTGGAATTGACCTATTTCCATCTGCATACTTCTTGAATCTCCTTATTGCTGACTCTAATTCTTCTTTGATCACTTGCTGTACTGATTGGAGTTTTGTTGATAAATTTCCAGCAGGTGAGTCTTGAGAAACATGGATTGAGTCAAAGCTGGGATTTCTCCCATAAATGGTGAAAAAAGGTGATTGCTTTGTTGATGAATGTTCTGCATTATTATAGGCAAATTCAGACAGAGGGAGCTAGGTGTGCCAGTCATCTTGATGGTAACTGACATACATCCAAAGGTACTGTTCTAGAATCTGATTTGCCCTCTCTGTCTGTCCATCTGTTTCAGGATTGAAAGCAGTTGAAAGATCTCTTGATATCTTGAGCTGCTGACATAAATTGGTCCACAATGATGTAAAAAATGAAGATCCTCTATCACTGACAATACTTACTGGGAGTCCATCTTTGGAAAAGACCTGGCTGATAAAGATTTGAGCTAATTCCAGAGCAGTGATTGTTACATAAGTTGGAATAAAGATTGCCATTTTTGAGAACCTGTCCAAAACTACTAGGATTGAGTCAAAGTTGTTTGACAAGGGCAATTGAGTGATAAAGTCCATTGATAAGGAACTCCAAGGACCAGATGGAATTTGAAGAGGCTTGAGTAATCCAAACTCCTTGTGATGGATGTTCTTGTTTCTTTAACATTGCTGACATGAGGACACATAGTCCTTGATGAATTGATTCATGCCAGCCCAATTAAAATCCCTCTTGATGAGCTTGAGGGTCTTCTCTTGGCCAGGATGGCCAGCCAATGGTGAGTCATGATGCTTTTGAAGAATGTTGAGTTGAAGTTCTTCATTGCTTGGGATTACCACTCTATTTTTGAATAATAACAACTTGGCTTGAGGTTTAACAGAATAATCTGGAACTGATCCACCTTTTGCTAGTTGCTTGAGTATTTCTTTAAATTCTTTTTCTTGCCATACTTTTTGAATCTTTTCAACTAAATCTGAAAATATTTCCACTTTGATTGAAAAGAATCTTGACTCTTGAATTCCATCTTGCTTAATTATTTTATGAAAATTCTGAGGATGCTTGCTGATGAAGTCCACCCCCCTCTCTGGGTACACGTCGTCCCAACGTGAAAAGGCATCTGGTAGAGTGGCCAGCCTGCCTAGGCGGTAAGTGATAGTGAAGTGAAATTCAGAAAGAAACTCAGCCCAATGGGCCTGACGACGAGTAAGAACTTTGGAAGACATAAAATACTGCAGGCAAGAGTGGTCTGTCAAGACCTCAAAAGAATTGGAAAGAGAGAGAAGAAATGCTCTCCAGCGCTTGAGAGCCCAAACTATGCCAAGACGTTCCTTGTCATGAGTTTTATAGTTCATCTCATCTGGTAGAAGCTTGCAACTATCAAATGCAATGGGATGCTTTCCTGAGTCATTCACCTGGCTCAGTACAGCACCCAAGGCATAATCAGAAGCATAAGTCTCTACAATAGTAGGTAGAGAAGGATTGAAATGAGATAAGATAGGAGCAGTGGTGAAAGCTTCTTTGAGTACTTGAAACTGACTAAGAGCTTCCTCATTGAAGATAAAGGGAGAATCTTTTTTTGAGAAGGGAAGTGAGAGCAGTGATTTTTTTAGAATAATTTTTTATGAAACAGAAATAAAAATTGGCAAAGCCAAGAACAGATTGAAGAGCCTTGATGTTTTTGGGCTGAGCCCAATTGAGGATTTTCTGAACCTTTGAAGAATCCATCTTGAGGCTATCACTTGAAACAACGTAGCCCACGTATTCCATACTTGAGGCATGCAATACACACTTGGAGGCTTTGGCAAACAAATTCTTGTCCCTCAGTCTTTAGAGGATAGAGGCCACATGTTTCACATGCTCCTCCTCAGAACTTCAGAAGAACATAATATCATCTAAATAAACTACAACAAAAATATGCAAGAAATCTGAAAATATATCATTCACCAGATTCTGGAAAGAAGCTGGAGCATTGGTAAGGCCAAATGTCATAACCAAATACTCATAACTACTATACTTGGTTCTAAAGGCGGTTAAGTGCTCATCCCCCTCTTTGGTTCTCAGAAGGTTATATGCACCACGCAGGTTTATCTTGGAGAAGATAGTGGAGCTGTTGAATGAGGTAAGAATCTGGTTCATAGGAGGAATAGGATACCTGTTCTTCCTAGTGACAGCATTGAGTTTGAGGTAGTCACCACACAAACAAAGACGTCCATCCTTTTTCTTAACAAAAAGGACAGGTGCTCCTGTTTAAGAGGAGCTTGGCCTTATGAAACCTTTCTCTACATTCTCTGAAATGTAGGCCCATAGTGTTTCTGACTCTTGATTTGATAATGAGTAGATAACACCAACTGGAGGTAGAAGACCCTCCAATTCAATATGATGATCACAGGCGCAGTGTGGAGGAAGTTTCTCTTCTTTCACCTTGGAGAATACATCCAAGCTTTGGTGATAAGCAATAGGAACTACCTTCAACACAGTTCCAATTTCTTCTGGCTCTTCCTCCTCATCCCACTGCTCCTCCAGGGAGGAAGGTCCATATCCCCTTGAAAGAGATGAAGGGAAGATTAAGCAACATCTTCTCCAACATCTTTTATCTATTTTAAGACTTCATCTCTTAATGGAAGTAATGACCGAGAGGGAATGATGGAAGGGATATGGACAGAAGAAGGAAGGGAAGGTGTCTTAAGTTCACCAGACAGAGAAACACTGTTGAAAGAAGTGGCAAAGTAATTACTTGCAGAAGAAAGAATACCACTAGAGCCCTTATGACTAGAATCATAGGTGATAATTCCATTTTTCCAATCAATAATAGGATTAAAATGGTAAAGGAAATCATAGCCCAATATCAAGTCTTCTCCTTTGGGTGAATCTATGATAAGGAAGTCCCATTCAAAGCTCTTGAAGGAAGGCAAGTCAACTACCCACTTGGTATAATGGGTGATGAACAACGCAGGGGATTCATTAGAATCCAAAATGAAAAGAGGAATCTTTACAGTGATCTCTGACATAGTCAATGAGGACTTGAGATAAAAACTCTTTTAAATAAAAGAGTTTGTAGCGCCAGAATCAATGAGAATACTATAAAAAATTTCAGAGACAGAAGAAAAAATAAGAAACTTTAAGGATTTCTTGACACTAGTATTCAGAGTGCACAATTGTGCTCTTCAAGTAAATAAGTGAGAACCATTGAACACATCATGATTCCCACTCAGGCTTTTCCCTGCTTGCTAGGGAAGCCTCTTGATGACCCAAGCTTGCTCTGAGGTCTCTTGAAGCATTTTTCAACTGGGTTCCTTCCACCACAATAAGTACACAGCCCCTCTTTAATCCTCCTCTCCTTTTCACAACCAATTAATTTATTGTCCTTATTGAGGAGAGCAGCATGGGGCTTGTCCTTTGAAGATTGAAATTTCTTTCCCTTATTATTCTTCTTCTGGTGAGGCCTCTTTGAAGATGAGCTCTGATGAGGCCTAGATTGATTGGACCCAGCAGCAGGAGGCTTCTTCTCTTGATTGCCACCCTTTTCTTTTTGCCTCTCATTATATCTTGTGTCTAATTCTAAAGTTACATCCATAAGTTCTTGAAGAGTGTCAAAGGTTGCAGGGTGAGAAGCCAACTGATCCAATAATCTTGATGCCAATCCTCTTCTTTAAACATGGATATAAGCTCTTTCCCCCCAATCTCCAATTCTTGACATTCAGCTTCTGAAATCAGCAATGTACAAGGATACATGACCACTCTCCTTCATCCTCAAATTATCCAGCTCCTGTTCAGCTTTCCTGACTTCATTGGGTTCACCAAACAGAGTGAATAATTGAGTCTCAAATAACTGCCAATTATTGAGGAGGTAGGAAGGATCTCATTGGAAATATTTGAGAGATAGGGTTCAGTCCATTTTCCAGCTCTACCAGTGAGAAAAGAAGTTGAGTAAATAACTTTCTTCCTGTCAGAGAAGAAATTTTCTGGATCATTATGGAAAATCAATTGACAGGATTGGATAAATTCTCTCAATTTATGAGCTTGAGTACCATCAAAAGAATCAGGTGCCTTCATGGATAGAGTCTTGAAAGCAGAGGCTTTGGAATTGTCCCTGGGGGTAACTGCTTGAGTTAGTTGCTCCATGAATTGAGTCATTTGCTCCATCATCTTGAGGAGACTTTGTTCAGTTTGGGAGACAAGAGGCTGACTAGAAAGGGCTAGATTAGAGCCCTGCGGCACCTCTGGAGCATTTGCCAAGGCATCTGCCACTTCAGTCTCCCCAGAATATTCCTCTTCCACAGACTCTTCCCCCTCTTGATCTTGCTCTTGCACCTTCAGACATGCCAGGGTAGCCACCCAAAAGTCCAGAGAAGGATCTTGATCTTCTAGATTTCATTCCACCTCTTCTTGAGGGTGCTGCTCCTTCCATTGGTGGTCATCTGTCCAAGTTTGCACTCAGTTGATGAACTGATGGTGTGCGGAAAAGAGGAAGCCTTGCTGTAGGAGTGAGAACAGCTGGATTTCTATGAGATCTAGTGCTCTTGGCTTGTGGGCTATGCTGAACTGGCATTATGAAGAATTAGAATAATAAATTGATGCACCAGGGCAAATCTTGTGTCAATCGTTGGCAATTGACTTCACATCCCACCACGGTCAGTATAAAATCTTGCTTCAGTTGTGTTAGCGTCACTTTATAGTCACTGGATTTAGTGGGTCACGTCACATCAGCGTCAAGACAACGTCAATCGTCACATGTTTCACATGAGAATGTCACTCAAATCCCAAACCCATTTCAACACTATTCACAATTTTCAGGTAAATTCACCTCATTGGCTTCCACCTCCCTGATGCTTAGCATGCTTACACGCCCGCACCGCCCTCCAGATGAGACTCCGACACTGCCCCCCCATCTCCTTCCTCACCACTCCTTACGCTTTCACACCCCCGCCCTTACCATCCTTATGCTTGCGGAATGCCCTCCCAACATGCTCCCGACACCACTTATCCTTACGCTTGTGTAGTGCACTCCCGACACTGCTTACCATCCTAACCCTTGCGGAGTGCCCTCCCAACACTTCTTACCATCCTTACCCTCACGGAGTGCCCTTGTGACACTGCTTACCATCTTTACGCTTGCGGAGTGCCCTCCTGACATGCTTCCGACACCACTTATCCTTAGGCTTCCATATTACATCCATAGTTTATGGTGGCTTGTTGGCGTACACGATGAACGCAATTGCCGAAATATGCTGAGTGGCCTTCTCTGCCAACAGGACCTAAGGGAAAATTGGTCAGTATATTCACAATGTTGTGTTTAGGGTTTAAATCATGATACTCACAAATTAAAACCTAATAAGTGGACTATTTAAGACAAGAATTGTGTCTCCTGTTTCCCTGACAAAACCATTTTATTTCATATCATTCAAATGGAACACTTTGCTTAGTCCTTACCTCATGAGCATTGAATAGTTCAAAAGTTAAATTTAGTAGTTTTCTCACTAGTCAACTTTATTTAATGTCTCACAGGGAAGTGATTTCATTTGAATGAGATGAAATAATTTGAAACACATTGCCTCCTTAAATTTCCTGACAAATCGTATTTTACAAATGCAATACAATTTCAATAGAAGGTTCCAAGTCTGTTGATGCGCAGGTTTATTTTTTTCAGCTTGTGGTTCTGAAATGTATTTTTTCTAGAATATTCAATAACTCATAAACTGTTCTAAATTGATATTTGAATTCTTTCAAACTGACCAAAATTCTCCAATATTACCTCAAAAAGAATCAATTATTTTAAACTTATTTTACTTCCACCTTTTTTCTTCAATTTGGATCTTTTTATTCTAAAATTTTCAAACAAGTTATCAATCAACTCGTCACCCTCTATTTGCTTAATAAACTACCTCTGCTATGGTCCAAACCCCGGGAAATTCAACTGAATTTAATGAACGACCAACTTCAGCCCCAGAGAGGGGAAGTGAAATCTCTGATATGTCCAGTAGTCGTGAATTAGGCATTGAAGTAGAGATCCAGTCACATGAAGATAATCAAGATCCACCAGTCCTTCCATAATGTGAGTATGCATTCATCTTTAATATTTTAAATCTCTCAAAACCTGATATTGTGTTATAGCCTTTATTTCAGGTCAGCCTCCAAGCTCTCAGAAACCGAATTTTAAAAGCTATGAGAAGGAAAAGACTGGTGAACCTTGTGCACCGACAGAAGATAATGTAATTTTCAGTGGGGAGGTAAAAATTCTATCCAAGGAACAATTTTTCTCCAACATTGCTCAAACTATCCCAAGGCTCAAAAAAATTCAAAATGATAGTAAAATTCCTGATTATGTGCGTCAAAAGAATCCTGAAGCCATGAGCCTCCTCAAAATGGATTTGAACCGCAAGTCCATTACTAATTCAAAACAAAAATGATAAAAATAGCTGCTTCCAATATATGGGCAGGTGTGGAGGTGGGAGAATCTCAACCTGAAGGATCTCGAGTTGTAATTGGATTTCCAGGCAAAGGATTAGGAAAAAGATCAAATATACATGCAACCAAAAAAACAAACAAAAAACGCCGTACCTTTGAAGCCGTAAAGGATTCTTGGGATCAAGGTGATGAAATGATCAATGTTGAAGTGGACCATATTGATAATTAACCTCCGCATACTGAACCCCCCCCCATACTCAATGAAACAATCCATGATGAATCTCCAGATACTGAAAGCCCCCCAATACTCAATGAAACAATCCATGATGAAACCCCTCCAACCTCTCCTCAAAATATTCAAGCCTCCCAAGAAAGGGAGACAATTAAACATGATACAATGGGACGAGATATGACTGATATAATTCCTGACCCTGAGCCCAAAGTGTCATTGTCTGCTAATTTTCAAGGAATATTTTTATCCTGCATGGAAGAGTTTTCAGGCCTTTTGAATTATCATTCCAATATTACTCAACAATAATGGAAAAGGGGGCTTGATAATATCAATAGTATTTACAACAATTGATGGGACAATTTACCAACAAAGGTTAATCATACATTCATGCCCATTGGTATTAAGGTGATCAGTAACAAAGAGCTTAAAATGTTGGCCTGGCTGGAGGACCTTGAGATGGCAGGTGAGTTTTATCTTTGTGCATGATACATGATTATTGGCTTTTGACTGGTGATATAAATTGCAATATTGTAAGGTTTGACTATGAAACAATAAGTAAAAATTACTAATATTTTACTTATTGTACTATTGACGTCCTTATGAATGAAATAAATAAGATAAAATAATTATAATAATAAAGAATTATTATAATTGTGGCGTAAAATGGTTATATTATTAAATAAATATAATAATATAATTTATATAATAAAATATAATATAATAAAGATAAATATATTAATATAAAATAATTAATATATTTAATGGCTCTTTATTATTGTTACAAACGAATAATAAAGGCGTAAAAAGTTTTTTTTATTAATAAAAAACAATTAATAACAATAATATTACCAATATTAAAGTTATAAATTAATATAAATACTATTTATATTAATTAAAGAATTATTCAAATAATAATAAAGAGAAAATTATTATAATAAGAGAAAACAACCTACTTTTAACACTTAATATAATAGTTTTGAAATATTTTACGCCAAAAATATAAATACAACCTTTTCAAATTGTATTTACAATAAAAATAAAGAAAAATTACTAATATTCTTGATTTTTCCGTGGAAATGAGTTTTTAGAGAGATTTTTAACAAAAACAATTAAATAAATGATTTAATCACGTCAAAATAGATGATTATAGCAAAGTGGTCTTTGGTCTTTAATAATATAATAGCTTTATATATAAAGAATAAAGAAATTACCTTTGGTTTAATTGATTTAATGTTTTTGATGCGTCTGTGGGGAAAACAGAGTAAAAAGAGCTCTATTTATAGTAAATACCTCCCTCCAAGAGTCCAACAGGCTTTTAGTAGACATTTACTGATCATATCCACTGGAATTGATCAATTGTTTAAGGTTTGAGGATGATTACATCATGATCAAGCCATATTACATCATTATTACACCATTATTTAGAGTTATCACTATAACTCTAAGTTTGATGACATCAGAGGCTTGGAAGAACCCCAAATCTCGTGGATTTTATTAGTTTTAATCATAAAATAATAGTATTCACCAATTTTATCACTCATATAACTGTTAAACTCAATTTAAGGCTACAGTAGGTGATCATAACTGCTGAATTTGAGCTCAAACTTTGATCTTTAATAACTTTTAAGTTTTACACGCTACAGAGCTTCAGAGAGTGAATTCTGATAGGCTGACATAAGCTTAGTATTCTACCAAGAGCTTTTCATTACATCATCAAAACTCTAATTTTGATGATTTTCCTTGTAACTCATCTTTTCTGTTGAAATTCAATATTTTAAACTTCAAGCCATGATTTCAAGGGCTTGTACCCTGAATTTAATAATACAAATTACATCATTCTTCACTAATGAACTAGTGGAATTCAACTGTGTACTTTTTTTTAAGTTTGGACCACTTTCACAACAAAGTGGTCAACAGCTCTGTTGATTTTTGTCAATATTTCATCATAGGTTTTAACCTTGATTATAATTTGTAAAATGAAGTTTATATCTGTGTTCTTACAGTAATTACGTGGTAACTTTATTTTTGGTTCATCACTCTATCTTGTATAGTTTAAGAGATATTAGCTATGATCCTTGAATATATGCGTTGACCAAAAAAGTGCATATATTCAGGTTAATTACTTAAGTATTAACTTTGGAAAATAGCTCATTAATTGTTTTATGTGTGAATTTTCATGGGGAATCTAATGGTACAATTTCTTTGACCAGTTGTTTCATTGGTTCTTGAAATAAATAAGGATTTATGGTTTTTATAAGGTATTATTCCTTATAACTCATTAAATATTGACTTTACACATATTCCATAAAAATGGTATATGTGTATTTTACCATAGTGAATTCAATGGTATAATTTATTTCACATTTTGATTCATTGGGCTTTAAGCTAAACCAATTTTTGTACCAATTTATGGTATTTTTGTATTTTTAAAGTAATTATTTTTAATGTATAATTATTCCAAGTAATTTTATTATAATTATCTTAAAGGTATAATTATTCTGATTCTTTTTTGTGACCTTATTGGGTATGTGGTCATATCTCAAAGGCTCACATTCCCTACCACCAAAAAAGATTGTACCACAATCTGATATGTGTAATTAGGGTATCATCCACTGTCCTACCTCTTCAATAGACTTTGTTAGTCTTGAAGCTCAATAATGCTTAACTTTTCTATTTTTCTGGCTTTCTTTCATGTCTGAACCTTCTCAGTAGTTTATCAGCATTTGTTATATCTTTCTCAAGTAGCCATTCATCTTCTTGAGTTGAATTTCTATACCTTACAAGGTATTCCCTTTCTTTTTTGTTTCTTGTCCTTCTTTCTTTAAGGACTTTTACTATTTTCTTTTATTCTCCTTCTTCCAAGGGGGGGATTTCAAGTGGGGGTTTATTTCTTAGTGGAAATAACTCCTTGTCACTTGAACTGTAAGGTTTTATCAGACTTACAGGGAAATTTGGGTGTTTGTTCATTAGTTCACCTGTGAGTTCCAATTGCACAGCATTGGGTCCATGAAGTGCTTTTATCATAAATGGTCCTGCAAAGGAATCTTTCAATTTCTTTGGGCCTTTTATGTTATTGAAATTAAGGGTTGATACTAGGACCAAGTCTCCTATTTTGAAATCAGGTGGCTTATGACTTTTATCCCAACTTTCTTTTGCATATTTGAAAGAATCTTGCATACATCTGTTTGCATGGTGTCTTGCCTTTTCAAGCATTATTTTAAAGCTGCTTGCTGTTGGATGTATATCCACTAAGTCCTTTTTGAGGGTGTCATAAGGAAGTCTTGGATTCCAACCTTTTTCTAGCATTGCTGGTGTTTTGCCAGTAGAAAAATGGATTGATGTCTTATATGCTAGTTCAAGAGCTGGTATTAGTGTACACAAATCATGGGTAAAACCATCAGAATCTTTGAGTTATAGCCCATAAGCACAGAATCTTCTGATCACGTCCTCTAAGGTCTGTATCATTCTTTCTGCTAAACCATCAGTTTGGGGATGGTAAGCTGTTGAGAATGATAGCTTTGTCCCAAATAAGTTATGGAGATTTGTCCATAATGCTGAAGTGAACTTTGGGTCTCTGTCACTTATAATATTCTGGAATAAGCCTGTATGGCTAATAACTTTATTTCATATCATTATGGCTGTGTCCATAGCTGTGTCATCTTTATGACATGGTAAGAACATGGGAGTTTTACTGTATCTGTCAACTAATACTAGGCATGCATTATAGCTCCTGTCTCCTCCTGGAGGTAAAGCTGTTACCCAATCCATATGAACTATTTCCCATGGGGATTTTGGTTCTTGGATTTGGATCATCATTCCAAATTTCTTTCCTGTGGCTCTGTTGGCTTTTTGACATCTGTCACAGGTTTGGCAGTATTCTGTAGCATCTTTCTTCCAATTTGGCCACCAAGAGCAGGTTTTCACCCTCCCTAGTGTTCTATCTTCTGAAAGGTGTCCAGCTGCAACACTGTCATGACATTCATGTAAAATAGTGTTTATCAGGGTTCTATCTGTTAAGGCCATAACACATGTGTGTTTTGTTCTATGGTAAAGGATTTCATCAAGGAGGTGGAATATTCCTTCATCATATGCTTTTTTCCATGTTTCATCCAGTTTTGAGGAAAGTGATGGGTCTTTGCAGTCTTTCATTAGAAGTTGGCTTAAGATATGGCAATTTTTGTCTATCTTATAGCTTTTCTTAACTTGGTTAAAGAATTCTGTGCCAATATCTGTAACACATATTCCTTCTATATGGTGTTCTTCTTGTGGTACCTATGCTGTATTGTCAAGGGTATTTTCTAGAGCCCATCTGCTAAGACCATCTGCATTTTTAAGGATATTACCAGATTTATGAACAATAGTCATATTTCCTCTGTATTCTTGGATAGCAATTTGCCATCTCAGCATATGTCTATTTGGAGTCTTCATATTTAATAGTGTTTTCACAGAATTACAGTCTGTGATTACATCAAATACTGTGCCATCCAAATAATAATGCAGTTTTTCTAAAGCCCACACTAAGCATAAGCATTCCATTTGGCTGGCTCCATACCTTGCTTCTGTTGGCTTTATCTGCCTTGAAATGAAACAAATTGGTCCTTCCACTGGTTTATCATTGATAATTTGTGTTTAGTGAAGTGCAGCACCGAGTCCTTCTCCACAAGTATCAATATATAGTTTGAAGGGTAGTTTCCAATCTGGCATTAGAAGAAATGGGGCATTTGTTGGTGAATTTTTCAATTCTTCATATGCCTTGACCCTTTCTTCAGTCATTTCATAAACTGTTTGTTGGTCACATAATTTATATAAGGATTTGGCAAGTTTGGCAAAGTCCTTTATATGCTGTCTATAGTAACCAGCAAATCCTAAAAATGATTGCATTTCTTTTTTGGTTTGAGGCATTGGTTTAAGTAGTACTGCTGCTACTTTATTTTTGTCTATGCCTAGACTAAGTCCAGATACAACATGTCCTAGTGCTTTTAATTCACTATATGCAAAATGACACTTTTTCAAGGAAATTTTCATATTCACTTGGACTATTTTCTGTAGTACCCTTTCTACTCTTTTAAGGTGATTTTCCCAAGTTTCTGAGCAAACTATGATATCATCAATATAGATAATTAACCATCCTTCTGATATCTCTTCAGGAAATATGGTATTCATCATTCTTTGGTAATGGGAAGGTGCATTTTTTATGCCAAATGGCATTCTTAAGTATTCAAAAATTCCACAGTGGACTATTATCCTCAGTAGTGGAATTGTCTGTTAAGACATTTTGATGAAAGCCCTTTAAGGCATCCATAACTGTAATGAACTTAGCTTGTGACAATTGTGTCAATGTCTCATGGATTCTAGGTATTGGATATCTATCTGGAATGGTATAGGTGTTCAGGGCTCTGAAGTCTCCTACCATCCTTGATTTTCCATTATGCCAAGTTATAATGACAGGAGTAGTAACTTGTCCCTGTTCATTATGTCCAACTTTTCTTAATACTCCAAGGTCCATTAATTCTTTAATGTGTATCTCTAAGGCTTCTCTAGCCCTTGGACTAGCTGGGTAAGCTGGTCTTCTCAGTAAGGGTAGGTAAGGCTTTTCCACATTAAGAATTATGTCTACTTCATGCCCAATTATAGCACCTAGTGGCTCTTTGTCAGTTGCAAAGGCATCTTTGTACTTAAATAAGAGGTTAATCAATTTTTCTTTCATTTTTTCTGTTAATTCTTGATTGAATTCTGCCTCTTTAAGTTGTTCAGATATAAAAAGTTCCTTTTCTGGAATCTTTTCTTCCTTTTTAATAACTGCAATTTGTTTTTTATTATTTAAGAAGCCAAACTTTTGTCTCTTATTGTCTCCTATAGTAAAATATCTATCCTTCTGGTTAGAGATATCTATACCATAGATTCATAAGTAGTCATTTCCAATGATAAAGTGATTACTGGTATAGTTGTCCATTACCACAAAGTCCACTTTAATTCTGATACATTGTGAAGGGTGAGGGAAAATAAGTGTTAAGTCAATTATTCCAAGGGGAATCATGCCTTCACTTGCACTACTAAATTTGACACCTTGGATTGGTATAAGTTTTTATTGCCAGTCTGGAACAATTGTACTTAAATAACTTTTAACAACACAGGTGCAATATGCTCCTGTACTTAAGTTCACCTTTGTTTCTTGGTTATTAACCATGACAATACTGATACTTGATTTTCCAGCTGTATACCCCATTCCTCTTGCAGGTTTGGTTTTGTACAGTTTGGCATCTTGCACATTTGTCAGGTTTGTGTCAGATGTTCCAACTTGTGGTAAATTTGAGTTGACATCTAGTACTTCATGAATTATATCAATATTATTAATTTCTGCATTACTTATTGATTTCATCACTTTCAGAAGTTTCTGATTCTTCTATTTCTTTTTCACAGTCAGATTCCTCCTCTTTGTCATTGTGGCTTTCTGTTTCCACAATTTCATTGATTTTTGCCTTTTTTAGGCAATTATTGGCTAAGTGTCCAATACCTCCACATTTATGGTATTTTCTTTGCTTATTATTATTGGATGTACTGGGCTTGAAGTATTCTTTTAATTTATCTTTTTTGATAAATGGTTTATTTGGGCTTTTAATGTCCAATTTCTTCCAAGTCCTGCCAATTTTTGCTCTTGTCACTATGTCTTCCAGTGCATTAATGTACTCTTCTGTGGAGCATGGTTCTATACACCTACTTCTTAGGGCATGTTCTAGCTCTCCTCCATATTCCTAGAGTATTTTCATATGCACCATTTTTTGTGACATTTCTGGGTACAATGCATTAAGTCTTTCAACTTGTTTTAAGAACCAGGTTAAAGGTTTATCTTTGTCTGGGTCAAAGAAAGAATTTTCAAATGCATTTTCTATTTTGTACCTCCAGGCATCATTTGCACACTTGGTGATTATTTCTTGTTTCCACCAAGACCAGGTATTTTTGCCATTTGTTTGTCTTATGCCATAATACCATCTTTTTGCATATTTTTCAAACAATGAATGTAATATTGCAGTGATTAATCCATCTGGTATTTCATAGTCTTCTTGTAACATGTCAATTGTTTTAAGAAATGACATGTGGTCATATTCACCTTCTCCTGTGAATGTTGGCCATTCTTTCAGCTGGGTGCTTCCTTCATTAAGACTTGGTTATTTTCTTGGTGACTCAAGTCTGTTATGAAATGATTTGTCAATTCCTCTTTTGTTTTAACAGGGCTTCTTATATGGGAAAATGGAGTTAATAACTTTGGCATATATAAATTATCCTCATTCATTTTATCCATTTTTTCAGTAATAAGCCTTATTTCACTTTGAATATCATCTTTTAGATTCATTCTTGCTTAATCACTTTTTTCCACATGGTCCAAAAGTAATTTTTGGTGGGATTAAGTCTTTTCTTCAAATCTTTCTACAGAAATACTTGATTTGTTTAATTTTTCTGTAAGATTGTCAATACTCACATCATAATTGATTGTCAAAGTTTTCTCTTTGATATCACTTATGTATTTGTACAATTCTTGTTGTCCTTGTATTAATTTTTGAATATTGTCAATTAATACTTTTGGTTTATTATTTTCAATCATAAATTTTATGTTGTCAATCTCTTTCTTGTTTTGTACAACAATTTTTGTTAAAGAAGATAAATTATTATTTATTTCTTGTAATTATAATAAACCATTTTTAATTTCTTTTATAGGTACAATACTATTTTTAATTTCTGTTAAAGTATTTACAACATCAGGAGACCACGTTATTTCTTTGGGAAATGGGGTTGTCTCATTCTTTGTTCCTCTTTGTCTTTGAATTCCATCAAAGTTCTGGCCATATTGAAGACATTGTCCATCGCATCTTTTTGGATTTTGGGAATCCTGTAGCTTGGGGAATATGGTTTCCTCCGATTCTTTTTCTTGTTCTTCTTCCCTTCTTGGGGAAGTGGGTTGGCTTGGGGCTTCTTCCTTGGTTGCCTCCCTCTTTTTGGTGTGGTAATCCTTGATCTTTTTGATTTGAGGTTTTGATTACAGTGGATTCCATCCATTGGAGTATTTCACCATCTCCTCCTCTTTGAGGAATTTCTTCAGGATGTGCCAGGAGTTCATTACTCCTTGGTTTATTTGGGGCAGCATTTCCCAATCTTTGTCCTTGTACACTGTGTAATACTGCTTGTACTGGCTCATGTAGATGTCTATTTGAGCCCTCTGAATGTGATTTGTACCTATTTGAGTTACTCATACTTAGTTCCAATTAAGGTTCAGATATCATGGGCATTTATGGGACTTGCCTTTCGGATAAGGCACTTCCTTGTGTGGATTCTGTTCCACTGGGGATATTGCCCTTTCTTTTCCCTTTTGAGGGATCAGTTCTACCTCTGAGTCCAGCTCCATCTGATTGGATGGAGTATTGGGAACCTCTTCTGGTAGTCATAGTTTAAGGAATAAGAAAAATAAAAGTATTTTAGAATAAAAATTCTTTTTATGGCAATTATAAAAGAGGTGCTCACCTTCAGAGTCTTGAATGGTGGGTCCTGGAAAGTCTAATTTCTTAGCTTTCTTTTTTTTAGTGATAACTGGTGTTGGAGAACTTTGACAAGTTTCTTCCACCAATCTCTCAACAGTAGCTTGGTTGTCTTCTGTTGGGTTATCTTCAAACACTAAAAAATACAAATAAATATAAGTCTTTTCATAAGAAGTGTTATTTTTTTGGCAAGATATGGCAATTTTCCACGTAGAAATTGCTTTTATATCTTTAAAAAATTGAAATGAATAAAGAAAATAATGAATAAAAGTAACCTTTTTTATTGGTTTTTAATATTTTTTAATATTTTTTATATTTTTATTTTTAAAGAATAAAAAAAAATGAATATGATTCTTTTTATAAAATTAAATTATAAAAAAAATTACTTTTAATTTATAAAATATCTTTTTCAATCACTAGAGTCACTCAAAGAAAGTTCTTGCAAGTCTAAGGATGTGAAAAACCACGTGTAAGACAGTAAAATTGCTTTCCAAATGCCTCAATAGCTTTTAAAATCAATACAATATAGAATTATTATATAATGTTATGACTATAAATATAATTTATTATTGGATAAGCCCAATTAGAATCTTTTTAAAAGGTCTTTTTAAGTAAATATCATGGCCAGGCCCCCAAATGTAAGGTTTGACTATGAAACAATAAGTAAAAATTACTAATATTTTACTTATTGTACTATGAATGTCCTTATGAATGAAATAAATAAGATAAAATAATTATAATAATAAAGAATTATTATAATTGTGGCATAAAATGGTTATATTATTAAATAAATATAATAATATAATTTATATAATAAAATATAATATAATAAAGATAAATATATTAATATAAAATAATTAATATATTTAATGGCTCTTTATTATTGTTACAAACGAATAATAAAGGCGTAAAAATTTGTTTTTTATTAATAAAAAACAATTAATAACAATAATATTACCAATATTAAAGTTATAAACTAATATAAATACTATTTATATTAATTAAAGAATTATTAAAGTAATAATAAAGAGAAAATTATTATGATAAGAGAAAATAACCTACTTTTAACACTTAATATAATACTTTTGAAATATTTTACGCCAAAAATATAAATACAACCTTTTCAAATTCTATTTACAATAAAAATAAAGAAAAATTACTAATATTCTTGATTTTTACGTGGAAATGAGTTTTTAGAGAGATTTTTAACAAAAACAATTAAATAAATGATTTAATCATGTCAAAATAGATTATTATAACAAAGTGGTCTTTGGTCTTTAATAATATAATAGCTTTATATATAAAGAATAAAGAAATTACCTTTGGTTTAATTGATTTAATGTTTTTGATGCGTCTGTGGGGAAAACAGAGTAAAAAGAGCTCTATTTATAGTAAATACCTCCCTCCAAGAGTCCAAAAGGATTTTAGTAGACATGTACTGATCATATCCACTGGAATTGATCAATATTTTAAGGTTTGAGGATGATTACATCATGATCAAACCATATTACATCATTATTACACCATTATTTAGAGTTATCACTATAACTCTAAGTTTGATGACATCAGAGGCTTGGAAGAACCCCAAATTTCGTGGATTTTATTAGTTTTAATCATAAACTAATATTATTCACCAATTTCATCACTCATATGACTGTTAAACTCAATTTAAGGTTACAGTAGGTGATCATAACTGCTCAATTTGAGCTCAAACTTTGATCTTTAATAACTTTTAAGTTTTACACGCTACAGAATTTCAGAGAGTGAATTCTGATAGGCTGACATAAGCTTATTATTCTACCAAGAGCTTTTCATTACATCATCAAAATTCTAATTTTGATGATTTTCCTTGTAACTCATCTTTTCTGTCGAAATTCAATATTTTAAACTTCAAGCCATGATTTCAAGGGGTTGTACCCTGAATTTAATAATAAAAATTACATCATTCTTCACAAATGAACTAGTGGAATCCAACTGTGTACTTTTTTTTAAGTTTGGACCACTTTCACAACAAAGTGGTCAACAGCTCTGTTGATTTTTATCAGTATTTCATCATAGGTTTTAACCTTGATGATAATTTGTAAAATAAAGCTTATATCTGTGTTCTTACAGTGATTCTGTGGTAACTTTATTTTTGGTTCATCACTCTATCTTGTATAGTTTAAGAGATATTAGCTATGATCCTTGAATATATGCGTTGACCAAAAAAGTGCATATATTCAGGTTAATTCCTTAAGTATTAGCTTTGGAAATTAGCTCATTAATTGTTTTATGTGTGAATCTTCATGGAGAATCCAATGGTACAATCTATTTCACATGTTGCCCCATTTGTTCTTGAAATAAATAAGGATTTATGGTTTTTATAAGGTATTATTCCTTATAACTCATTAAATACTGACTTTACAGATATGCCATAAAAATGGTATATGTGTATTTTACCATAGGGAATCCAATGGTATAATTCATTTCACATGTTGATTCATTGGTTTTTGAGTTAATCCGATTTTTGTACCAATTTATGTTATTTTTGTATTCTTAAAGTAATTATTTTTAATGTATAATTATTCTAAGTAATTTAATTATAATTATCTTAAAGGTATAATTATTCTGAGTCTTTTTTGTGACCTTATTGGGTATGTGGTCATATCTCAAAGGCTCACAAATATACAGGGTTAGATTTTTTTAAGCCAACAGAAACAGAAGCGTTTTTTGATCACAACATTTGGAATCTCAAATTGATGAAGGAATCAGCTAAACCACCAGATAATCTCCCAAAATCTGAACACTCCTTCTTCAAAATGGTTCAGAGCCTTTTTTACCCCTCCAATCCAGTTAAACATTTTTGGGCAAATGTTATTTGTGAATCCCTTAGTTTAGTCTCATACAATGTGATTGCACCCAAACCATATGTTGCACCAACATCAAATTTGACCAATCCTCATGGACTCGAACGGGGAGCAGTTGAATACCTTGCCTCCTTCTTGAGTAAATCAAAGCAACATGCAACCCAACTCAGCATTGAAGGTGGTGGGGCTGATAATGAGATATCCACAAAGCCGCACAAGAACCTGGAGGATCTAATGGATACAGTTATCCATTTTACGATTGCGTACAACATGGTACGTTCACATACAAAGGTCAAAGTTAATGGCATCAAAGGCAAACTCTCAAACTCAAAAAATAATCAGGCAATCAAAGATCTTTTGACGTGTCACAAGAATCTCGGAATAAATTGAATTTGCTATGGTATATTAGTGGCATTCTGTGTGGCGGGGGTTCGTGGTTTGATGGTATGCTCAGATGACTGGAGAACAAGCTCAGTTAAAGGGGCTTTATCACTAATTGACATTTCCGAAAAATTTTCAGAGGGTAAAAATCTAGTGGAGCCAGTGTGGCTATGTACTAATAAGTATATATGTAATTTGTTGAATAAAATTTTCTTCTCATCAGAGTCTTTTACCCCCACTGTACCTCTTGGGTTTGAATTTGCACGATGCTTAGTATTAGACTTTGGTGATGCCTGGGTGGTGAAGTGCAGTCTTGGCTCAAGTGATGAGGTCACATTGACTGTACCCAGGTCTGCTAAGCTTACAACCAGGATTGACCCATTTTAGATTAGCTTTGTACTAGATAGATGGTAATCAAATTTTGCAAAGTAATTTATGAATTTATTAATAGTGAATACCTATCCTACTACTGCCCGGATGCCACAGTATGAATACCAATAGTAATTGTACGGTGGCATGCCTCCGTACACCATTGAAAATACTCCGACAAGACGCAAGCTAAGTCAGGCAGTTGTGCCTGCGAATAGCACATGCGGGGGCATTGTGGGAAGTAGCTTTTATCACTTCCTGCCAGCCCATAATAGGTCAAATGTTCCTGTGTCTTTCAAGAGGACTAGGATAACTAGGGATCCGCAGCAGGGTGCATATTGCATTTGCGCGTGCTTGCAATATTCCACATGGTTGGATTGGAAAGTGATTGCATGGGAACATCAATATGTCAAATTGAATAATGCACTATCCACTGCAATTTTCAGGTTCAGGTACTTCAGATAGCAAATTTGCGAAGGTCAGGTGTGATCTTTCTTTTTAGCCGCAATTCAAAAAGATTCATCGACCGCAATCCAATTTAGGTGATATTAATAAATCAGTAATCATTTGGTTTCATTTCATTTTCTGCTGCAATCATACCATTCACAAAAATAGGAAAAGAGCATAAAAGGGAACTTGCGGGAAAGCGTCGGGCTGAGGAAGGAAATTGTGAGTTGCTCGCTTAATCTCAGTGTATATATATTGATATATATATATGCTTCCACATTTATGTGGCACCCTCATTAATCCCCACGGAAGAACATTCGCTTTAGTCGGTTCAGATTGTTCCAATGTCATGTGGGCTCCAACAGGGAAGTCAAAGGATGTGTGCCAAATATAGCTCTTTGGGCATTGGGCACCATTCTGGACTCAAAACTCCTTAGCTTCAAATAGCAGGAAGCAGTATCTGATATCTTGTCTGCTTCAACACATAGTTATCCCTCAACCACTCGGGAATAGTGGGAGATCCCAAAAGACAAATGAGCGCAAAACGAACCGAATGAATAGGTTGTTTTCCTCCTCTCACCTAACAGCACAAATATCAATGCCAGTATCAGCAAATATGACCCCAAGTGAAATTTGGAGGGTTGTGGATGTCAATCAGATCAAACGCATTCACTTTGGCCGTGTGGCAATTTTCTCTTCAACCGGATTACTCATTGCCCTTGTTGAATTCAGACCATTCACAACAATGAGTGAAGTTGAGGTCAATCAATGGGATGAATTATCACAATTCTTATTTTGCAAAAAGAGATTCACCTACCCAATTGAAACAAATGGAGCATTAATGGAGGTATTTATGTTCGCGGTTGGGTGGCGCAAATGCAGCACGCAGAATGAACAATTTGGTCTGTATGGAAGTGTTGGGAAAATTGAAAACGCAAAAGATGAATGGCGGAACTGAGGTGCCAATCTTAGCTTGGTGGGTTGAATTCTAAGTCAATCCTTATGATATGTTGGGGATAATTCATTTGAGAAGATTCAAAATTGCTACAACTCATTGGGGGTTCCGTCTTTTGATCAAGTCAGCTATGAAGGTGATATCCCCGCAAATAAGGGTGCATGCGAGTTTGCTTCCACACTCACTTTCACCTTGAATGGATTCAAAAACTCACCTCATCTTGATAAGGATGCATTTCTGTATGCTTTGGGATGGTGGTTTCAAGCTGATAAGTGGACCGGCCAAATTCAAAGAGATGTGTCAAAGCGGTGTACAGGGGGAAAATTGATTTTCCAAATGAGCATTCTTGGATTGATCTATCCAATTTTCATGGGCTCATTCATGTAGTGTGGGCCAGTAGTACATTTGTTCATTATACTGATCCAGCACAGGACAACAAAAGCATGACACTAGTGGGTATGTCCGCACAATGCTCAAGGAGGTTGGCAAAAACAATGTGCCAAAAAATCCATGGCTATTATGAGATTGGCGAGGGAGTGGGCTATCAAATAAGGGATGGTCATACAATCTCATGCCAATTCAAAGAATGAGGAGATTTGCATGTGTGTTGGAATTTCAGTGGGATGGGTAAATAATGGTGGGGTAAGGCAGATGACAATATACACCAGGATTTGATGGTTTAGAGTGCGGGAGATGGGGTGAAGTGGATGATGTATGGTGGCATGCAATCGTACATATTTCCTGGTTTGTTGCTCTTGTCCAGGATGCCGATGCTTCACACGCAAATCCTTATGCTTGTGCAGGTTTTGGCAATGCTAAAGGTTCCTTACCCCTATGCGGGCTGCTGACGCTTCACACGCAAATCATTATGCTTATACGAGCTCCCAACAATTCAAAAAAGACCCTACGGTGGTGCAGGCTCCCAACAATTCACACGCCAATCCTTATGCTTGTGAAGGTTCCCGACAATGCTAAAAATTCCTTACTCCTGTACAGGCTTCCAACAATTCACACGCCAATCCTTATGCTTGTGAAGGTTGCCAACAATGTTGATAATTGCTTACCCCTGTGCAGGCTCCCAACAATTCACACGCCAATCCTTACGCTTGTGAAGGTTCCCAACAATGCTAAAAATTCCTTATTCCTGTACAGGATTCCAATGATTCAATCGCCAATCCTTACGCTTGTGAAGGTTGCCAACAATTCTGACAAGTTCTTATGCCTTTGCAGGCTCCCGACAATTCACATGCCAATCCTTACGCTTGTGAAGGTTCCCAAAAATGCTAAAAATTCCTTACGCTTGTGCAGGCTTCCAACAATTTACACGCCAATCCTTATGCTTGTGAAGCTTCCCGACAATGCTAAAAATACCTTACGCCTGTGCAGGCTTCTGAAAATTCACACACCAATCCTTACTGTGAGCCTTAGAGGGAATTTCATATACCCAAAAGACCACAAATACAAAATTAACATATAAATATAAATAAAATAAATTTATTTATATTATTAAAATAAAAATCAAAATATAAATATAAAATAATATTCAAAATAAAAAATTTAATTACAATTTAAAAATAAAATTACATTAAATTTTGGAATTATAAAACTACATTTATACTTGAAAAAATTAAGTAAAAATGAAATTTTAACAAAATTGTAAAAAAAAAAAAATTTGGAAAAAAGTTAAATAAAATTTATTATGACTTTTTATCCAATAAGTAAACATATCAAAATTATTTCACCATTGGATTCCTCATAGAAAATCAGGTGGGGTCACCTCTGAGTGAACTTTTTTGTAACTCAACTCTAAATAAGCTTAAATTAAGTTTTTAGTATTTTCAATACAGAAGTTGAAAATCCTCAAAACTTTAATTTGATTCACACCACATGTGGTGTTAACCATCAATTTTTGTGTTAAAATTGAGGTGTTGTGTTTAGTTTAGAAGTTATGAGGAATTGAAGTATTTTCAATTGAATTCAATTGAAGTGTCAAAATGTGCACGTGTATTACATAAGTGAACTTTGATTTACATATGAGGTATCAATTATTACTGTATTGTACTGTACAATTCAATTAAATTACATAAGTAAATTATAAGTATAATACATGATGAGGAATTAAAGGAAAAATAAATTGGAAAGATTCAATTTGGGGGGGAAAAGGAACTCCAGCTCTAAGGGGGAGCTAGACCCCCAAAATCCTTGCTGACAGGCATGTGGTGTCAAATTTCACGCAAACGTTCATCACTTTTGGCCTGGAATTGAGTTACAGGGTCTGTTAGCTCAATTGATGATGAGGTTTTGATACCAACTGGGGTAGTTTTAGCTGTTGCCAAGAGGGCAAAACTACCCTTAAGATAAAACAATCATAGTAAAAACAGTTTTAACTGGTTTCTACGCCCCTTACACACATTCCAACGTGTTTGAAGGCTCTAGACCAGGTATTGCTATAGTAATGGCTGATTTAAGGGTCTGAAGTGGCTAAAAATGGCTAAAAATAGCTTAAACCAGCCCTTTTTTGGTCTAAACAAGGGTTCAATGATGCCATAATTGGCTTTTCTGTTGTCAGACTGTTTTCCACGACTGACAAGAGTAAATTTTACTTTTGGAGTAAGAAAATTGATGGCTATAAAAGAATGTCTTCTTTGCCCCACTTTTCTTTTCATGTTAGAATCTTTTCCTTTTATAATTAGTTTAAAAATTGTTAAACCAATCAATAAAAGATTCCAACCACCTTTTTTAAATCATTTTAAACCTTTTAACCACTTGAAAAAATTATTATAATCATTGTTTGTAACTTTTATAATCATTTTTACCCCTGAACCACCCCAAAAGTGAATTAAAGCATCATTCATCACTGTAAACTTTGTCACTTTGTTTCCAAATTGACTCTGCTCACTTTTGGATGTGTTTTCTCTTTAATATTCTTTTTAAAGACTCTGTTCTTTAATTAATTTCTTGAAGCTCTTTTCTCAATTAATTCCAATTGAAATTGCTCTTGAAGAAATTTCTTTTGTAGCCTTAAATATCTCTTGTAAAGTATTTCTGGATAAATTTCTATTGTTGGTAAAACAATAAATCTTTATAATATTATTGTTTTATACTAATAAAGCTATAAACAATAAAATTGGTGTGTTTTCTTTTAAAAATAATATTTCTTACTATTTTTAATTGCTTTTTACCTTATACAAATTTTGAGGACAGGAAAAGTACCTGATTTTTAATCAAAGTTTCATATCCACACCTTACACTTACGCTTGTAAAGGTTGCCAAAAATGCTGACAATTTCTTACGCCTGTGCAAGCTCCCAACAATTCACACGCCAATCCTTACGCTTGTGCAGGTTCCCGACAATTTGAACAATTCAATACATGACTAAGATTCATAGCATGTGACCATAGGAAAGGCAATGTCTCATGAATCTGGAGTGGATTGCTCACATGCAGGAACCCCCCGCTTTTTTACAGTTAAGATTTGATATGGCTCTAAACCATGGAAGAAGAAAATATAGGAGACTGTAATGGTGACTATCGGCGCATTTTTGGCAAAAGAGGTTCACACAAACAAATACTCACTCAAACATTGGGTGGGGCACTTACAAAAATAATTCTCATGCAATCAGGGATTTTCTCTAAGGAGGAAATAAATAATTTTTATGTGAAAAAAGAATGTAATAGAAATTGAACATAACAATGATTGAATACAAATAATTTATTTAAAATAAAGTATTACAAAAAGATAAAAAGTGGAAATAATGAGATTTTTTTAAATTTTTATTTTTCTAGGAATTTGCAGACTATCCTGGTGATGTCCTCCTTTAGATAAGCCTCCAGTTCGTGGGAAAGGAGGGAGTTTAGTTTCTCCCCAAATTCCCGGTGCATCTCATTTTGATGAGTTGCATCCAAGAAAGGAATCATGTGGAGCAAGCGGCAATGCTCCAACAAGATTTGGTTTATGAATTTGTGGATGATGGCTCGAGGAATCATCAAAGTCAGTCATAAGTTGGTAAATTTCTGGCAAGCGTCATCGTGGGAATGAGAGGGGCTTTGCACCGGGGGGGAGGCTTTGGGGCTCTTGGGGGCACTGGGAGGGAACCTGGGTTGGAGTGGAGGGGGGGAAACAGGATGGGAAAGTGGGGAGTCAGGGAAGAAGAAGGGGGAGGGGAGGGGGGAATCCAATGGGCATATCGTCAATGATAATAATGGAGTGAGGAGTGGCGGGACAAGCTGGAGATGGTTGAAGAAAAGGTGAGGAAAAGTTGATAGGAGTGAAGAAAGAGAAGTGGTGACTTACCAAAAGGTTCCTCCGTGGATTGCGTAGGAGCCACCTCAGGTTCTGGCTCATGAGTTGTATTGTGCTCAGGTGGTTGGGAAGATGGACTCGGGCCAGGAATTGGTGGCTCTTCAGTTTGGGAGGGTTCTAAAGAAGGAGTAAGAGTCAGTTAGCTTGACTCAAAAGTGAAAGTGAAAATGAAATGAAACTTTGGCTGCTTACCGCAGAATAATTCCTCTTACCATTGGGTGCCACTAGGGCCTGGAGTGGGTTGCCATGGGGTTTACTCGTGAGGCAAACTAGGAACAGGAGAGTCTTGTCGGGAGGGATTCCGGGGGTTTTGCTCTATGAGTAATGGAAACAATTCAGTATTATTGCATGAAGAGAAATGAGATAAGGAGGAGAAAGAAAACTTAATTTGGCATTCCAATCCCATCAGTGACAAGACATGGTGACAATTGGCCCAAGCTCAAATGTCCTCTTGTTATCGCCATCCTTCATCAGCCGGATAATCACTTTGCTCAGGTCAAGGAGTGAAGTGACCATCAGATGGTGGCGTAGGAGGGGGGGTGGACAAATCAATACTTGAGGGGACAGGGCTAATTGTCTGTAATTGTTCCTGTTGGCCTTCTTGGGGTCCCGGTGTCCATTCGCGCTCGGATATGGTTTCATCATTGTCAACCACAAAGAAGTCCTCGCGAGGGCGTCTCGGGCGAGAACTCCTCTGGCTGCGTGGTCAGAAAGGGCGGACAACAAACAAACATTTCTTGTGTGCTTGTCGGAAAGCTTCACAAGTGTCGGTCATCATCAAGGAACGAATGCAGGGAATACCCCCCTTGGTGCACAAAGTGCACGACATCTAGAAACAAAACAATTGAGGTTAGTAACTGAATAGAAAGTAAAAAATCAAGAAAGAAAATGAAGACGTACAATGAATCAGATAAATTTAAATCAGAAACAAAATAAAGACACTCTAGTCAGAAGTTTTTAAAAGTCTGGAAGAGAAGAAAAATAAGTATCAAGATTGGAACATGATGTCGACAAAAGTTTAAAATGGAGGTAATGCATGAGGTGGATAGAAGTGGGGTTCTGAAAGGATCAGCAGGCACAAGGAACGGGAGTGGGTTTAGTGGAGTGCGAAAAAAAAGAGTGGAAAGGCAGGAAGACCAAAGGGAATATGCACAAGAAGGACAACAGCGGGTGAGCTTGAACGAAGTGGAGCGGGTGAGAAAGAAAGTGATGGGCTTGTTGGGTGAAGATGGTCTTCTATAACATGGTGAAGCTGAGACGATCTCAGCAGTTGTAGCACCCACAAAAGTCTCAGCTTCAAGGCGTGTGGGAAAAATTGAAGCTCGGTTGCAGCGAATGCTGCAACTGAGAAGGGAAATGCTGGCATGAGGCAGAAGAACAATGGGGTTCTGGCTGAGTATTGCAATTGGTTGAATTTTCAAGCTCAGTCAAATCCCCTTTTTTTCCCTAAATAGCCACCCAATCACCCAGGAGGGTGGTCGTGAGGCCCTCATTGAATGTGCATGGTGGGTGCAATGCAGAAATGCACATGGTGCATTTGGTCACAAGTGACCGCGGCAAGATTACCGGCTGTATGGCCTGGTGATAGTGTTTGAACAAAGGGGGGGCTGTAAGACAAGTGAATACAGTGTGAGCTTGCCTTGACCCATTGCTCAGGTTTGCTTTTGCATCGTAATTGAAATGCTCAGTGGCTGAACATTTTAATTGCACAGTAATTGAACTATTTATATAGCAATATCAAATGCACCATGCTGAGCAATTGCTAGGTCATTTTTGTAAGCACACAATCTAAGCATTTGGCACAGCATTGGATGACATTTCACATGCTTTGGTGAAGTGCTCCAAACTGAGCCGTCCAATGAACTATTGCAAAAATGGTCCTGACCATTGTGGGAACTCCTCTTGTGTGGGATTAAAATGAGGCAGTACCTGGAGGGGGAAATCACAGGTAACTAGGTTTGAATTGCTAATAACTCCTGTAACCAAGGGTGGCAAGGGTGTATTGCCTGCCCCTCCTAAAATACTGAACAAAATCTTCCTTGGAGCTCACAAACCAAAATAAAATTAGTAAATGGCTTTTCAACTGAAGAAGACAAAATTCAGCAGTCTCAGATCAGACCTATTCAATAAATAATAATAAAAAGAAATGTCAGTAATTTGGTTAATTTTTAGATTTAATGAAAAACTTGTCTGTTTGGATTTTAATATTTTGGTTAAATTGAGGTGAGTGTTTTCTTCTTGGTGATAACTCCTTAGTAAGATGGGTTATTTAAGGTTTTTCTGATAATTTGATGAGTTTTGATAAAGGTAATTTTGTTAAAGTATAGCTATAATAGAGTAAAATAATTTTTCAAAGGTTTGTTATTTTTTAAGAGTGGTTAATAATAAAATTGTATTTGTTAAATTTAAGAGGTAATATTCTTTGATATTGGATTTTTAAAGGGGTAAGTTGATTTTAAATCTTGATAAATTGTTTAATTTGACTGGATAAAATATTTTAATAGAATAGTAACCCTAATCTTGGGTACTGGGTAATTTTTATTTTTATTTTAATAATAATAGGATTCCACTGAGCTTAGCTACTGGGTAATCTTCAATACTATACTCCCACTGAGCTTAGCTACTGGGCAAGTAATTTTACTATAATATACTGGACTACCTCCCAGGTGAGGGATGACTTATTCCTGTGCTTGTAATGTGCAGAGGATATATTGTGCATGGGGGGAATTTTGAAATTTGGGTGGAGAGAGCCCCTCTATTTATACCTTTTGGGAGCCCAGAGGGCCCTCCATGGGAGCTGTCTTTTTCCACTTTAATTCCTCTTGATTTCATCATGTGACTCCATTTTTGGTGAGGACCTTTCTTGCATGGGTCAGGTGATTTAAGGTTTGGTGATAGTTTTCTTTCTGCACAGCCTCCATTTATCACATGATTGTCTTTTTGGTGAACTAATTATGCTGTGATATTCTTGAATTTTTCTTGCATACATGAGGTGATTCAATTTTGGCTGGGGATTTTTGTTGTGCACAGCCTCTTTCCTGTCACATGATATTTTGTTGGTGGATGCAGTATCACATGATGACCTTGTAATTTCTTTGCATATGTCCTATTTTAGGCTTGGTAGAAGTGGCTGTGTAATTTATGCAGGTGTCATGGTTGTTTTTCTTCTTTTTGAACTTTAAAATGAAGTCAGGTGATAATTTCTTGCACTGGTGAATTTACTGTTATGTATGAGATGATGTGATTTTTGAGTTTGACACATGCTGTGCATAGTCATGTGGTTGATATTTAATTAAAATTGTGTACTGCATGCAACCTGTTGTAACTTGCTTTGGTTTGAATGAGGTGATGAGTGGTGTAAACAAATATGTTTTAAGGTTTTAAGTGGGGTTACTGTGGATATAAGATAAGGTACTCCTGGGGCTGTGTTGTAAATGAATTGCAGGAATTCCATGGAGCTGAGCTTTGCATCATGTGACTTTGAATGCAAGTTGGCTGTATAACTAGTGCATGTGTCATTTTCTTGCTGCATGAGTCCTGTGGCTGTAAGGGGGTGTAAAGCTGGGTGGGGTGTGTAATTTAAAGGGTGGTACCTCATTTGTTGTAACTAGTGTACTATATGTAACTTGATTTTTTACATATGCATAATGAAATTTAATAATTTATTTAAACACATACACTGCCCTTTGGTGCTTGTGCCATGGTTTTATGAGTTAAATCCAGCTTCTTGCTGTAAAATTGACCTTTTGGTGTAAAATTTGAGTGTAAGTCTGCCTGTAGGCTGGATTTACCTCTGTTATGGGGTACTATGAGCTTGAGCCTGGTGAAAAAAAATGGTATGGAATACCACATCCCCCTCTCCATTTAATGCTGTCCCCAGCATTCCAGGTGAGAGCTCTCTATTCTTCATCTGATTCTGTGGTTTCCTCCAATACCTCTTCCTCATTTATTGATTCATCTTCTTCACTTTGTTGTTCTTCTGTGTCTTCTTTTGTGTTTATCAACTTTCCTCTTGGGAAGAACCTCTTTACTTGAGATGCTGCAAATCTTCTTGCTAATTCTGTTCCATCAAGTTCCTCAAGTTCATATGGACCATTGCTTATTTGTTTGATTACTCTGTAGGGTCCATTCCATTTGTTTTTGAAAAGTAGTCCCCAATTAGTTTCTATTGCTTTGTTGTAAACCAGAACCAGATCTCCTGGATTGAGTGGTGATCTTAGTTGGTGTGCCATTCTTCTATCCCAATATCTCATTGAGTCTTCCCTTGATTTTTTGAGTTTTTCTGCTGCTTTTCTTCTCATCTCTTCTTTTCCTTCCAACTGTTTGGCTCTGGCTTCCATTAATCCCTCAGTTGTGGATATTTTGTGCCATTCTACTGCTAAAAATGTTTTTGTTTCAATGTCAATTGGTAATACTGGTAGTTGACCAAGTTGGAGTTGATATGGTGAGAAACCAGTTGTCCTTTTAGTTGAGATTCTGTCAGCCGATGTAACTAAAGGTAGATATTTTTTCCATTTTCCTCCATTTTCTCCACACATCTTGATTAATGCATCTTTGAGTTGCTTATGGCCCCTTTCAACCATTCCTTGAGACTCTGGGTAATAGGGTGTGGTGATTCTGATCCTTGATCCTGCTTTCTTTACTGCATCTTGTAATTCTTTTCCAAACTCTGGCCCCCCATCAACAGTTACTTCTTTTGGTGAGCCATACCTGCATATCCATTCTGAGGTGAACCATTCTGCAACTGCTTTTGCTGTTAATTTGACTATTCCAACTGTTTCTGGCCATCCTGAAAAATCATCTCTTGCCACAACCATATACTTCCATCTTCCAGATTTGATATGGACTGCATCCATACTGACCCTCTCAAAGATTGTTGATGTTGCTGTAGATTTTCCTTGTTCCCTTTGTAAGTTTTGACTTCTCTTTTGGCAGGCCAGGCAAGATTGAACCCATTTCTTGACTGATTTCTTCATTCCTTCCCACCAAAATCTTGCTTTAATTCTTCTGTAAGTTTCATTTTCCCCTCTGTGGCCCATGTCTTCATGAAGTGACTTTAAAATGTAGCTTTGAACTTCTTTACTTGATATCACCAATTGAGGGTTTGGGTTATTTCTTCTTTTAAGCTGGCCATCTTCCAAGAAAAAGTTGGGTGACCTTCTTTTGATCCTTCTAAATTCTTCTTCTTTGCTTGATTGTGGTTTTTTCATTGTACTTAAGTATTCTTGCATTCTCTTCCAAAATCCTTCTTGTTTGGTTGGTACTTGTACTCCTGAAAAATGGAGTGAATTTACATTCTTAGCCCCAAATCCAGGGTGTGGCTTGATCCAATCTTCTTCTTCATCAAATTCTGGTGCATCTTCATTTTCTTCTTCTGATTTTTTTGGTCTTCTGGATAGCCCATCTGGCATAGTGAAAGTTTTCCCTGGTTTGTGTACCAAATCAAAGGAAAATAGTTGAATGAAAGCCACCCATCTTGTCATGGGGGCATTGGGTAAGCAAGGGGTGTTGATCATTTCAATTAAAGCCTTGGCATCAACTTGTAATTCAAAATGTTGTCCCCAAAGTATTGTCTGAAGCTTCTTGAGAATTCTTGCAACTCCACAGAGTTCCAATTTGGGCTGTGAGTATTTTGATTCTAATTTTGAAAAAGTTATTGATTCATATAATACTGGTCTGTCCTTTCCTTCTTTGTCTTCTTGAGTGAGTACTGCTCCTGCAGCAATGTAGCTTGAATATACTGCTAGCTTAATTTTTCCTGATCCTTTGTCATAATCCAATTTCTTGAGAGTTATTTCTTCTCCAACTATTCTTCTGAGCTTATGGAAAGCTTCTTCACATTTTTGATCCCAATCCCAGTCAACATCTTCTCTGGTGAGCCTTCTGAGTGGTGATGCAACTTGTGAGAAGTTTTCAATAAACATTCTTACATAGGCACAAAGACCAAGAAATCCTCTTATTTCCTTTTTGTTGAGAGGTGTTGGCCAATTTTGAATCTTGTTGCTCTTTCGTTTTGAGATTGTTCTTCCTTTGAATGATACAACATGCCCTACTATGTCCAGAGCTGGAACACAGCATGCAAACTTGGATCCTGAGATAGTAAGTCCTGCTTCTTCAATCCTGAATAAAACTCTTTCTAAGGTTATGGCATATTCCCATATAAATCTTCTGATTGAGGGGTTTTCTGGTAGTGTTTCTTGGTTGTAAAGTGATCTTGGTCCTTTTATTCCTCCATCATCAATAAATATTCCTACACTTTCTGGTATTTCTTCTTGGAGTATCCAGGTCATTTGGGCTTGGTATACTGCTACTGAGTTGGTGGCTCCTTGGGGTAGTCTTGTGAGTTGCATCCTTCCAAGGGGTGTTTCAAAAGTTGTGAGGGGTCTTGTAGTGACATCTAATTCTCTTTCATCATATCCTCCCATGATGTCTCCTAGTCCATAGCACGCTCTTCCTGCAAATGCATCTACAAATTCTTCAATGTGAGGTGGTAAGCCAGCATCCTTGATGGTGACTTTGTTGAGTTCTTGAAGGTCATGGACAATTCTGAGTTTCCCATTTGATTTGGCCACACAAAATATTGGGCTTGTATAGCTTGAGGTGGATTGCTCATAGAGTCCAGTCTTGATTCTTTCTCTGATTAATTCAGTAAACTTAGGTAAAATTGATTTGGGAATGGGAATTGGTTTCTTCTGCCAAGGTTCATGAGGTATTACTGGTATCTTGTAAGGTTTTCCATATGAGTGTTTGAGTAATCCTCTTTCTTCTTCACAGAAAGCTATTGCTTTTTCCCTTAAGGTAATAACATTTTTGAGTAAATTGATTTCTTCATTTGATAACCATCCTGGTGGGCCAAAATTGACTGCTTGGAGTCTTTCATGGGTGACCTTGAAGGTTTCTTGAAATATAGGTGGGTTGGGTGATAAGGGTGTTTCATAAGGATCTCTTGACAAAGGTGGCCTTTCCAAAGGTGGGTTAAGGTCTTGAGGCATTGGCTCATTGACTGGTCTCACCTTCTTCAGGACTGATTTATATTTGGCTGCTAAAATTTGATGATCCATCTTCAATTAGTTATTATTTTTTTTAATGATTTCTAAGAATTTGCTAGTGTCCTGAAATCTTGAGGTCTTCACAATTCTTCTTTCTTCTTTCTTCAATAAAAAAAATGTAGTTTAAGGTCATACAGGACCTACAACTAGGTGTGTAACCCCTGTATATTAGGTATACAATTCCTGCAGTTTAAGTCATACAAGGACCTCCTGGCCTAATCCAAGGGCTTATCTTTATTCTTGAGCTCCTTTGGGCTTGATTTTGGATTCCACTTGACTCTTGTTTTATTCTTCAATCTTCATGATTCCCACTTGATGCAAGATTCTTCTGGTTGTTTTATTTCTTGATAAGGAACTTTCTTGTCTTAATTGATGGCTTGAGACTTCACTTTGTTCATTTTGGCCAATTTGATAATGCTAAACACCTGTAAACCCCTTGTTCCTGTTACACAAAGGGAGCAGTTTATTGTCATGCTAAGGACAAAGATGGTCCTTCAGCACTTCTCCTGACTAGGACAATCCCCTCCAGCTTCTTGGCTGTTATTTGTTTTATAATTTTCCCTGCCCAAGTCTACAGGGGAAGCAGTTTAGTGTCATGCTGAGGACCTCTTGAGTCTTCAATCTTTGTAAAATCCCAAGGGCAATTTGAGTTGAGTGTTTTACATCATCTTGTTGGTCCTTCATGTTGAGTGAGTCCTGAGTCCATAATTAATCCAGTGGGTCATCCTTCAGTCCATAAATCCTGGCAAGTGATTCTTGAATTCCAATTAAGTTTCAATCCAGAATCAAAGAAATTTCCAAGGTCTTGTGTTGTCCAAAGGTCAATCCATAAGGAACTCCTGTTTTTCTTCATAAATAATCTTCTTCATTTTCAGTATTGTGAATAATTTCCCTATGATAAATTGTTTCCAAATTCTCTTGCTATTTCTTAAAAATAATGTATGTCCTTTTGTTCTTTTGTAGTCCTGAATTACACCTGTTATAAAGAAATGAAAAAATAAAAAATTGTAATAATAAGGTGATTTGAAAATTGATTTTAATATTAATTTATTGATAAATATTGTTTAATAATAATTTTTTGGATGAGGGCCCCCCTCTCCATTTACAAATCTTCAGTTGGTTTTCAAATTTTGAAGAGGATATGTTCTCATTCCCCCAAAACTTCCACTATAAGGGATAGTGTAAGAAATAAGTTTACCCACCCCTTATTTTTTATAGTGCTTTTGATGAGGATAAATAATGATACAGTAAGTTTTTATGTTAATGATGATTCAATAATAAGTTGTTTTTTGTTTTTTTTAATGTAAGTATAAAATAACCATTAACTGAGATATCTGAGTAAAAATCACAATTTAAAAGAAATAAACCTGAATCACAATTAAGATCATGGAACTGCCTGGTTAAAGGTGGTGATTTGTGCCATTTAGAAAAAATTGGTGCTCTTGAGAGTATTTATGATTAATATTAAGTAGCTGAATGATAATAATTTGTGTCCTTCATTCATATAATGACCCTTATGATGCCACAACTCTTCCTTTTGGAATCATAATTGTGACTCAGACTTTATTTCAAGTCCATCCCCTTTATGATTCAGATTTTCTGTTACCCATAAATGCATTTGAGTTGTTAAAAAATATAAACAGTGAAATTGAAAATTTGTACAATTAAAAGAAACTCTTCTTCTCTTTTTTGGGGGGCTTTCAAATTCCTTTTGGAATAAATAGCACATTGAGGTGTTATTAATATGTAAATTCCCCAAATTATGTCATCCATTTATGAGTTTTTTCTTTTTTTAATATAAATAACTCCTTCAGAGTTCAATTAATGCCTTCATGGCACAAACACTTCTTCTTTTCAAACAAGTTCCAATCACTCTCTTGTAATTGAAGAAATATTTCAAATAAATTGATCTTTTTTTTTTAAAAAAAAAAAACAAATAATAATACTTGATGTAGAGTTTTTTTTTTTAACTATTGTTATTATTGAGTTAAAAAATTAAGCCAGCTTAATGGCTTTTGTTGTAATAGTAGGAGAAGTATAATAAAGATAATGAATAAATGGAATATTCTTGAGATCATGAATGGGATATGCCCCTAATTCTTAGTGGAAATAAATAAATAGTTGAATTTTGGGATAAAAAATAAAATAAAAAATATTTTCAAAAGCTTAAGTCAGTACATCTTTCCAATTCTTTTTTATAATTTCATAAAATTAGAAAGTAGAAAAAAAATAAAGTAAAATAAAACCTCAGGTAGTTTATACTCTTGCCTAGGACTTATCCTCCTTTGATAGTCCTTGTTCAATCTTTTTGAATATTTTAAATAAGAAGTTTATGGTCTTTCCAAGGACCATTGGTTGATTGTTTTGCATTTTGAGTCCTTGGTGAGAATTTTTAGTGGGAAGTTTATGGTCTTTCCAAGGACCTTTGATTGATTGTGTTGTAACTTTAGGTCCTTGTGGAGATTTCTAATGGTGGGCAGTTTATGGTCTTGCCAAGGACCATTGGTTTCCTTTTGATTATTGTTAATAATTTGAGTGGGCATTTTTATGGTCTTGCCAGGGACCATTGGTTTCTTTTTGATTATTTTCTTGATTTCATGTTGATACTTTTGCTTTTGATTTATCTTCAAAGCCAAGTTGTAAATTGAATTAAACAGTTTATAGTCTTATTTAGGACTAATCTTCATATTAAAAGCACATTTAAGCCTATTGAATAAGAGAAATATTTTATTAATGTTGAATACCTGTGGAAGCCAAATCAAATATGTTGGTATAGTTATTATTCAACATAAGAAACAAGCGTAAAAATAGAAACAGCAGTTTAAAGCCTTGCTTAGGTCTAATATTATTTTGTTTTATTGTTTTTTAAGCCCTATTTTTATTATTTTCATTTTATAGCTATCTTGTTTCCCTCATTCATTTTATTAAACTAAGAAATTACTAAAATGTCAGCAAATCAGATAACCAGTAATAAAAAAAGAAGCATAAGATGAAATTGAGCAGTTTAATGCCTTGCTCAGGGCATTTCTGTTATTTGTAGCCCTGTAGCATAAAAAATAAATAAATGAAGTCAAATAAATAAGAAAAAACCCAGCAGTTTAAAGCCTTGCTGAGGGCTCTTTTGTTTTTGAACCCTCATTCTGATATATATATTTATCTTTCTTTTGTTATTTTATATATATTGATTGATGAAAGCTGTAAAAATAAAATAAAACTGTCAGTAAAATAATTAAGTCAATAAAATGATAAAATGATATAAAATTGAGCAGTTTAAAGCCTTGCCCAGGGCTTTTTACATATTGAAGTCCTGTAGGATTCAAAATAAAGTATTTCAGTATGGTTTAATTGTCAGAATGTAAAATTTAGCAGTTTAATGTCTTGCTGAGGACATTATTTTTGGTTTATTTCAACTTCCTTAATTCATGAAATATATATATATATATATATACTTTTTTTTGTTTCTTTTGTTTTTCATTGAAATATACCTGTATCAAAAATAAAAAAATAATGTTAGCATTGTTAAAGAAACAAATCATAAATAAAACCAAGCAGTTTTAAGCCATGCTGAGGGCTTTTTTTAATTAAATTATTGTAAAGCCCTGTAAAAAAAAATAGAAAATCATTTTAAGTAAAATAAACAGCCAGAAGATAAAAAATGAAAGCAGAAACCAGCAGTTTAATGTCTTGCTGAGGAAATTTATCTTTATTTATAGCCCTGTAGCACATAAAAAAAGAAATAAGTCAGCTTCATTTAATATTAATGAGAAAATGAAAAAAATTCCAGCAGTTTAATGTCTTGCTGAGGACATTTATGTTTTTTTTGTAGCCATTTTTTTACAGCCCTGTAGCTTCTAAAAAAAACAAGTGGAACATTGAAAATTAAAATCATAAAAAAAGTAATTAAGCAGTTTTAAGCCATACTGAGGGCTTTTTTTTTTTTAATTTGAAATAAAATAAGAGACCAGAAGTTTAAAGTCTTGCTGAGGACTTTTATGTTTAATTAAATTGTTATTTTGTAAATCATCAATAAAATAAAATCCAACAGTTTAAAGTCTTGTTGAGGACTATTATTTTTTATAAGTCTTATGCTTATAGCATCAGGAAAATTCTTGAATGATAAACACCTGTATCAAATCCAAATCATAATTTCAGTATTAATAGGGGAAAGAGGAATAAAATAAATAAAAAGTCAAACCAAGCAGTTTTAAGCCATGCTGAGGGCATATTTTGCTTTTTTTGTTTAATTTTCAGCCCTCCTTCTGTTATATGTTAATCTTTCCTTATTTATATATATATATATATGGTATTCAAAAGAAAACAAATTTAAAAAACAAAATTATAATTCATTAAAAAACTAAGCAGTTTTAAGCCATGCTGAGGGCTTTTTATTTAATTTTTATAATTTTTTAAGCCCTACCATGGTATTTTACCTAACTGAAAATATAAAATATCAGTAAACTCAATAATGAATAATTTAATAAATAGACATAAAAAATATAATTGAGCAGTTTAATGCCTTGCTCAGGGCATTTTATTGTTTGTAGCCCTGCAGCATAAAAAATTCATAAAAAAGAAATAGGTCAGCTTCATTTAATATTAATAAGAAAATGAAAAAATTCCAGCAGTTTAATGTCTTGCTGAGGACATTTATATTATTTGCTTATTTAATTTTTAGCCCTCTTTTTTTTGTTTCTGTTTTTTTTTTATTTTTTAAAAAAAAAAACCTGTATTAATTAAGAATGAGAAATTTTATCCCAAAATCACAAAAAATAAACCATCAGTTTAAAGCCTTGATGAGGGCTTTTTTATTATTTATATATATATTACTACTATTTTCTGTTATTATTTTTATTTTACTTTCTTTTCTTTTTCTTCTTAATGTCCCAAAATCAAGTAGACAACAATATTAAATAAGCTGAAATTAAGATAGAGTCTGTCAGTAAATAAAAAAATAAAATAAAAAATAAAAATAAAAAATAAATTAGAAACCAGCAGTTTTATGTCTTTCTGAGGACATTTATATTTATTTATAGCCATTTTCTTTTTTTTATTTTTTTTAATAATATATTATTTTTTGTAATTATTATTGTATTGTTTTTGATATGAATATATATATTTTTTATTCATAATTAACTTATTATTAAATATTTTTTTTTATTTTTTATTTTATTTTATACGGGACTTCTTATTTAGTCCTATATAGCTAATCGGGTCGTACGGCCCGGTACTGGCCGGCTGAGGTCAGTCTTCTATAAACTTGCTGCAACTCCTGCATCTCGCATACTTTATACTACCCTCTTTAAAATTATTGATTAATTATTTATTTTTTTTTCTTTCTTCTTTTTCATACAACGCTTGGGGGGTTTTTTCGAGAATCTCGAGATATCATGACGCCACCTTTCTCAAGCATTCTTCCCAACCACTTAATCATTTGGTTGGGGTTTACCCTTTGTCTTATGATCACTTTTGTTTCAAGTTGTCGTTATTATCTAATAGCAAGGCTGTCGGGCATTCAAGTAATTGAGCTTTTCCGCTGTAAGTCCAACTCAAGCCACGTCCTTTTACCAGAAAATCTAAAGGATTTAACTCGGCCTTCTCTTTGCTTTTTCTGTCCTCCAGTTGTGTAGGTGAATTGTAGGTTCATTAGCACTTAAGTGAGCTTACATTAGTGGAAGCTATCCAATTTTATTGCTTAATGCATGATTCCGGTACGGTTTGCCAGACACCAGGGGTAGTCTGTTTCATAGAGATCTGGTAGTATACTTATCAGGTGCTTTCCTTACCTTTAGGTCATTCAATAACCTCTTATGTGATCCCAATGCAATTTACTGATATCAATGGCTGTAGGATCCATTCCCAGGCTAACTCCATTGTATGAATTAGCCCCGTAACTTTTCTTCTTTAGGGAGCTTATTGACTGATTCTCTTTATCGTCATATGCAGTTGTCATTGTAATCTCTCTCTTTTTCTCTCCTCCGTCTCTTCTAAATGGAATGCTGATTCATTATGTCCTTTTGTCTCTAACTCCCTTTTTAATTTAGGTGCTCCTATGCATTTGGGTTCCCTTTGTTGCGGACTATACTGTGATCTTTAGGTGGGGTGGCCCAGTAATAATGTTTTATATTTATTTTTTTTTTCTTTAGGGCTTGCATGTGGCTTTCGCAATTCTTCAGCTTTGTATACATGCTTAACATGAAGCCCCACTGTTTCCGGTTATTGCGTGAGGTGCTTTCAGTTCTTGATGGAAAAAAAATACTACGCCGTTAGTTAACCTACTGCTTCCATTGGTTTTGTATGGCAGTTCTTGTTGACGTTTTTTTCCTCTCAAAACGCGATCATGAGAAACTAAAAGTAGCCTTGTCCTGCCTTTAGTGGACCTAATTGTGCCAGAGCAATGCTAGGCCTGGCTAATTCCTTGTCCTGGTGCAAGCTAGAAACTTGGATAACTAGAACATCCAATTATTTGTTTCTACAATTAGAAGGTAGGACTATTTCTTCCACCTTTGTCTTTGCCGTTTTAAACTTCTGATGCATTTTAGACAAGATTGGTTTAGGAGGAGCAACTGGATCCAACTTATCTCTCATTAATGCCCTTTAGGACAAACTTAGTCTTCCTTACAGAATTCAGTATTGTTGGAAAGGTTTTTTTTTTTTTTTTTTTTAATATAACTTGGTCAGTTTTTATTTTATTATTATCTTAAGGCTCCTTGGCTTCTTCGCTAACGCTGGTGATGCTTATAAATTGTTGGAGTTTGGCCGGAGGATCCTTCTCCCAGTGAGCAGGGCCAATTGGTATAAATAGCGGTTCCTTTCTTGATTTATTCCCCCCATCTCACCCCTCCATCTATATTATCAAGTTTTATTTGGCTAATTACCTCAACTCAACTTCGTTTGGTAAAATTTTTTTTTTTGTTTGCTTGTTCTTATTTATTTAAAAGTTGACCCCATTTTGCTCTTCATATATTGTATTTACCTAGACACTTTTGTGATGAATCCCAATGGTCAATCCTTTGGTTTGGGTTATTCTGACCTTATCAAGGTCTTCAGCAGCGATGAGCTGGAATAATTATTATTTGGTTGTCCCTCCTCTCCTTCAAGAAGCACCACCTTCTGGGATTGGGTTAACAATCCCCACTCGACCCCTCCATCTCCCCCAGCTCTGGCACCAATTTCGAACGCCTCCTCCCCTCTCTCCTATTCAGAGGAAGTCCCAGAAGCCGCGATGGCTTTCTATGCTTTTATCAAAGGCGAGTATGACCCTCGACTTTTTGTTCCGGACCCCTTCCATTATTTTTTGAAAGAGGGAGCCTCTGCTGCTATTAAACCCAAAAGACGCCATCAACAGAGAAGAATGCACCCATACCATTTACGCCCCCGCGATTCCAATGGACGGGCTATTACAACTTGCAAACTATATTAGGTCAGTTTGAGTCCCTTCATTCATTTATTATTATTATTTTTTTGTGGGTGTAACTAATCATCAGTCGCTTTTCTTCTCTTTTATATATATATTTATATATTTAATGTTTATTGTTGCTTCTTTGAATTTGTCTATATTGTATTTGACGGGTAGTCCTTGCACATTGTTATTTGTCGTAGTTTACTCTTCTATTATTGAGTGGTGACTGCTAGCACTCCTAAGTTTTTTTTTTGTTGATGTAATATGCAAGAATTAAAACAAAATAAAATGGAGACAGTCTCATATATACAAAAGAAATACTAATAAAAGCAAGTTCCAATGGAACTTGGAGCGAGAGAACATAAAATGAAATGAAATGAACAAAATTTAATTAAGTAAGATGATTAAGACATAAACAATAAGAGTAAATTGCCAAGGCGCTTGAAGTGAGAAGACGAACGGATAAGTTCAAGCGTTTAGGTATGAGAAAACAAAATTCACAATGTTTTGAAGAAAAATAAGTCTGTAATTGATTCTTGATGATGTTTAGATAAGTATATTCTATCTTTATAATATTTATAAGATGATCTTATGAAATAAGATTATCACTTGCCACTTTGTACAAAAAACAAACTTTAAATTTATATATATATAGATATATATATGTAGGTTACTTATTTTTTTTTTTTAAAAAAAAAAAAAGGTAAGGAATAACATGAAATAGATAAAAAAAAGAATAGAATAGAAGCAAAGAGATCTCTAATCCAATGTAAGTTTTCTTTTATTTTAAAGTAATCATTCACTGATATGAACTTCACTGAAGCTTATTGTATTTTTTTTCTTTTCTCTTTTTTTTTTTTTAAATTTGAGAAAATGATAATAATAAGTATATTTATATAAAAAAAATCTCTATTATCAAGTAAGGTTATATCTTATTTATTCCTTCAAATCTTATACTAATTGAAGTTCATTTTTTAGATTTTTAATATTTTCTTTTGTTTCTATCTCTTTTAGTATGAAATAAAATTTAAATTGTAAGGAGGAAAGATAAAAATAGTATAAAAAATTGATGACATAAATAATAATAATATCAATGGAAATAGGATGGATGATTAATCAAGGAATTGGGTACTTAGCAGGTGAGATTTATTTTGATAAATTCCTTTGACCAATTACTTTCTTTACTAATTCATGCTTGACAAACTTTCCTCCCCTCCATTTTTCTCTTTTGGGAGCTTTAAACAGGTATTCTTGACAGAAAGAGTCCCAATCCTCTGCATTTAATTGAGTTCTATGATTTTTGATTCTGAGGATTGCTGGTATAAGTGCTTCTTCCCAATGATATTCCCATATGGCATTTTTTACCATATACTTTCTTGAGATCTTGATGATTGTTCCACTTTTAATTTGAAAATCCTGGAGGTTAAACCAGTCTTGGGATTCCCAGGTCCTCCAAAATAGTGATTTCCTGAGGTTTTCATTCATTTCAAATATTTCATTCCAGTAATTGTTTGCAAGGTTCCCATTGACTCCATCCCAGGTCAGTAAATCCAAGAATTCATACTTTGTGAGGTTGAATCCAGGTAATTCTTTCCATGGATGACGAATGACAGTTTCTGATAGTGATTTTTCTTGTTCAAAGATGTCCTCAAACTCAATATATGGAAGTATTATGGTGTAAATATCAGGACAAGGTTCTGGTTTTATCTTCAAGAACCAGTCAGGACTTTCATCTATTTCTTGTGGATTAATGTAATTGGTCCAGTCTTCTTTTTCTTCTATCCAGCTGATATCTGTGTCCAATGACCAGGGATTTTCTTCCAGTAATGGCCATGATTCCATTTTCAAGGATTTGGTGTGTTTGAAAGTGTTAAGGTAAGATGAATTGAGAATAGTACCATAAAAATAATTTGAGGGTAGGTTTAATGGGATTTGGATGGTAATTTAGGGTAAGAATTTGGATATTCCCCTTTGATAAGGCAGGAGGTCACTGCCTAATGATGCTTCATGATTTGGGTGAGTGAAAATTGGTGATTTTGGTTGCTAAGAAATGATTTTCCTCTTTGATAAGGCAGGAGGTCACTGCCTAATGATTAATTGAGTTTAAATCTGACTATTTTGTTTGATTTTTTTTTTGAGCTGTTATGTGTCTTCAAGATGGGCCTTGATGGTTTGAAATTTAATTGGTCCATTAATTCTTGAGTAATTTGATCATTGGTTTTGTCAGAAACCTCCAAAATATTCAGCAATTCCTTGATTTCTTCAATTTCTTGGTTTCTTGATATGGGTGTAATATCCTTAAAGTGCCTAAGGTTTTCTTTGTTGATATAATCATCTTCAACTTTCATAATTGAATATTTATTGATAATTTGGTCTTCTGTTATTAATTCCTCCCCATAGGATCCAAGAATTGGTGAATTGGCCATGGTGGAGGTGATTGATGTATTTTTTGTAAGTTATTTTTTTTTTTAATTTTTAATTTTTAATTTTTTTAAGGAATACTTTGTTGATGAATTTCTTCTTTGTTAAGGCATGAAGTCACTTCCCTTTGAGAGAAAAAAAAATAAAATAAAATAAAATAAAAAAAAGAAACTAATGATACATTTTATGGGTGATACTGATACATTTTAGAGAAAAAATCTTGATTTTTGTTGGTTTTATTCAAAGTTGAGCTCCCCCAAGTGGGAAAGGTGAGTGTCTGTTGAGTAACCTGGCCAAAATCAGGTCTTTGAGGGCTTCCACAAAGTTATTTCTTTCCTCAATCTCTGGTTCTGATGGAAATTCTGACCACCATAAGTCTTCATCAATGAATATATATCCATCTCCAACCCATTTCAGTCTTCCATTTTGATATGTTGATCCATTTAATCCAAGGTACCACTGGGCCCAAATTTGATTGAAGTAAAGTCCTCTTCTTGGTAGTGTGGCCATTTCAAATATATCATCCCAGCATTTGTTTTCAAGGTTACCTTTAATTCCCTCTTCAGTTAATAATTCTAGGAATTGAACATTGTTCAAGTTTGCTCCTGGAAGGTGACATAAGTATTTATCTTCACAGGAACTTTCTTGAGCTTCATCTCCATAAATATCTTCAAAAGTGATATATGGCAGGTAAATGTAATTGTATTCATTTTCTAAGATGGATTATGTTTCATCCTCTTCATTGGGAGGTTGCTGGATAAATTCAGGGTTTTCCAGTTGCCATTCATAAGGTTCTTCTTGGTTGTTTAATGGTCTGTCCAAGAAGTTGATATGGTATGTGTCTTTTAAATTTTTATCTCTTTCTTCCATAATTATGAGGTATTTTTCAATGTCATTTATAATTTCTTCATCTGAGAGCTCATGATGCTCACTAAATCTGACTTTCTTCCTTTTGGGTTTAGGTTTGAAAGGGTTTCCATTTATTTTCTCATTTCCATCTACTAAAATCTGGAAAGTTTCTTCCTTAATGTTAATTGGCTTGTAAATTATATTGGGTAATTCATCTTCAGAGGTTGAGTCTTCAAGTTGTCTTTTGAGGTTGTTTGGCCATTGGGTATTTTGTAAATCTTGACCAAATTCATCACTTTTTGGAGATATGGATAAATGTTGGGTCTTCTGGGTCAAATTGATTATGGTATTGTCTCTTTTTGCATTTTGAAACTTCTTTCCTGGGTCATTTCTGTCCAATGTTGCTATATTGCATAAATCCATTCCTCTAGGTGGACCAGTTTGCCATCCAAGTGCTTGGGGTTTGCATATTGGCATGCATAATCTTCTTCCATCAGGTTCTTGATAGCTTAGTATTTCACCTTGTTTATGGGAGAATTCTAGTCTGATATTGTTGTCTGCCAAGAAAGGTCTTCCAAGTACTGTATGGACAGATCCTTTTGCAATAAAAAAGTGTATTTGAGTTTCTTCACCTGAAGCCAAGATGATTGGAGTAAATTCTGAAAGTGCAACCAATGAAGTAGTATGACCTCCAATTCCCCTCAGGTTCATGTTAAGATTTCTTGTTGTGAGTGAGGCTTTGATTGCTATTTCTTCTGGTATGATGTTGAGTTCTGCCCCAGTGTCTACTAATGCTCTGATAGGATATTCCTCCTTTCCAATAAATATTTCCAAAAATCCCAAAGGACAGGCATAATGAATCTTGGGCTTGGGTATTTCTTTGAATCCAAATGATAATAATCTTTCTTGAAGATCCATTGAGTTGAGTGACTTAATCTTTTCTTTGTCTTTTTCTGATAATTCCTGTAATTTATGGACAAAATTTGGTGACATCCTCAAAATTTCTTCAATGGTGAGGTTGATCTTTTGTTGCATAATTTTCTTAATAATTTTGTCAATTTCTAATTTAGTTTCAGCTTGTTTCTTTTGAGGTTTTCTGAGCTTCTTTTCTTCTTTGAGAATTTCTTCATCTTCATCCTTATTGGCAATATTTTCAATTTCCTCCTCAGGTTGGTCTGGTTTTGGAATATTTGAATTTTGGAATTTGGTGGGAATTATTACTCTTTCTTCTTCCTTTTCTTCAATGTAAGATCCTGGAATTTCTGCCTTTTTCTTTGGCTCTTGATTTTGGGGTTTGTCTTTCCAATCTTTGTTTAGTCTGTCTTAGTCCAATATGTGATTCAAAAGGGTCATTGGCTGAGGAAATGGTAGGTGGTTTCCAGTTTGACCAATCTTCAACATGAGGAATTGAGGTTGTTTTATCATCTGATTTCTTTTCAGTGGGCTTAACCTCTTCTTCTGGTTTTTCTTTGACAATAGGTTTTTCCATAAATTTCTTGTTGAGCTCTGATTGTTCTTTTGCAAAAGCCCTGACTATGTTTTTGGCACTTTCATTTCCTTCCATAGGTACTCTCTGATAATTGGGGAAGAGGTAAGATGCTCCTTGGGTTCTGAAAATTCTTTTGTCCAAATCTTCAGCAAGGTGAGTGCATCTAGTTGCTGAATGTCCTTCTTACTTGCAGTAAGCACATTTCATTGGTGGTCTTGGTGCCATTTGAGCTGGTATGTAAGGTTGATAACTAGATGAAAATGGTGGTAAGGGATTCGTTGGCCTATATGGCTGATTATTTTGAGGGAATCTTTGCTCTTGATTGTTGTTCCAGTTCCTTATTAGTGGATTAACTGCTTCTGAAAGGGTTTTGAGTTGATTCAAAACTTCTTTAACTGATTCTTTTCCCTCATTTCTTGGTTGAGGCTCTGGTTGTGGAGGATTTTTGATCTTTTGGGTGAGTTCTTTTACTTGTTTTAAAACTTCATCCCAGCTTTCATCCTCAAATCTTGTTTTCTTTTCTGGAGGTTTTGGTTTAGAAAATTCTTTTTGTTGAATAAGTACCTTGGCCTCCAAGTCTTGTTCAATGTATAATTTCAAAATATCCAATCTTGGAATAATGTAACCTCCATCCAAGGCTTGAACCATAGCTCTGTCTTTAATCATTTCTTTGTAAGTTGATTCTTGAACACTAGTGGAAAGGCTGGCCAATATTTCCTGGTTATGATTGATATCACCTTGGATATATTGGTATCTTTTGAGGTAAGTGATGATTGCTTCATATTCCCCAATGAATTTTCTGTATTGAGTCATGTTTCTTATTCCACCTTCTTGTTGAGTTTTTGTGAATAATTCAGTGATTGGGGATAATCTGTATCTTCTTTCAGGTGAGACTGTTCCCCATCTTCTTTTCATATCCACTTTTCATTGATCCCAATCAGCTGTTTCATATCCTGGCATTCCTTCAATATGATAACTGATTTCTTCATATTTTGTCCAAAATGCTATTTGTCTTGCAATGTCTCTTCAACTTGCTCCTTCAATTTCTGAAATATTTTCAACTTTCTTGATGAATCTTTCAACATCCTTCCCATCAAACCACAGATTATAATCCTTGGCTATGATTTTTACTATTGGGGTAGTATTTCTTGGAATTTCTTGATGTGAGGGAGTTGGTATTTGTGCAGAAATGTTGACTCTTCTTGGTAAAGTTCTTGGTGTTTGTTCTGTATAAGGTGTTGATGTGGCCATGGGTCTTGGGTAAGGTGAAGGTGATCCATGTTGCCTGAATGATCTTGGAAGGGTGGTCTGTTCTTCAAGTGGACTATTTTGTGGAGTATAACTTGATGACTTATTTTTTCCTTCTTTTTTGATTAGTGCTAGTAATTCTGCTTGCATTTCTAACATCTTTTGCTGAAGCCTCTCTGTTGAAGAAATTCTTCCTGTCCTTCAACAGTATCTTCATTAAGGTTTTCTTCCTGGATTTCTTCAATACTACCAGGTAACTTTGATGGTGAAGGTTTATCCATTTTTGATTTATTTATTTCTTCCTTTGATTTTGGTGTTGAGTTATTGATTTGTTTTCTTTCAAGGAGATCAAGGAAAAATTTCTCCACAACCTTCAAGTCCCTTTTATTGGTTCTTGGTGTTGCAATAGGAAAATTAGAGTATTTCTCTGATTCCTCCCCTAGTTCTGTTTCTTGCTTTGGTGGATAATATTAATGGTCAGAGTGAGTTGATGATTCAGATTCTTGAGATGATGGTTTTGGCTGATTTTGATTATTTGAATACAGTTTTTGTTATAAAAAATAGTATTTTTGAGTAGTTAAGAATTTTATAATTTATTGATTTTAATTTAATTTTTTATTGAAGTTGAGGTTATTGGCCACTGTTGGGACACCAGATGTGGGAACTCCTCTTGTGTGGGATTAAAATGAGGCAGTACCTGGAGGGGGAAATCACAGGTAACTAGTTTTGAATTGCTAATAACTCCTGTAACCAAGGGTGGCAAGGGTGTATTGCCTGCCCCTCCTGAAATACTGAACAAAATCTTCCTTGGAGCTCACAAACCAAAATAAAATTAGTAAGTGGCTTTACAACTGCAGAAGACAAAATTCAGCAGTCTCAGATCAGACCTATTCAATAAATAATAATAAAAAGAAATGTCAGTAATTTGGTTAATTTTTAGATTTAATGAAAAACTTGTCTGTTTTAATTTTAATCTTTTGGTTAAATTGAGGTGAGTGGTTTCTTCTTGGTGATAACTCCTTAGTAAGATGGGTTATTTAAGGTTTTTCTGAAAATTTGATGAGTTTTGATAAAGGTAATTTTGTTAAAGTATAGCTATAATAGAGTAAAATAATTTTTCAAAGGTTTGTTATTTTTTAAGAGTGGTTAATAATAAAATTGTATTTGTTAAATTTAAGAGGTAAGATTCTTTGATATTGGATTTTTAAAGGGGTAAGTTGATTTTAAATCTTGATAAATTGTTTAATTTGACTGGATAAAATATTTTAATAGAATAGTAACCCTAATCTTGGGTACTGGGTAATTTTTATTTTTATTTTAATAATAATAAGATTTCACTGAGCTTAGCTACTGGGTAATCTTCAATACTATACTCCCACTAAGCTTAGCTACTGGGAAAGTAATTTTACTATAATATACTGGACTACCTCCCAGGTGAGGGATGACTTATTCCTGTGCTTGTAATGTGCAGAGGATATATTGTGCATGGGGGGAATTTTGAAATTTGGGTGGAGAGAGCCCCTCTATTTATACCTTTTGGGAGCCCAGAGGGCCCTCCATGGGAGCTGTCTTTTTCCACTTTAATTCCTCTTGATTTCATCATGTGACGCCATTTTTGGTGAGGACCTTTCTTGCATGGGTCAGGTGATTTAAGGTTTGGTGATAATTTTCTTTCTGCACAGCCTCCATTTATCACATGATTGTCTTTTTGGTGAACTAATTATGCTGTGATATTCTTGAATTTTTCTTGCATACATGAGGTGATTCAATTTTGGCTGGGGATTTTTGTTGTGCACAGCCTCTTTCCTGTCACATGATATTTTGTTGGTGGATGCAGTATCACATGATGACCTTGTAATTCCTTTGCATATGTCCTATTTTAGGTTTGGTAGAAGTGGCTGTGTAATTTATGCAGGTGTCATGGTTGTTTTTCTTCTTTTTGAACTTTAAAATGAAGTCAGGTGATAATTCCTTGCACTGGTGAATTTACTGTTATGTATGAGATGATGTGATTTTTGAGTTTGACACATGCTGTGCATAGTCATGTGGTTGAGATTTAATTAAAATTGTGTACTGCATGCAACCTGTTGTAACTTGCTTTGGTTTGCATGGGGTGATGAGTGGTGTAAACAAATATGTTTTAAGGTTTTAAGTGGGGTTACTGTGGATATAAGATAAGGTACTCCTGGGGCTGTGTTGTAAATGAATTTCAGGAATTCCATGGAGCTGAGCTTTGCATCATGTGACTTTGAATGAAAGTTGGCTGTATAACTAGTGCATGTGTCATTTTCTTGCTGCATGAGTCCTGTGGCTGTAAGGGGGTGTGAATCTGGGTGGGGTGTGTAATTTAAAGGGTGGTACCTCATTTGTTGTAACTAGTGTACTATATGTAACTTGATTTTTTACATATGCATAATGAAATTGAATAATTTATTTAAACACATACACTGCCCTTTGGTGCCTGTGCCATGGTTTTATAAGTTAAATCCAGCTTCTTGCTGTAAAATTGACCTTTTGGTGTAAAATTTGAGTGTAAGTCTGCCTGTAGGCTTGATTTACTGCTGTTATGGGGTACTATGAGCTTGAGCCTGGTGAAAAGAAATGTTATGGAATACCACACCATGTCTTTACTCAGCACTTCCACATGGTGCTTTTAACCATGACATGCTCAGCGTGCGTGTGCAAATTGGGTGAAACGCAATGCTGAGCATTTGGCACATGAGCTACATATATGCAAACAATTGGAAGGTGGATACCCATTGGCTATATGCATGTAGGCTGAAGTAGTATTACACCTTCCTAATCTGTACAGCAGACACTGTTGTACGCAGTACACCTTTGTAAATGTATGCTGTGGGGCAGAGCAAAATCTGTTCAACAATGTAACATGCAATCACGTCAAGCCATCGAGTCATATATCTCAACTGCATCCCTTTGATGCACCTTGTTGGAGAGCTCTGCCTAGCTACGGCACAGATGCTGGTGTAATCCAACTTAATGAAAGTGGGTCATAATGGGATGACTTATTACTTGGGTCATACACAAACATTGGATTCACTCCATAGCCATTGTTGGGGCAAACTTTGACTGGCCGCGCTTGTTCATTGTGCATTCTCATTGGCGGGCAGCCACACGCTTTCATATGCACCCCCCAACAGGTCATACGCAGGCAACTTTCACATGCCTGGAAGACATTTTACTGCCAGTCTTCCAACTTGCTATTTTCTTGGTTGGGTGGTCAGCTTGACTGCAGACGCTCACCCGCTCACGTGTGGAAACCTGAGGCCAATCAATGTGGACTTGCTTCAGCCTCATCCGCATTAGAATAATCCTGGCCTATGATTTCTGAGGCTGGTTATTTTTGCGTGGGGATCTCCCACCGCGGGTCATTTTCTGCACGTTCTCATGCGCCCTGCACAAGTTGTGGCGCCTGGCTTGCAGCCAAAAATTCCCTTGGGCAGGTGGCCTCTTTTGCCAGAGTTTCATACACGCCTGAGGCAAAGACCCTGATGCCAATCTTGGTGGATTGGTACCTACCTCAAAAACAATAGGGGTGAATGTATATGTGGATCACGGCTCACGGCTGGAGCCCCCTTTGATCATCCCACACATTCCCCCCTGGAAGCCCAGTAGGCATCAGTCAGCAAAAAACTTCAGGCAAAACCAAGCTCATGTTTGGTGGCACACCACCAAACATATCTCACCCACCCACACACAAACATCCCCACAGTGAGATTGCCCTTTGAAACTTTCAACATTGCCCAGTAGGTCCCTGTGCAACAATTAACCTGGGGGAGATATGCTCATTGTTTGCTGTCACACCAGCGAACATGGCTGCATGCCTCTAATATGCCCCTCCACAATAATTTGCTACATCCCACCCAATTTTGGATATGCTAACGTAAACCTTGGTCCACCAAAGGTTTTGTAACTTGCTGCAGATCCAGCCATCATATCGGTGCACCCACATTTTTGCCACCTTGACTTGATATATGCCCCAAATCGGATATGACAATTATGAGCCCAAGAGGCCCACCTCCATCAAGACCATGCACGTAACCACAGGCCATCCACCCTTGAGCCCATTGCTGCCTCTCATATAAGTTCCCCACCTGCGCTTATTTATATTCATTCCCTTTAGCTACCCCTTCCTGATCATATAATTTCCAACTTTCCCCAAATAATTCATAATAGCCATCATGTCAACCCCTTCACAACCACTTTGCATTGGGATGATTAATATTTGTATTCAAATAAATAGTGATATAACCTTAAATCCTGATAATTACCACTTAGCTTCTTGGATTATCCTATGGCACAATCAACACAACATATTCGTATATCTCCCCAATCACCAGCGTGCTATTGGCTCTCTCCCTGGAATCCTTTCCAAGATGTTGATACCATTCCTACAGGCACCAAAAGCTTTCATGCACTGTGGTCCTGGTGGGGCATGGATTGAAAATTGCCAATCCAATCCTACTCAGATATTATTTGTTGAGGGAGTATTCATGACTGATGCAAATGATCCCTCCTCATCTCAGAAACCCAATTTATCATTGATGTTCTTCACATGGTATCCAAACATTCTATTCATAATGGAAAGCTTTTGAACACAAGATTTCAAGCTTAAAATGCCCAAAGAATATGACTGTAGTACTCATATTCAATTTCAACTCTTTACTCCCACATTTCCTGCTTCAACTCCATGCCAGCTTCATATCCTGCTGTTTCATCATTGATTTCCAAGAAAAAACTGATACAATTACCCAGTGGATCAGACCTCCCCATGATGACCCCATTCCATTCCATTATTCAAACCCCCCTCCTCTCTCATCAAAATACTGGACTAGCTTTTCTCTGGGATCAAGAAATCCCCAATGGCCAATTAGCCTCTAACCTTTGGGCCACCTCACCCCCAGGATCCACTTTTAATGCCAGGAACATCATTACAAACAAGGTTGTTAGCTCATTTGAATCCCTTTCAACCAATACCCCTCTTGGAGGACTTCTTGCAGATGATATGGGATTAGGTAAAGCCATTCAGGCCATTGCTCTAATTGGTACCTCCAAGGAGCGGATGATTGCAAACCCCCATTTCTCCACGCCCACCATGATCATCTGCCCCCCTCGCTTAATTACCAACTGGAAATCAGAAATATCCAAGCATGCTCAGGCTGGAGCGCTGCATGCCAAAATCTACCATGGTCCCAATCGTCAATCATTATCCAAGGCCAAAATCTTAAAATATGATATCATCATCACTTCTTACAATACTATCACCCAAGAGTTTGAGCAAACCAATACCTCTACATCATCCATTTTACAAATCAATTGGCATTGTATAATTTTGGATGAAGCACAGTGAGTGTCTGAGCTTGAATGATTCAAATTACCTTTTATATCCAATAACCCTTCCCCCATCTTATAGCTATATTTTCTCTCAATACACTGCCAGTCACTGTGCCATTAATAGCCTCCTTTCATCCTGTCAAATATGTTTAATGGGCACACCATTTATGACCTTTTGGGCATAATATCATTCATCACTCAACCCCAGAGCTCCAATCAAGATAACTGGTCACCATTCATCCTTAGTAGTATTTCCAAAGTTAGCAATGATATTATGCATTTGGCATTGCGGCATTTAAGTTTGTGCCGCACCAAAACCACACATCTCAAATCCCTCCCCACTCTTAGCCATCATTATGAGCTGCTCCCACTCAACCCAACCAAGCAGCAAGAATATTCCACATTATACAAAGAATTCCTATCATCCAAAATCAAAGGACCAGGAGGATTTTTAAGAAATATTAATAAGCTGCAAATATGTTGTAACCATCACATCATGCTTAACACAATTGCAGAGGCCGATTTGGAAGACCACGAGGGCAGGAGTACTCAGGATAACTCCCCAACAATCACACAAACTATTGCGGATGTGGAAACATGCATGATGAGTAGTAAAATTGCACACCTCCTACAAAGTTTAATGAACAAACAAGCAAGGTGTGGTCCAACCAAATCGGTGGTTTATACCCAATGGACCCAATTTCTTGATTTTTGAGTTAATTTTAATATGCATCCATTACCAATTGAATCCATCTGACTGTTTTTCATTGTAGAATTGGTATTGCACTTGCCCATCACTCTATCCTTCCAGCACGAATTGATGGAACAATTACAGCATGAGCGCAGGAGAAGGCACTGGAGAATTTCTTCAATAATCCTGAATGTGAAGTACTGATTGCATCCATTGCCCCAGCTGGAGCTGGCCTCAATATTACTTGTGCTAATATTGTCTATTTAATGGTGAGGGGACCCCCAAAATTCTACCCTGATTTTTGGCCCCTGACATCCACATTTCCAGGAGCCCAATTGGAACCCAGCCATTGAGGCTCAGGATGTTGACTGACTCCATCGTATTGGCCAACAACAACCTGTGAATGTCATCCACTATATCACTCCTCATTCAGTTGAGGTCAACATGCGGAAGGTACCTTTCAAGCTCATCTTTGACCCTGATTGTATTGCTATTCTAAAATCCTTCCTTATGGGAATGCCATATTCCAATCACCAATAGGTCCAAGAAAAGAAAAATCATTAACTGCGTGAGCCTTACTGATATTATATAATTTGTGTTTGACCAAGTTGATAACACCTGCTCACCCTGGCACAGGTCCACAATTATGAACACCATGAGCTGGATTGAACTCCTTCAATATTTCCTCAATGAAAATGAGCAATAGAGTCTTATTTCTAAGGGAGACAGTGATACATTCCAATTCATATTGTCTATATTCTGACATATTTAGAAGGTTTTTGCATCTTTAAGAAATAATAATCAGATTGTATTACACCTGCACAAATAATTCACAAAATGTTAATTTGTAACAGTGCTATACATTTATATTACTAAGTTATTGCAGAGAATCACCATTCAGCCTAATAACTGGCATGTCAAGTATTTTGAGGGCGCTAGTCTGCATCTTACTAAAACTCTTGAGCCAATCTTGATCAAATACCTGAAATGATAGGCCTTCTGGAATACCACCATCATTTGTTGATCATAATTCTGGCAATCTATCAATAGTTTTTTTACCCTTTTTTTTAATGAAATTACAAAACTCTATGTGTCAATCCATTTTTAATACCAATTCATTAAATAACTGGGAGCGCCAGCGTAATCCCACTTTGCGGTAAACTTGACAGCCATTTTCCAGTACCTCCTAAGTATCTGAGCATACTCGAGGTTCATTGAATCGTGATGCTAGAATGGGAAATTTAGCCGTTGTGGGAACTCCTTTTGGTGTGGGATGAAATAAGGCAGTACCTTGAGGGGGAAATTATTGGTAAGTCTGTTTTGAATTTCAGAATTGTCCAATAACCATGGGTGCTAAGGTGTATTAGCTGCCCCTCTAAATAATACTGAATAGTCAGCCTACAGAGAATCACAAAATAAAATAAGATTTGTGGCTTTAACAGATAGAGAAGACTTATCAGCAGTCTCTCAATCAGACCTATCAATAACACTACAGTAAAATTTTTATTTAAAACTAAAATTTCTGATAAAATAAACACTAGATTTTTTTACTTTATTTTAATAAAAGTGATGATAATATATATATATATATGTTTTGGGTTTCTGTTATTTTAATGAAACTAATAAGAATATTTTTTTTTGTTTTTTTTTAAGAATGATAAGAATATATATATTTTTTATGGTTTTAGGTTGATTATAATGATTTTTTTTTGATATGAGTACTAATAATAAGACTACTGGATTTGATTCTTTTAGGATTTTTTAATACTGGGTTTTATATCACTACTACTTTTTTTTTGTTAATAACACTAAGCCACTGAGCAAGGCTACTGAGCTTTTTACTACGTTAATACTACTATTCTTCACTAATACTAAGCTACTGAGCAAGGCTACTGAGCTTTTCACTACTAAAACACTACTAATATTCTAGATATCCTGCTAGTTCAGGGATGGTTATGATCCTGGATAGTGGGAACTTGTTCCATGATGATGGGAAAAATGAGGGAGAGAGGACCTCTATTTATAGCTTTTGGGCCTCCATAGAGCTTCTCAAAATAGGGTACTTAGAAAAAATCATAGTTGAGAGGTTTTAGCTAGTGAGACGTGTAGTTTTGGTGTAGCAGCATGTTTGCTGAGAGAATTATGCTGGTGGTGCTTTTTCTTATCAAGATCATGTGATGTATTTGAGATAATTTGGCTGGTGAGATTTTCTTTTTATCAGAGTCATGTGAGGTCATTGAGATAATATGGCTGGTGATTTTTTCTTGAAGGTGGGGAAAGTATTTTTTTTTTGTTTCTATTTTTACGTATTTTATGAGAGAATTATGCTGGTGGTGCTTTTTCTTATCAAAATCATGTGATGTGTTTGAGATAATTTGGCTGGTGGGATTTTCTTGAAGGTGGGGAAAGTATTTTTGTTTCTATTTTTTTTTTACGTATGTTCTGAGAGAATTATGCTGGTGGTGCTTTTTCTTATCAAAATCATGTGATGTATTTGAGATAATTTGGCTGGTAATGTTTTATTGAAGGTGGGGAAAGTATTTTTTGTTTCTATTTTTTACGTATGTTTTGAGAGAATTATGCTGGTGGCTCTTTTCCTTATCACAATCATGTGATGTATTTGAGATAATTTGGCTGGTGAGTTTTCTTTTTGCCAAGAAAGTGGAGAAAATACAGCTCCTGACAATTGAACTTTCTTCTAGTCATATGATATATATGAGAAAATTATGCTGGTGTTTCTGTTTTAGTATTGTATCATTTCATATGGAGATTGCATCATTTCTATCAAGTTTGATGCATGTCATTATTACTAAGCAAACATTTGTTCTTGGAAAATATATTGTACTTTTATGCATAGCCTTGAGGTATTTCTTCTTTCAATTGAATCAAGGTGGGGAAAATACAGTGCTGATTCCGTGGTGTGTCTTCATATACCTTTATTTATATTAACTCCTTTTAATTGCATAATTTGTTATTGATTATGCAATAAGGTGGATAAATCCTTTGATACTATACTGTTTTGATAAAATCTTGCGGCTGCGTATTGTATATTTCTGTGTGAAATCTGTAGTTGTAATGTGTAAAATGTTTTGTGTAATTTGTTTTATTATCATTTTTTTCTTTTGTTTTATTGGTAAGCTTGAAACTGGTACTAATGGTATGGAATACCACATCCCCCTCTCCATTTAATGCTGTCCCCAGCATTCCAGTTGAAAAGCTTACCAATATCAATCATATCCATTTTGGTCAATTTCTTCTCCCTCTGATATTAACTCTTCATCTTCAATCTCTTCACTGCTTTCATTTTCTGACTCTGAACTTGATTGAAATTTCTTTCCTCTGGGATAAAACCTCTTGATGTGACTTGCTGCAAATTTTCTTGTAAGTTTAGTGCCATCCAATTCTTCAAGCTCGTAAGGTCCATTATTAATTTGCTTTATGACTCTATAAGGTCCATTCCAACGGTTCTTGAAGAGTAAACCCCACTGTGACTCAAGTGGTTTATTATAAACTAATACCAAGTCCCCTGGTTCAAGTGGATTTCTCAGTCTATGTGCCATCTTTTTGTCCAAATATTGAACTGATTTGTGTCTTGAATCTCTTAATTTCTCGGCTGCTGCTAATCTTGTTTCCTCTTTTGCTGCAATCTGTATTGCTCTTGCTTCCAATAGCTCTTCTGTTGTTGAGATTTTATTCCATTCTATTGCCAGGTATGTGTTTGTTTCTATGTCAATTGGTAAGACAGCCTGCTGACCAAACTGAAGCTCAAATGGTGAGTATCCTGTTGTTCTTTTTACCGAAATTCTATCTTCCAAGGTTACAATTGATAAGTATTCTTTCCATTTGGATCCATTTTCACCACACATTTTTACAAGTGCATCCTTCAATTGCTTATGGCCTCTTTCAATCATTCCTTGTGCTTCTGGGTAGTAAGGTGTAGTCATTCTGATTCTTGATCCTGCTCTTTTGACTGCTTCTTGTAGTTCTTTTCCAAATTCTGATCCTCCATCTACTGTGACTTCTTTGGGTGCTCCATATCTACAAATCCATTCTGAATTAAACCATTCTGAGACTGATTTTGCCGTTAGCCTTGCTAATGCCACAGTTTCTGGCCATCCTGAAAAATCATCTCTTGCTACAACTAAATATTTCCATCTTCCTGCCTTAATGTGAACTGCATCCATGCTGACTCTTTCAAATAAAGTAGATGTTACAGATATCTTTGCTTCTTCTTTTTGTTGCAAATGACTCCTTTTTTGACATTCTTGACATGATTTTACCCATTTTTTAACTATCTTTTTCATTCCTTCCCACCAATATCTCTTCTTGATTCTCCTGTATGTTTCATTTTCCCCTCTATGCCCCAGCTCTTCATGCATTCTTTTTAGTATCTGTTTCTGAGCTTTTTCATTGTATACAACTATTTGTGGATGTGCTTGATTTCTTCTTTTCAGCTGCCCTCCTTCTAAATAGAAGTTCACTGATCTTCTCTTAATTTTCTTGAAATATTCTTCCCCAACACATTGTGGCTTTTTCAAAGTATTCAAATATTCCTGCATATGTTTTCCAAATCCTTCCTGTTTTATTGGAATTTCAATATTTTTTGTTTTATTCCTTGATAATTTTCCCACTTTGCTTGTATTTACTTCTTTTAGGCCAAATCCTGGATGTGGTTTAATCCAATCTTCATCTTCATCAAAATCATCCCTTTCACTTTCTTCTTCGTCTTCTCCTTTTGGTCTTCTTGATAACCCATCTGGCATAGTAAATGTTTTTCCTGGTTTGTGTACAAGATCAAATGAGAAAAGTTGAATGTATGCCACCCATCTTGTCATTGGTGCATTCGGTAAACATGGTGTGTTGATCATTTCTATTAAAGCTTTAGCATCTACTTGAAGTTCAAAGTGTTGCCCCCATAATATTGTTTGAAGTTTTTTGAGTATTCTTGCTAAACCGCAAAGCTCTAATTTTGGCTGAGAGTATTTAGATTCTATTCTGGAAAATGTTACTGATTCATATAGTACTGGTCTATCCTTTCCATCTTCATCCTCTTGCATAAGAACTGCGCCTGCTGCAATATAACTTGAATCTATTGCTAATTTTATTTTCCCTGAGCCTTTATCATAATTCAATGTCTTCAAAGTAATTTCTTCTCCTACTATCTTCCTGAGTTTTATAAAAGCTTCTTCACATTTTTCATCCCATTTCCACAATACATCCTCCCTTGTCAATATTCTCAATGGTGCTGCAACTTGTGAAAAGTCCTTGATAAACATTCTGACATATGCGCATAATCCTAAGAATCCTCTAACTTCCTTCTTTGTTGTTGGTCTAGGCCAGTTTTGTATCTTGTTTATCTTCTGTTTTGAAATCTTTCTTCCTCCCAAAGACACAACATGCCCCACAATATCAAGTGCTGGAACACAACATGCAAATTTTGATCCTGAAATTGTGAGTCCTGCCTCTTCTATCCTGAAAAGTATTCTTTCTAATGTTACTGCATATTCCCAAACAAATCTTCTTATGAGCTGATTCTCCTTCAATGTTTCATGCTGATATGTTGATCTGGGTCCTTTAATTCCTCCATCATCTATAAATATTCCAAGGTGCTCTGGTATTTCCTCCTGAAGTATCCAAGTCATTTGTGCTTGATAAACTGCCACAGAGTTTGTTGCTCCTTGAGGTAGTCTTGTAAGCTGAAGTCTTCCAAGTGGTGTTTCAAATGTTGTAAGGGGTCTTGTAGTAATATCCAATTCTCTTTCATCATATCCTCCCATAATATCTCCCAATCCATAACATGCTCTTCCTGAAAATGATCCTACAAACTCATCAACATTTGGTGGCAATCCTGCATCTTTTATTGTTACTTTATTGAGGTCTTGAAGATCATGAACTATTCTAAGTTTTCCGTTGGGCTTTGCTACACAAAATACTGGGCTGTTATAGCTTGATGTTGATTGTTCATAGAGTCCTGTACGTATTCTTTCTCTGACTAGCTCAATAAATTGAGGTAAAATTGATTTTGGTATTGGTATTGGTTTCTTTTGCCATGGTTCATGTGTTATAATTGGTATTTTCTAAGGTTTTCCATAAGAATGTTTTAGTACACCTCTTTCTTCTTCACAAAATGCTATAGCCTTTTGCCTTAGTAATATAACATTCTTCAATAAATTAATCTCTTCTTCTGATAACCATCCAGATGGTCCAAAGTTTATCATTGAAATTCTTTCTTCTGTAACTTTTGATGTTTCAAAAAATGGAGGTGGGTTAGGTGATAGGGGTGTTTCATATGGATCTCTTGATAATTCAGGTCTTCCCAAAGGTGGATTCAGATCTTGAGGCATAGCTTCATTGACTGGTCTAACCTTCTTGAGTACTGACTTATATTTTGCAGCATTGGCTTGAGCTTCCATGATTATTAGTCTGGTTTTAAAGCATAAATTGATAATATATATATATATATTTTTTTTTTTTTTATAATAATTTTTTTTAGTTGGAATAAAAACAGTCTTTTCAGTTCTTTCTTTTCCTTTTATTCATAATTGTATTTGAGTTGTAGTTTTAAGTCATGCAAGGACTTTACCTCTAGGTGGATAAAACCCAGTATATTAGGTATACCAAATCCTGCAGTTTAATGTCATACAAGGACATTTGTGAACGCTAGTCCTGAGCTTGCTGTTTTACTTTAGGCTTTCATTATTCTATTATTCATTTTTGTTTTACTCTTGATATCTTCTCTTTTCTTTTTATTTTCTTGATTCCTTGATTTTACTTGCATCTTCAGCCCTCTGGTGTGCTACCCCTGTAGTTTGAGTCATACAAAGACTAAATTTTAGCCTTCAGGTTGCTACCCTGTAGTTTAAAGTCATACAAGGACTAATTTTAGCCTTCAGGTTGCTACCCTGTAGTTTAAAGTCATACAAGGACTAATTTTAGCCTTCAGGTTGCTACCCTGTAGTTTAAAGTCATACAAGGACTAATTTTAGCCTTAAGGTTGCTACCCTGTAGTTTAAAGTCATACAAGGACTAATTTTAGCTTCTTTATTTGATCTGATCTTTTATTTTTAATCACGACAGTTTATTTTATTTATTTTTTGTTATTATAATTTTTTTTATGTTAAAAAAAGTTTTTTTTTTTTTTGTTTGTTTATGTTAAAAAAAATTTTGTTTTCATTTTTCTTTTATCTTGAAAAAATTTTTTTTTTTTTTTTTTTTTTTGTGTTGAAAAATTTTTTTTTTTTTTTTTTATTAAAAAAAAATTTTTTTTTTTTTTTTTTTATGTTGAAAAATTTTTTTTTTTTTTTTTTTATGTTGAAAAAAAATTTTTTTTTTTTTTATGTTGAAAAATTTTTTTTTTTTTTTTTTTTTTTTCAAGAGTGATCAAATTGATGAGTAATGTTGAAGGAGGTTTCAATTTGAGGAGTGTTGTTATATTTTCAAATGGTGTAGTGGTTAGTGATTCCGAGTTGCTTTCCACTTTCATCAACTTTGAAACGGGTTCAATTCCCCCCCCTGGCAGTAATTCTGCTGCCGGACCTGTCAGTTTCTGGAATAGGGTAACCATGCTGGGTAGCATATTCTGAGCCTTGAGCAAGCTTAGTGATGCAATTTGGTATCGTTGTGTTCCTTGATTCTGTCAAACAAAATTGATCTTTGGAAACTTGTTGTGATTGAGGGTGCTCAACCTTGATCATAATTTGAGAAGTACTTATTTCAATTTGCTCATTTAAAATGCTGGAAGGATGCGTGCTTGTCAAAGATTGACAAACCCATTAATTTGGGGCTATAAGAACGTCATCCAGTATAAATGGTGGTAGCCTTTTTGGTGAGTTGAATTATTTTCTGTGTTGAGGTGGTCATAATTTGACATTTTAAATTCTTTGATCTTCCTTTTCTGTATCTGAATAGCCTAGCTTGTTTGGTTGATTTTTCCCCCATGTCTTGAGATAATTTTCTTGATTTTAGGCCAAATTATGACCGGCGGTCATAATTTTGACATTTTGAGCTTCTTCTATCTTCTTTTTCTGTATCTGAATGGCCTATCTTGTTTGGTTGGTTTTTGTTTCCATATTTTATCTCTTCCTGTTTCAAAGAAACAAATTATGACCGGCGGTCATAATTTTGATATTTTGAGCTATCTATATCTTCTTTTGCTGTTTCTTCACATCATCTTTTCATTGTTTTTTTTTTCAAAAAGAGAAATAACATTAATAAAGGCCTATGGGGCCACACTTCCCCAAACTTGTGCCATTTTTAATATGAGGTGGCATAAGAACAGATAACCACCCCTGTTTTTTTTAAAAATAAAATCATAATACTTATACATCGAAAAAAAATATCTTGAAAAATGTTGAGTTTGAAGTCCTTTATTAAATACTGATTTATAGACTTGAGTGATAAGATACTTGAAAAAAAATTGAAAAAATTGAAGTTCCTCTTTGATAAGGCAGGAGGTCACTGCCCTTGAGTGATAAGAGTGTTTAAAAAAGATTTGAAAAAAAAAAAAAATAATTGAAATTCCTCTTTGATAAGGCAGGAGGTCACTGCCCTGAATTATAAGAATGTTGAAAAATGATTTTTTTTTATGTTTTTGAATTTTTTGGAATTCCTCTTTGATAAGGCAGGAGGTCACTGCCCTGAATTATAAGAATGTTGAAAAAAGATTTTTTTTTATGTTTTTTAATTATTTGAAATTCCTCTTTGATAAGGCAGGAGGTCACTGCCCTGATACTGATACAGATATGAAAAAAATTCTCTTTTTTTTTTTTTTTTTTAGGTTATTTTTTTTTGTTATTTTTGCTATTTTTTATGGTGGTTTTTTTTTTTTTTTTTTTTTTTTAATTGGAGATTGAAATTGGATTACTTCAGTTGTTATTGAGAAATATTCAACCTTCTGTTGTGAATTACTGAAAGACATATGTCCTTCAATATCTCTCCAAAGATCTTGTTGCGTTGTTTTCTTTGTGTATTTCCTTTCCATTCAGAAACAAAACCTTTGACTTCATGAATAAACATGTACCCAAAATCACACCAGCAAAGAGTTCCTCCCAAGATTTCCAAACCATCTAGATTCAAATCTTCTTGAGCCCATAACATTTTGTGATACAGTCCTTCTATTGTCATTTGATAATATCCATAAGGCTTCTTCCAGTAAGGATTTCTTAAATTTCCTTTGATTCCAATAGTGGTTAGTAATTCCAGAAAATCAAAATTTGTAAGATTTGATCCAGGTAGTTCTGAAATATATTTGGTTTGAATTATTGGTGAATCTAGCTCATAATCATACAGTTCCTTAAATGTTATTATTGGAAGTATTATGTAATCTTCCAGTCCTTCATATTCTGGTATGTCTTCCTGTATGCCATTTTGATTCTGGGAGTCATTTGGTAATTCAGATGTAATTCCTTTATTTTGATTAAATAGATCAGTTGCGCTTGAAAAGCAGAATATTTGATCATAGGCATGATTAAATTCTTCTAGAATGCTAAGTCCAGCTAGCCTTTGTGTATTTTCTGATAACTCTCCTTCTTCTAGATCTTCAAATATTCTTCCTTGCTTATATTTATCTTCCAAATCTTCATTATTTTGTTGGTATAACTTCAAGTCATCTTCTGATTCTGCTGTTTCCATTTTTTTATCGATCCTCTTTTGAATATTTCTATCCCAAACTTGATCCATTTTGTCTTCAGTAATTATGGCACTTTCCTTTTCCAATTCTTCAAATTTTCTTTTTGCCAATGGATTGATTATGTCATTTTTTATTTTTTCAGTATCACTAATGTACCAAGCTTTCTCCTGAAATAAATTTGAATAATCTTCTGCAATTCCTGAGGAATTTGCTTCAGGTGGCTTCAGATCCATTTTAAATTTCTTCTGTGGGCTTTCTACTTTATCTTCTTCATTCATACCACTTAGCTCAAGTGCTAGCCATTTCTCTGGGTCTTCTATGGCCATGTCCAAATTTCTTCTCATCTTCTTCAGTTCCATTTTTACTTTTTCTATTGCTTCACTATCTTCTACCTTCAATTCATCCTCTTCTGGATCCTTCCCTTTAGATTTTGTTTCAGTTTGAGGTGGAATACTTTCTTTAGATGAAGATAATATGCTTGACTTTTCTTCATCTATTATCTGGTTAAAATTTTCAAATACTAAGAAGTCCAGGTAGGTTTTCTCTTTACCTTCAAAAGTGACTTCAAGATTTTTAATTTGACCAATTGGCTTCAAAAAGTTATCTGTTGATTTTGATGTGTAAGGGCCGATTTTTAATTCTGCTTTTAGGGCTATTTCCTGAGTTATTACATTCAAATCATTTTTTGCATCAAAAATAGCTGAGAAGGGTATTTTGTTTGGTCCAAGAAATACTGTCTTCACTATTGTTGAAGATTGACTTTCTGTTTCCTCGGTTTCTTTTCTTTTGGATGATTCTGCTCCATGTATTGACCATTTTCCGATCTCTGAAGATGCACAAAGCTCCATACCTCTTGGTGGAGAAATTTGCCAGCCCATAGCTTGAGGGTTACATATTGGTAAACATAATCGACGTCCATCTTGCTCTGGATAACTAAATATCTCCCCTTGCTTGTGTGAAAATTCCAATTTAACATTATTATCTGCTAAAAATGGTCTTCCAAGTATGGTGTGTACAGCTCCTTTTGCTATGAATAAATGAATTTCTTTTTCTTCTCCTGTTATCATAGTAATTGGTGTAAATTCTGAGAGTCCAACCAAAGATGTGGTATGTCCACCAATTCCTCTGAGATTCATATTGAGCTTTCTACTTGTAAGTGAGGCTTGAATTGCAATTTCCTCTGGTATTATATTAATTTCTGATCCAGTATCCACCAATGCCATTGTAGGATATTCTTCTCTTCCAATAAATACTTCCATAAATCCAAGTGGGCATGCATAATGTAATCTTGGGGTATCATAGTCCCGTAGCTTTACTGAAAGTAGTCTTTCTTGAATATTTGACGTATTGACTGATTTTATTACTTCTTTTTCCTGGGTAGTTAAATCTTGTAGTTTATCAATAAAGGTTGGTGACATTGATAATATTTCTTCAAGAGTAAGATTTATCTTTTGTTCAAGTATTCTCTTCATCACATGTTCAATTATTATCTTTGGGTTATTGGGTGTAGATTTTACCTTGTTTTTTATTTCCATCTTTTGTGAATCCTGTCTAAGTACCTCCTTATTCTTTTCCTTGGAAATGATTTCAATATCATTATTTACTTCCTTTCCTTCTTGTGTTTTCTTGTATTTTGTTGGAATTAGAACTCTTATTTCTTCTTCTGCCTCATCTTCCTCGTGGTAGGCACCTGGTATCTTCTTTTTAAAGGGTTTGTGTGTTTCATTTTTATCCTCTTGCTGGGTTTGACTTTGAGTTTCCTGTCTTGAAGCTCTTTGCCTTGTCTGTCTAAGCCCAACATTTATTTGAATATTTTCATTTGCTGGTGACATTTGAGGAGGTTTCCAGTTTCCCCATTCTTCTATTTGAGCTATAGCAGTTGCCTTCTCTTCTTTGCTTTCCTCAATTACTGTTGTCTCTTGCTTCTTTTGGGGTGGATTTGATTGTTCCATCATTTTCTTTGTAAAATCCTCCTGCTCTTTGGCAAAATGTCTAACTAATTCTTTTGCAGATTTAGGGCCTTCTGTGGGTACTCTTTGAGAATTTGGAAAAAGATATGTTCCTCCACGCTTCAAGACAATTCTTTTCTCCAAGTCTTCTGTGAGGTGATTACATCTTATTGCGGAATGTCCTTCTTCTAAGCAGTAATAACACTTCAGTAGCTGTCTTGGAGCCATTTGTGCTGGAACATATGGTTGATAACCAGAAGATATGGGTAGTAAAGGATATCTTGGCCTGAGTGGCTGTGAGTTTTGTGTAACTTTCTGATCTTGATTATTGCCTGCTTGTATTTTATTTGGAGATTCAACTACTTCTGAAAGGTGTTTGAGCTGATTCAATACTTGCTTAACTGATTCCTTCCCAGTATCCTTTGATTGATGCCCTTGCGGCTGAGGATTTTGAATTTTTTGGGTAAGATCTTTCATTTGCTTTAAGACTTCTTCCCAGCTTTCCTCTTCAAACCTAGCTTTCTTCTCTTGTGACTTTGGTTGTGAAAATTCCTTCTGTTGAATTAAGACTTTGGCTTCTAAATCTTGTTCAATATATAACTTTAAGATTTCCAATCTTGGAATAATATAACCACCATCCAAAGCTTGCACCATGGCCTTATCTTTAATCATTTCTTTGTAAATAGACTCTTGAACACTTGAGGAAAGACTGGCCAAAATTTCTTGATTGTGATTGATATCTCCTTGTATATATTGGTACCTTCTGAGATAATTAATAATGGATTCATATTCACCAATGAACTTTTTATATTGGGTCATATTTCTAATTCCTCCTTCTTGTTGAATCTTTGTAAATAATTGAGTAATTGAGGACAGCTTGTATCTTCTTTCAGGTGACACTGTTCCCCATCTCCTCTTGATATCCAATTTTAATTGCTCCCAATCGCCAGTTTCATATCCAGGCATTCCTTCAATATGGTAGCTAATTTCTTGATCTTTAGTCCAAAAGGATATCTGTCTTGCTATATCCCTTCCACTTGCTCCTTCAATTTCTGCTATATTTTCTACTCTTTTAATAAATCTTTCCACTTCCTTTCCATCAAACCATAAATTATAATCCTTTGGTCTGATCTTGACAATGGGTGTATTGTTTCGTGGGATTTCTTGTTGCAATGGGCTTGAAGCCTGTGCATGAATATTAACCCGCTTTGGTAGAGTATTTGGTCTTTGTGAAGTGAATGGAGTTGATGAGGCCATAGGCCTTGAAAATGGTGATGGTGACCCTTCTTGTCTAAAGATTCTTGGCATGCTCGTAGTTTCTTCCATTGGGCTGTTTTCTGCGGTAAAACTTGACTCTTTCCTTTTCCCTTCTTTTTTAAGGAGTTCAATTAATTCTTGTTGCATTTCCAACATTCTTTGATGAAGTCTTTCTACATCAGAAATATCTTCTTGTCCTTGCATAGTCTCTTCATTTATTATTTCTTCTTTGGATTCATCTGGATTGTGTGGTATCTTTGATGATGATGCTGAATCCATATTGATATATTCTTTGTTGATTATCTCTTTTTCACTTTTCTTTTTAATTTCAAATAGTTCCTTGAGTAATTTCTGAAAATATTCTGTAACTATCTTTTGATCTTTCTTCTTAGTTCTTGGTGTACCAACTGGTATACTATAATCTATAGGTGATTCTTCTCCAGGTGGTGTTTCTCCTCTTTTTGGATAATAATAATGAAATGATTTTGTTGAAGCACTTGATGGTGACAATGATTTAGAACTTTGTGGTTTTTCTGATTCCAGATTGACTTGATAGGTGCTTGAAATGTTTTATTGATAAAAGGCTTTTTTTTTATATGGACTAAATTTGATTTTTTTTTTTTTTTTTTTTTTGATAATTGACGGATTATTAATGGTTGAAGTTGTTGTTGGCCACTGTTGGGACACCAGATGTGGGAACTCCTTTTGGTGTGGGATGAAATAAGGCAGTACCTTGAGGGGGAAATTATTGGTAAGTCTGTTTTGAATTTCAGAATTGTCCAATAACCATGGGTGCTAAGGTGTATTAGCTGCCCCTCTAAATAATACTGAATAGTCAGCCTACAGAGAATCACAAAATAAAATAAGATTTGTGGCTTTAACAGATAGAGAAGACTTATCAGCAGTCTCTCAATCAGACCTATCAATAACACTACAGTAAAAATTCTGATCTAAAAATTTCTGATAAAATAAACACTAGATTTTTTTACTTTATTTTAATAAAAGTGATGATAATATATATATATATATGTTTTGGGTTTCTGTTATTTTAATGAAACTAATAAGAATATTTTTTTTTTAAGAATGATAAGAATATATATATTTTTTATGGTTTTAGGTTGATTATAATGATTTTTTTTTGATATGAGTACTAATAATAAGACTACTGGATTTGATTCTTTTAGGATTTTTTAATACTGGGTTTTATATCACTACTACTTTTTTTTTGTTAATAACACTAAGCCACTGAGCAAGGCTACTGAGCTTTTTACTACGTTAATACTACTATTCTTCACTAATACTAAGCTACTGAGCAAGGCTACTGAGCTTTTCACTACTAAAACACTACTAATATTCTAGATATCCTGCTAGTTCAGGGATGGTTATGATCCTGGATAGTGGGAACTTGTTCCATGATGATGGGAAAAATGAGGGAGAGAGGACCTCTATTTATAGCTTTTGGGCCTCCATAGAGCTTCTCAAAATAGGGTACTTAGAAAAAATCATAGTTGAGAGGTTTTAGCTAGTGAGACGTGTAGTTTTGGTGTAGCAGCGTGTTTGCTGAGAGAATTATGCTGGTGGTGCTTTTTCTTATCAAGATCATGTGATGTATTTGAGATAATTTGGCTGGTGAGATTTTCTTTTTATCAGAGTCATGTGAGGTCATTGAGATAATATGGCTGGTGATTTTTTCTTGAAGGTGGGGAAAGTATTTTTTTTTTGTTTCTATTTTTACGTATTTTATGAGAGAATTATGCTGGTGGTGCTTTTTCTTATCAAAATCATGTGATGTGTTTGAGATAATTTGGCTGGTGGGATTTTCTTGAAGGTGGGGAAAGTATTTTTGTTTCTATTTTTTTTTTACGTATGTTCTGAGAGAATTATGCTGGTGGTGCTTTTTCTTATCAAAATCATGTGATGTATTTGAGATAATTTGGCTGGTAATGTTTTATTGAAGGTGGGGAAAGTATTTTTTGTTTCTATTTTTTACGTATGTTTTGAGAGAATTATGCTGGTGGCTCTTTTCCTTATCACAATCATGTGATGTATTTGAGATAATTTGGCTGGTGAGTTTTCTTTTTGCCAAGAAAGTGGAGAAAATACAGCTCCTGACAATTGAACTTTCTTCTAGTCATATGATATATATGAGAAAATTATGCTGGTGTTTCTGTTTTAGTATTGTATTATTTCATATGGAGATTGCATCATTTCTATCAAGTTTGATGCGTGTCATTATTACTAAGCAAACATTTGTTCTTGGAAAATATATTGTACTTTTATGCATAGCCTTGAGGTATTTCTTCTTTCAATTGAATCAAGGTGGGGAAAATACAGCGCTGATTCCGTGGTGTGTCTTCATATACCTTTATTTATATTAACTCCTTTTAATTGCATAATTTGTTATTGATTATGCAATAAGGTGGATAAATCCTTTGATACTATACTGTTTTGATAAAATCTTGCGGCTGCGTATTGTATATTTCTGTGTGAAATCTGTAGTTGTAATGTGTAAAATTTTTTGTGTAATTTGTTTTATTATCATTTTTTTCTTTTGTTTTATTGGTAAGCTTGAAACTGGTACTAATGGTATGGAATACCACACCGTATCACACCATTCACAATGGCGCTCACAGGTCTGCACATAATCAACTAGATCATCATCAGTCTTTGCTCACAATGAAGAAGAGATACAGTAACTAACCCTTTGATGAATCTTTGAGAGCTTTTGATTCTCCTTCTTTTTAACCAAATACTCCACATCCTTTTGAATAGACTTCCATTCTCTTTTCAAATAAGTGAAATATCACTCCATTAAAGCCGCCATGACCCCATAGCTATTATGATCCTTTTTCCAACAGTAATGATGATACTCAGTGCTGACAAGTGCAGGACGGAATGTACAGTAAAACACCATAGACATTAGCTCATTGAATGGATGTTGCCATGAGCTCTCCCAGTTCCAAGTGAATTGCTTTAGTCCTAGCTTGTGAAGCTCATTTTTGCAGTAGCTTTGGAAACCCTAAGACTGAACCTGTGTTGATGGCTCATTGAAAACATCCTTGGGGACATATCCAAGATGACCAGCCACTTGAATTGCAATTTCACGCTCTTCTGTGCTGGGTGGTGCTGGTAGTGAGGAAAAATCCTTATCCCTAGCTTTGAGTAGGAACAGGCAACGGGCATGTACTGCTGATCTCATTCCATGGACATTCTCTGGAAGTTCTGCTTTCAGCCATTTTTGTGGCTCCTTCTGGCTTGCACATTTTGCCACATTGTGAGCTTTACGAGCCTGGTTCCTTTTCTGTCTTACCTCGGATTGTTCAAGCATACTCTGGGTAAGGGGCATTTGAGGATGGGTGAACTCACTATTCGACTGAGTGCCATGCTCATGCGCTGTGAAATTGTCCCTCCTTGGTTCATCATTTGTTTCCATTTGAGTCGGAGACATGTTCTCATCCTCATCATCCACCATTTTTTTCTCTTGATGAACTGGCATGAGCTGTTCTTGGCTTGGAGGCATATGGATGATGACGTCCAGTGACTTTCTCTTTATGGACTAGAGGTGAAGATGCATAAAGTTCATCACCTGCCATGCACATCATCAGTTGATACATCAAAAAATTAATATATACTGGTCATACTCACCATCTTCAATTGGCTCCTGAGATTGGACTGACTTGCCTTTAGGTGCCATATCTAACCCATGAAACAAACATATCAAATTGTGAAACAGGTTATACTCCGAAATTAAAATGACTTACTTTGATGAAGCGTCAATCCTGGATTTCCCTCCAACAGACCACTCCAAGCTACATTTTCCAATGGTCTTTTTCGTTGCCCCCCATCCACGCGCCTTTCATTGCCCACATGAACCTGAGATCCTGATGGAATATTGAGGGTTGGCTTTTTACTTTGTCCAAAGGGATCCTGGGATGCGACTGGATTCCGACTGGGATTAAGGATGAAATCATGTGGAAATTTTGATTGGGGATTAGTGTTTGATGAGATTTGAGGTGTGCCTTCTGGACCCTGAGACACATGCATTTGTGTATTAGTGGGATTCAGGGGAATTGGAGTGACGGAAATATTTGTGATTGACCAAGTGCTTGAAGTTGGAGCCTTTGGATTTCCCACATCAATGTTAAGACCTGATACATTCATTGAGGATGCAATAGGGGTTGTGAGAGGAATGTTGGGACTCAATGGTGACTGTTTGTGAACATATTCTATGCTAGATTCACTATCTGAGTCATGAACACAACCTGAACAGGATTTATGTGACTTGGAAGATGACATAAGGGCCAAAAAAGTACAGTAATATTTTTAACTAGATAAAACACCTCAGTATTATGATAAAATAGAGTGATATGAGATGAAATCTTTTCAAATTTAAGATAGAGATATTCTATTAATATTTCTAAAAAGAGTCTTATTGGAAGTCCAATAAGCCTCTTTTTAGGAGAATCCTCCCTGCCTCCTTTTGAGCTCCTCCGCTTTTGTCAGAAACCACCCTGCACGGCCTACCAACATATAATGTAATATTCCCTTGGTCTCAAAGGGGGCCCATCATCCATAAGTAAATATATTTGGTAAAATTTCTCCCTCCCCATTGTCACATTTTGTGAATTATCCAAACTGCCAGTATATGCATTGAAATTCCACAGCATTGTACATCTGTAAAGGGGTATATTCATGAAGGATTTACCCACAAAAGAGACATCACTTTTTCAAGAACGGCAAGACAATCCAAATCACATTCCAACCGATTAAAAGCCTTTTGCACTCAAACCAAATACCAAGACTTTAGCTGCACTCCAACCCCTTATTTACTAGAGCTATATTGTTATGTCTGTAATAAGGTTTAAGCCCTGTACAATGGCGTGCCAGCGTACATGGTTTGAATTTCAATCTCCTCAATTCAATGTTGACACATCCCTATTGGAACACCCCTCAAGGGTCGAAACCGCAGTATCACCATGTGTAAATAAAATAGAATATGTATGAGCATTGAGCAGCATGGCATTTTACCCGATTAAACTCCTAACCAATTCTGCCATCCAGATGAGACATGTTAAGCTTTATCAGCTGCAGCTCATGCACCATTACAAATGGGATAAAATTCTCAGATGGCTCAAATCATCTCCCCCTTCATAAATAATCACTCAATTTTTTTTCTAATTACCAACACTCCTAAACACTTTCACATCAGCCATGGATATTTATACACAAACCAACCATACTCCCAATTCCTGCAACAATGACAACCCGCCTCTATTCCTCAATGCGTATATGCATGTGTCAACACTTCTCAACTCAAACACACTCTTCCCCTGAGGGTGATAGGCATGGAGTTGCCTTCACACCTTTCCAATATAAACAGCACATTAAAAAGCTCAAATCAACCATTGCACCCAAATCTCTTCCAAACATCCCTACTTCTGCATCAGGATCTTAGTGCCCATAGCTTCTATTGGATCAAATATTCCCATCTGATTATTCACAATTGACCCAAAGAACCTTCTCCACAGCACCAGGTCTCAATTCAACTGCACAGAAACCATACAGCAGCAGTCAACCCCTTCCCCCACAAGACCTTGGAATGATAATATCTGCCATTCTATCATTAAGGTATGATATAGCCCCCAGGGCTTAACGCATTCTCAACCCCGCCCTAACCCTGCTGATCAAGTCCAGCATCTCAAGCTCTTGTGGTCCCCCCACTCCTGCATTCCATATACCTCAAGATCTGAGTACCATATTTGAACATCTCCAATTGGAACCAGTGATTCAAAACTATATATGTTGTCCTCAATGTTTCTCTCTTAATGGCCTTACTGAATCAGTCACAACTGACCAACCCCACTGTCAACTCCATAATGACCCAAATGATCATGATCCCCCTTGCACACAAGCATTAGGCAAATTCATCTATTCATTTGAACCCCACACCCAAAACACAACCAACATGAAGCAAAGATTTATACCAACAAAACATTTCATTTATCAACCATTCAAAAATTGGCTTTCCAGATTTCTCCAGTGGGCTGGAATTATGGAAATTTTGCATCAACATCAACAATCCCAAACTCCCGAAGGTTCCCCAAAATGTGACGTCTGGGATGGATTGGTCTGGAGATGCTTCACTGGCACTAGAAATATCAACGACCCCCCATTCATGTCCATTCCTGGTGCATTGGCCTTCTCCATTTATGTGGACTGGTTTAATGCACATGGAAATTCAACCCGGTTGGCCAGCATTGGACCTATCATGCTTATGTTTCTTAATATTCCCCCAAGTGAAAGATTGAAGCCAGAGAATGTCTATGTTGCAGGAATCATCCCTGGTCCAAAGGAGCCAACTTCCCTTCAATTGAATTACCTATCAATGCCACTCATCAACGAGCTGAAAGAGCTATGGAAAGGTTACCATTTTTCACCCACCTCAACAGGTTCTTCAGGATCCTTTATCTGTGTTGCCATCCTCACAGGCATTGCGGATGTGGTCCCCATCCACAAGCTTACTGGATTTATTTCCCACTCAGGCAACCACTTTTGTAATTTTTGCACCATTCACAAAGCTCAAATTAAATAAATTGGTCCTCAATTTCACTACACACGCTCATACCAAAATCATAAATCAACCATTGCCAAATGGCTTCGGGCAGCCCCACAACAAAGACAAGCAATTTTCTCTGAGTATGGAGTGTGACATTCAATTTTGGAAGACCTTCCGTATTGTTATGCAACCATAATGGTTAATCTTGACATAATGCATAATTTAATACTGGGAATTTTGAAGTATCATGCAACTTTCAAATTGTGCATTCCAGAGTCCAAATCAAAAATTTACCTCAGGTCCCACAGAAAATCCAATGACACCAACAGTTCAGACTCAGATTCCATGACCTCCAACAGCTCTCTTGATAAAATCACATTGAGATAGGCCCGCTCCCTGAGAAGAGACGCAGCAAAAATAATAAATGAGCCACTCCCCACTACTTCCCAATTCCCACCCCTCACACGGAAGATCCATCTAGTGGTTCTGCGGAGATTCCTTCATTTGATGTGGATTACATCCCCACTTTTGAAATCCCCTCTGAATTGGATATCACTGCACTGAGTGATCACCAGATCAAGGGTGAGGCTCTGGAGCATCACCGACAAATAATATCTGAGATGATAATTCCCTCATCATGGACAAGAGTACCTTGCAGCATGGGTTCCCCCTCTCATGATAGCTTAAAAGCTGTAAGGTTTGACTATGAAACAATAAGTAAAAATTACTAATTTATTACTTATTGTACTCTGAATGTCCTTATAATTGAAATAAATAAGATTAAAATAATAATAATAATAAAGAAATATTATTATTATGGCGTAAAAATATTATATTATTAAATAAATATCATAATATAATTAATATTATATGAAATTATAATATTATAAATAATATATTAATATAAAATAATTAATATATTATAAAGCTCTTTATTATTGTTACCAACAAATAATAAAGGCGTAAAAAATTGTTTTTTATTAATAAAAAACAATTAATAACAATAATATTACTAATATTAAAGTTATGAATTAATATAAATACTATTTATATTAATTAAAGAATTATTAATAGAGTAATAATAGAGAAATTATTATAATAAGAGAAAATAACCTACTTTTAACACTTAATATAATAATTTTGAAGTATTTTACGCCCAAAAATATAAATACAACTTTTTCAAATTGTATTTACAATAAAAATAAAGAAAATTACAAATTATTCTGGATTTTTACGTGGAAATGAGTTATTAGAGAGATTTTTAACAAAAACAATTAAATAAATGATTTAATCACGTCAAAATAGATGATTATAGCAAGGTGGTCTTTGGTCTTTAATAATATAACAGTTTTATATATAAAGAATAAAGAAATTACCTTTGATTTAATTGATTTAATGTTTTTGATGCGTCTGAGGGGAAAATAGAGTAAAAAGAGCTCTATTTATAGTAAATACCTCCCTCCTAGAGTCCAACAGGCTTCTAGTAGACGTGTACTGATCATATCCACTGGAATTGATCAATATTTTAAGGTTTGAGGGTGATTACATCATGATCAAACCATATTACATCATTATTACACCATTATTTAGAGTTATCACTATAACTCTAAGTGTGATGACATCAGAGGCTTGGCAGAACCCCAAATTTCGTGGATTTTATTAGTTTTAATCATAAACTAATAGTATTCACCAATTTTATCACTCTTAAGACTGTTAAACTTAATTTAAGGTTACAGTATGTGATCATAACAGCTCAATTTAAGCTCAAACTTTGATCCTCAATAACTTTTAAGGTTTTCACGCTACAGCAATTCAGAGAGTGAATTCTGATAGCCTGACATAACCTCATTATGCTGCCAAGAGATTTTCATTACATCATCAAAACTCTAATTTTGATGATTTTTCTTGTAACTCATCTTTTCTGTCGAAATTCAATATTTTAAACTTCAAACCTTGATTTCAGGGGGTTATACCCTGAATTTAATAATAAAAATTACATCATTCTTCTCGAATAAACTAGTAGAATCCAACTGTATACTTTTTTTTAAGTTTGGACTACTTTCACAACAAAGTGGTCAACAGCTCTGTTGATTTTTATCAATATTTCCTCATAAGTCTTAACCTTGTTTATAATTTGCAAAATAAAGTTCATATCTGTTTTCTTACAGTAATTACTTGGTAACTTTATTTTTGGTTCATCATTCTAGCATGTATAGTTTAGAAGATATTAGCTATGATCACTGAATATATGCGTTGACCAAAAAAGTGCATATATTCAGGATAATTCCTTAAGTATTGATTTTGGGAATTAGCTTATTAATTGTTTTATATGTGGATTTTTGTGGGAAATCCACTGGTACCATTTATTTCACATGTTGTTTCATTAGTTTCTGAGATAAATAAGGTTTTATGGTTTTTATAAGGTATTATACCTTATAATTCCTTAAATATTGACTTTACAGATATGCCATAAAAGTGGTATATGTGTATTTTTCCATGGGGAATCCAATGGTATAATTTAATTTACATGTTGATTCATTGGTTTTTAAGTTAAACCAATTTTTATACCAATTTATGGTATTTTTTGTATATTTAAGTAATTATTCTTAATGTATATTTATTCTAAGTAATTTTAATATAATTATATTAAAGTTATATTTATTCTGAGTCTTTTTTGTGACCTTATTGGGTATGTGGTCATATCTCAAAGGCTCACATTCCCTACCACCAAAAAAGATTGTACCACAATCTGATATGTGTGATTAGGGTATCATCCACTGTCCTACCTCTTCAATAGACTTTGTTAGTCTTGAAGCTCAATAATGCTTAACTTTTTTATTTTTCAGGTTTTCTTTCATGTCTGAATCTTCTTAGTAATTTATCAGCATTTGTTATATCTTTCTCAAGTAGCCATTCCTCTTCTTGAGTTGAATTCCTATACCTTACAAGGTATTCCCTTTCTTTTTTGTTTCTTGTCCTTCTTTCTTTAAGGAATTTTACTATTTTCTTTTCCTCTCCTTCCTCCAAGGGGGGAATCTCAAGTGGGGGTTTATTTCTTAGTGGAAATAACTCTTTGTCACTTGAACTGTAAGGTTTTATCAGACTTACAGGGAAAGTTGGGTGTTTGTTCATTAGTTCACCTGTGAGTTCTAATTGCACAGCATTGGGTCCATGGAGTGCTTTTATCATAAATGGTCCTGCAAAGGAATCTTTCAATTTCTTTGGGCCTTTTATGTTATTGAAATTAAGGGTTGATACTAAAACCAAGTCTCCTATTTTGAAATCAGGTGGTTTATGACTTTTATCCCATCTTTCTTTTGCATACTTAAAAGAATCTTGCATGCATCTGTTTGCATGGTGTCTTGCTTTGTCAAGCATTATCTTGAAACTGCTTGCTGTTGGATGTATATCCACTAAGTCCTTTTTGAGGGTGTTATAAGGAAGTCTTGGATTCCAACCTTTCTCTAGCATTGCTGGTGTTTTGCCAGTAGAAGAATGGATTGATGTCTTATATGCCAGTTCAAGTGCTGGTATTAGTGTACACCAATCATGGGTAAAACCATCAGAATCTTTGAATTCTAGCCTATATTCTTGGATAGCAATTTGCCATCTCAGCATATGTCTATTTGGAGTCTTCATATTTAATAGTGATTTCACAGCATTACAGTCTGTGATTACATCAAATACTGTGCCATCCAAATAATAATGCAGTTTTTCTAAAGCCCATACTAGGCATAAGCATTCCATTTGGCTTGCTCCATACCTTGCTTCTGTTGGCTTTATCTGTCTTGAAATGAAACAAATTGGTCCTTCCACTGGTTTGTCATTGATAATTTGTGTTTGGTGAAGTGCAGCACCTAGTCCTTGTCCACAAGCATCAATGTACAGTTTGAAGGGTAGTTTCCAATCTGGCATCAGAAGAAATGGGGCATTTGTTAAGGAATTTTTTAATTCTTCATATGCCCTGACTCTTTCTTCTGTCATCTCATAGACTGTTTGTTGGTCACATAGCTTATACAAGGATTTAGCAATCTTTGCAAAGTCCTTTATATGCTGTCTATAGTAACCAGCAAATCCTAGAAATGATTGCATTTCTTTTTTAGTTTGAGGCATTGGTTTAAGTAGTACTGCTGCTACTTTATTTTTGTCTATGCCTAGACTAAGTCCAGATACCACATGTCCTAGTGCTTTTAATTCACTATATGAAAAATGACACTTTTTCAAGGAAATTTTCATATTCACTTGGACTATTTTCTGTAGTACCCTTTCTAGTCTTTTAAGGTGATTGTCCCAAGTTTCTGAGCAAACTATAATATCATCAATATAGATGATTAACCATCCTTCTGATAATTCTTCAGGAAATATGGTATTCATCATTCTTTGATAATGGGAGGGTGCATTTTTTATTCCAAAAGGCATTCTTAAGTATTCAAAAATTCCACAATGGACTATTATTCTTAGTAGTTTCTTGGCATTGTCTGTTAAGACATTTTGATGAAAACCCTTAAGAGCATCCATAGCTGTGATGAACTTAGCTTGTGACAATTGGGTTAATGTCTCATGGATTCTGGGTATTGGATATCTGTCTGGAATGGTATAGGTATTCAGGGCTCTGAAGTCTCCTACCATCCTTGATTTTCCATTATGCCAAGTTATACTGACAGGTGTAGTAACTTCTACTTGTTCATTATGTCCAACCTTTCTTAATACTCCAAGGTCCATTAATTCTTTAATGTGCACCTCTAGGGCTTCTCTAGCTCTTGGGCTGGCTGGATAAGCAGGTCTTCTTAATAAAGGTTGGTAAGGTTTTTCTACATTAAGAATTATATCCACTTCATGTCCAATTATGGCACCTAGTGGCTCTTTGTCAGTTGCAAAGGCATTTTTATACTTAAATAAGAGGTCAATCAATTTTTCTTTCATTTTTTCTGTTAATTCTTGATTGAATTCTGCCTCTCTGAGTTGTTCAGATATAAAAAGTTCTTTTTCTGGAATTTTTTCCTCATTCTTAATAACTGTGATTTGTTTTTTGTTATTTAAGAATCCAAACTTTTGTCTTTTATTATCTCCTATGGTAAAATATCTATCTTTTTGGTTGGAGATATCTATACCATAGATTGATAAGTAGTCATTCCCAAGTATGAAATGATTACTAGTACAGTTGTCCATTACTACAAACTCTACTTTAATTCTGACACATTGTGAGGGATGAGGAAAAATTAGTGTTAAATCAATTATTCCAAGGGGCTTCATGCTCTCACTTGCACTACTAAATTTGACACCTTGTATTGGCATAAGTTTTTCTTGCCAGTCTGGGACAATGGTTTTTAAATAACTTTTACCAACACAAGTGCAATATGCTCCTGTATCCAAGTTAATCTTTCCTTCTTGGTTATCAACCATAACAATACTTATACTTGATTTTCCAGCTGTATATCCCATTCCTCTTGCAGGTTTGGTTCTATACATTTTGGCATCTTGTATGTTTGTCAGGTTTGTGTCAGATGTTCCAACTTGTGGCAAGTTTGAGTTAACATCCAGTACTTCATAAATTATATCAATATTATTAATTTGTGCATTAATTATATTGATTTCATCACTTTCAGAGCTCTCTGACTCTTCTGTCTCTTTTTCAGAGTCAGATTCCTCTTCTTTGTCATTGTGGTTTTCTGTTTCCACAATTTCATTGATCTTTGCTTTTTTAAGGCAATTATTGGCTAAGTGTCCAATACCTCCACATTTATGGCATTTTCTTTGCTCATTATTGTTGGATGTATTGGGTTTAAAGGATTCTTTTGATTTATCTTTCTTGATAAATGGTTTGTTTGGGCTTTTAATGTCCAATCTTTTCCAAGTCCTGCCAATTTTTGTTCTTGTCACTATATCTTCTAGTGCATTTATATACTCTTCTGTGGAGCATGGTTCTATACACCTGCTTCTTAGGGCATGTTCTAGTTCCCCTCCACATTTTTTAAGTATTTTCATATGCACCATCTTCTGTGACATTTCTGGGTACAGTGCATTAAGTCTTTCAACTTGTTTTAGGAACCAAGTTAAAGGTTTATCTTTCTCAGGGTCAAAGAAAGAGTTTTCAAATGCATTTTCTATCTTATACCTCCAGGCATCATTTGCCCACTTGGTGATTATTTCTTGTTTCCACCAAGACCAGGTATTTTTACCATTTGTTTGTCTTATGCCATAATACCATCTTTTTGCAGATTTCTCAAACAATGAATGTAATCTTGCAGTGATTAATTCATCTGGTATGGCATAGTCTTCTTGTAACATGTCAATTGTTTTAATAAATGACATGTGGTCATATTCACCTTCTCCTGTGAATGTTGGCCATTCCTTCAATTGAGGTGCTTCCTTCATTAAGACTTGGTTATTGTCTTGGTGACTCAAGTCTGTTATGAAAGGATTTGACAATTCCTCTTTTGTTTTAATAGGGCTTCTTATATGGGAAAATGGTGTTGATAACTTTGGCATATTTAAATTAGCCTCATTAATTTTATCCATTTTTTCAGTAATAAGCCTTATTTCACTTTGAATATCATCTTTCAGATGCATTCTTGCTTCATCACTTTTTTCCACATGGTCCAAAAGTAATTTTTGGTGTGATGAAGTCTTTTCTTCAAATTTTTCTACAGAAATACTTAATTTATTTAATTTTTCTGTAAGATTGTCAATACTCACATCATAATTGATTGTCAAAGTCTTGTCTTTGATATCTTTTATGTATTTATACAATTCTTGTTGTCCTTGTATTAATTTTTGAGTATTGTCAATTAAATTTTTTGGTTTATTATTTTCAACAATAAACTTAATGTTGTCAATTTCTTTCTTGTTTTGTACAACAATTTTTGTTAAAGAAGATAAATTGTTATTTATTTCTTGTAGTGATAATAAACTGTCTTTAATTTCTTTTAGAGGTAATATACTATTTTTAATTTCTGTTAAAGTATTTACAACATCTTTGGACAAGGTTATTTCTTTGGGAAATGAGGTTGTCTCATTCTTTGCTCTTCCTTGTCCTTGAATTCCATCAAGGTTCTGGCCATGTTGAAAACATTGTCCATGGCATCCTTTTGGATTCTTGGGATTCTGTAGCTTGGGGAATATGGTTTCCTCCAATGCTTTTTCTTGTTCTTCTTCCCTTCTTGGGGAAGTGGGTTGGCTTGAGGCTTGCTGGTAGAAGCTACTGGGGCTTCTTCCTTGGTTGCCTCCCTCTTTTTGGCATGATAATCCTTGATCTTTTTGATTTGAGGTTTGGATGACAGTGGATTCCATCCATTGGAGTATTTCACTATCTCCTCCTCTTTGAGGAACTTTTTCAGGATGTGCCAGGAGTTCATCACTCCTTGGTGTATTTGAGGCAGCATTTCCCAGTCTTTGTCCTTGTATACTGTGTAATACTGTTTGTACTGGCTCATGTAGATGTCTATTTGAGCCCTCTGAATGTGATTTGTACCTGTTTGAGTTACTCATACTTAGTTCCAATTCAGGCTCAGATATGATGGGCATTTCTGGGACTTGCCTTTGGGATAAGGCACTTCCTTGTGTGGATTCTGTTCCACTGGGGATATTGCCCTTTCTTTTCCCTTTTGTGGGATCAATTCTACCTCTGAGTCCAGCTCCATCTGATTGGATGGAGTATTGGGAACCTCTTCTGGTAGTCATAATTTAAAGAATAAGAAAAAATAAAAGTATTTCAGAATAAAATTCTTTTTATGGCAATTTAAAAAGAGGTGCTCACCTTCAGAGTCTTGAATGGTGGGCCCTGGAAAGTCTAATTTCTTAGCTTTCTTTCTTTTGGTGATAACTGGTGTAGGAGAACTTTGACAAGTTTCTTCCACCAATCTCTCAACAGTAGCTTGGTTGTCTTCTGTTGGGTTATCTTCAAACACTAAAAAAGAAAAATAAATATAAGTCTTTTTATAATAAGTGTTATTTTTGGCAAGATATGGCAATTTTCCATGTAGAAATTGCTTTTATATCTTTGAAAAATTGAAATAAATAAAGAAATGAATAAAAATGAATAAAAATAACTTTTTTATTGGTTTTTAATATTTTTTAATATTTTTTATATATTTTTTTATTTTTATTTTTTAAAGAATAAAATAAAAAATGAATATGATTCTTATAAAATTAAATTATAATAAAAATTATTTTTAATTTATAAAATATCTCTTTTAATCACTAGAGTCACTCAAAGAAAGTTCTTGCAAGTCTAAGGATGTGAAAAACCACGTGTAAGACAGTACAATTGCTTTCCAAATGCCTCAATAGCTTTTAAAATCAATAAAATATAAAATTATTATATAATTTTATGATTATAAATATAATTTATTATGGATAAACCCAAATAGAATCTTTTTAAAGGTCTTTTTAAGTAAATATCACGGCCAGGCCCCCAAATGTAAGGTTTGACTATGAAACAATAAGTAAAAATTACTAATTTATTACTTATTGTACTCTGAATGTCCTTATAATTGAAATAAATAAGATTGAAATAATAATAATAATAAAGAAATATTATTATTATGGCGTAAAAATATTATATTATTAAATAAATATAATAATATAATTAATATTATATGAAATTATAATATTATAAATAATATATTAATATAAAATAATTAATATATTATAAAGCTCTTTATTATTGTTACCAACAAATAATAAAGGCGTAAAAAATTGTTTTTTATTAATAAAAAACAATTAATAACAATAATATTACTAATATTAAAGTTATGAATTAATATAAATACTATTTATATTAATTAAAGAATTATTAATAGAGTAATAATAGAGAAATTATTATAATAAGAGAAAATAACCTACTTTTAACACTTAATATAATAATTTTGAAGTATTTTACGCCCAAAAATATAAATACAACTTTTTCAAATTGTATTTACAATAAAAATAAAGAAAATTACAAATTATTCTGGATTTTTACGTGGAAATGAGTTATTAGAGAGATTTTTAACAAAAACAATTAAATAAATGATTTAATCACGTCAAAATAGATGATTATAGCAAGGTGGTCTTTGGTCTTTAATAATATAACAGTTTTATATATAAAGAATAAAGAAATTACCTTTGATTTAATTGATTTAATGTTTTTGATGCGTCTGAGGGGAAAATAGAGTAAAAAGAGCTCTATTTATAGTAAATACCTCCCTCCTAGAGTCCAACAGGCTTCTAGTAGACGTGTACTGATCATATCCACTGGAATTGATCAATATTTTAAGGTTTGAGGGTGATTACATCATGATCAAACCATATTACATCATTATTACACCATTATTTAGAGTTATCACTATAACTCTAAGTGTGATGACATCAGAGGCTTGGAAGAACCCCAAATTTCGTGGATTTTATTAGTTTTAATCATAAACTAATAGTATTCACCAATTGTATCACTCTTAAGACTGTTAAACTTAATTTAAGGTTACAGTATGTGATCATAACAGCTCAATTTAAGCTCAAACTTTGATCCTCAATAACTTTTAAGGTTTTCACGCTACAGCAATTCAGATAGTGAATTCTGATAGCCTGACATAACCTTATTATGCTGCCAAGAGCTTTTCATTACATCATCAAAACTCTAATTTTGATGATTTTTCTTGTAACTCATCTTTTCTGTCGAAATTCAATATTTTAAACTTCAAACCTTGATTTCAGGGGGTTATACCCTGAATTTAATAATAAAAATTACATCATTCTTCTCGAATAAACTAGTAGAATCCAACTGTATACTTTTTTTTAAGTTTGGACTACTTTCACAACAAAGTGGTCAACAGCTCTGTTGATTTTTATCAATATTTCCTCATAAGTCTTAACCTTGTTTATAATTTGCAAAATAAAGTTCATATCTGTGTTCTTACAGTAATTACGTGGTAACTTTATTTTTGGTTCATCATTCTAGCATGTATAGTTTAGAAGATATTAGCTATGATCACTGAATATATGCGTTGACCAAAAAAGTGCATATATTCAGGATAATTCCTTAAGTATTGATTTTGGGAATTAGCTTATTAATTGTTTTATATGTGGATTTTTGTGGGGAATCCACTGGTACCATTTATTTCACATGTTGCTTCATTAGTTTCTGAGATAAATAAGGTTTTATGGTTTTTATAAGGTATTATACCTTATAATTCCTTAAATATTGACTTTACAGATATGCCATAAAAGTGGTATATGTGTATTTTTCCATGGGGAATCCAATGGTATAATTTAATTTACATGTTGATTCATTGGTTTTTAAGTTAAACCAATTTTTATACCAATTTATGGTATTTTTTGTATATTTAGGTAATTATTCTTAATGTATATTTATTCTAAGTAATTTTAATATAATTATATTAAAGTTATATTTATTCTGAGTCTTTTTTGTGACCTTATTTGGTATGTGGTCATATCTCAAAGGCTCACAAAAGCCATTGAATGGGCTCTCTTATATAAGTTCTATATTCCATTTTTAATGCTCAGTCAACAGATTTCATTAAATGCACACCAATCCACCAACACTCAAAGAGAAATGGGTCAGTCAGAAGAACTTGCAAATGAACTAACCAATAATACATTCCCTTTGATTAGTGCTATCAACATTGCCACAAGTTGGACTGTTTCAATAGATGATGCGACTGCATTTGCTGAACATTGGAAAAAATTCCGCCTTTCCAATCAACACCTGTTCCCAAAACAGAAAATTAAACCAAATCATCATTTTTCTGATCATATTCCCGAACTCTTCCAACCTTGGGGCCCAGCACAAGCCTCAGCCACATGGGGTTATGAGCGCTTGATTGGAGGATTTGCAAAGATGCCAACAAATAACAAAATATGTAGGCCAATTAATAAGATCAATATATTCACATTGATTAAACACCTGGACTGAATAAGACTAACTTCTTGCAACTCTGAATAGATGATTTAGATAAAACCTTACTTCAACATATCTGTCAATGTTCCAACCTTTCTGTTCTCCTGAGATCCCCATCCGTTCCATGTGAAATAAAACAGCTTTTCAAATCACAGCCACCTGCCCTGTTCAATCACCATGAATATAACAAACCATTCCACCATGACCAAGAAAATTAAAATTGGCTGGTTGAGTACTTACAGAATTCTCATGCAACAAGGGAAATAGTTGATTGGATCAGCTTAGACACTACCGTGCAATCCACAAGTCATCCCACTTCAAGGATTGTCTCACCTTGGTATTTTCTGGTTTCAAACATTAATATTGGAAGCAATATATTTTCAACTGAATCCAAAAATGTCAGCAACAGTGTGATATGTTTTCTGAGGGGCAACTCACGACCATTTGGTATTATTAATAGCATTTTGAAAGTCTCTGAGCCATCTAGCATACTGAACAATAGCTTTCTGATCTTAAAAACTTTGAAGATTGATGTGAATTTCTTACCAGATTGGCCGCATCTCAATATTTATAAAGCTGTTGGTTTTAATGATAGACACTTGCTTATATGTGAAGAAGAAATAGAAGGTAACTGTGGATTGTATGATAACAAAGTTCTGTCATGTGGACTGCTTGTAATTATAAAGCCTTTATTTCATGATATTTAGTCTACAAAAAAGGAAATCTCTCAGATTAATTAGCAATTTTGATAGTGAAATAACTGCCTCAAAATTTAGTGACAGAGACATGCCATTGTGACAAGCAAAGCCCATTATTTCACATTTCCACAAAGAACTTACTATTTTGACATTGGGTACAGTGTGAATAAGCCAAGTTCAATGATCAAATGACCCACACACTCACCTTTCACAGCATCCAAAATTTCCAACTGCGCCATCATCATGTTGGAAGGGGAATCGGCCCTCGCGCACCTGCACACACCAATGCACATGCAAGCGCACCCGCACCCGCCAACAGTGGTTTCATGTGTCACCCACAAATGGTCAATGCCACCTGACATTAGGCCCTCACATGTATTGCCTTTGTGTGCATGTGTCACCCATGAACCCACTTCATTGTGCAGCAGGCTCTAACCATGTCACCCCTCCTACTGAGCTAGCTGATTCATGGCTACACAAAATTAGGACAACACATCATTTGGCCATGGTGTGCCTGTCACACACACACCCGCACCCGCAGTATTGTGCGGAGGGCTCTACCAGTGTAATCTGCAAAATGACAATCCCTCTCAGGCGGAGTCCTTTCATGGATGACCTGGTGAATTCAAACCCCCCGCCTACATCAAGACTGGCTGAAGGACCTCTTTGATGTGTGGTTGTGCAAACAGGCGGGTCTTGTGTAGTTTTTACCAACCATTGGACGGTTGCAGGATGATCAGGTGGTGAGGAATCTGAGTTAAAGGCACAGGCGAACCAATATTGGTGGATGTCACAGGATTTGGTGTAAGACAAGAGTGTGATGTGTGCTTGATGTTCGCTTGATTTTTTCTTGACGTGAAGTCAATTGCCAACGATTGACACAAGATTCGCCCTGGTGATGGTATGAAAAACAGAGATCAAAGCTTGGCCAAATCAATCACAATAAAGGTCTTTATGAGTCTTGAGGTGAATTCAAACTCAATCAATAATCAACAATTAATTCAATTCAATATCAATAATCTTGAAGAATTCAATAAAAAATCAGTCAATCAATCCATCAATTTCTTCAAGGTCAATTCAAGGTCTTGAGGAATCAATCAGTCAATCAATATCTTCAGGAAGAAAAATCAATCAATAATCAATAATCAATTCTTGACGATAAATCAGTTATCTTGAGAAATTCAAAAGTCAATCAAATCAATCCAAATAAAATCCTGAATTGCTGAATCAATAACCCAAATGAATCCTAATCAATCAACCAATCAATAACCAATCAATAAATCCTGATAAGACCTGAATAATCAAACTAAGAGAAGTTTGATTGAAATAAAATGAAATGAAATGAGATGGTCAGAAATGATTAAGAAAAATATAAAGACTCAATTTTCATATGAATGAAATGAAAATTGATGAGAGAAAAATCATAATCATGAAAAATGATAAGATCATTAAAGAGTCATAATTGATGAATGAGAGAAATGAATATAAATGAATGAAAAGAAAGAATCAAATATGAGTTAATTAATTTAATGTCACAGGGGCTCTTCTAAGTGAAGGGGGCCTGGCACTCAGTAAACTGGGACTCACTTATGGAGGGCTCAGGATATGGTAAGAAAGAATACACTTAAGAGTGTTAAGAGATGAATTACTAATAAAAGAAATATAAGAAAAGCAGCAGCAAAAGAGTAAGAGTAAGAAATAGAAGAGCTAACCACAAACAAGTCCAAGTCCACTGTTTCAACCTGTCAGAATGAAGAGAGAAGGGTTAACAAGGATATGGCCACCCAGCTTATACTGTACAGGCAAAGAAAGAAAATGCAAAGACTAACTTAATATTGAATAAATATAATACCCAAAATAAGGATAAGAATATTCATAAAATAATAAATAAACTAAATTAATTAACTGGGGAAAAGTCCCCAGGGGGAGAAAGAGGAGCTGGTATATGTGAGAATCACCAGCCCTGATCCAGAGAGAGAATTTTCATGAGAGGATTGAATGATTGAACTGAGTCTGGCTAATACAGGTACTGTACAGTTGTACAGAACCTGTACAAGAGATGTGCTGGAGTTTAGTGATCATATAATTTCATGATGGTGTATCCAAACGGTATTGGGTGAATCCAGCCTTTACAGATGTTGACAGGCTGTATTGAAGTACCAAGCTGTATGCATGTTTCAGCAAGGAAGATTGCTGAAACTGAATGCTAATGCAAATAGTGGATCTGCTGATTTGAGGTTTTGGAGTGGGTGTATTAATGAATACCCTTACCCCTGGTGAGTGGTTGTTACACTCTATGAAAGAGGAGGGTTTTGTGTGACTTCCCCAGGCCATCCATAAAAAAATTCAGCATTCATGGGATTGAAAATATGTGTGTGATTCAGGTGCAGCCAAATGCACAATGCTTCATGTTGGTATGTGTGACATATGCACACAAAGGTCAAAGAATGTGAAGGGTCAATTTTGTGTAGTCTATATGCATCCAGAACTGACTATTGAATTTGGAACAAAGATCAATAAAAAGGGAGTGAGGGTGTGACTTCCCTGGGTCATTTGTGATTTAACTTTTCAAAAGTAGAACTTACAATCTGTGTGTGACACAGGTTCAGCCAGGGAAAACATGAGTTGGTTGTGTATGTGTGAAACATACACACAAAGGCCATAGAATGTTTAGGATTAATTTTGTGTAACCTACATCTGCACATTACCATTCCTATGAGGCTTACAGACATCCAAACGCTCATTAACAGAATGTGATGCTGAGTCACGCAGGTCTCATGGGGATATTCCCATTGTAGCATGGGGATATCATAGTTGTTCCATTTTAGATCCTATGATATGTGAGATTGGGTGTAATATGATCATCTGAAATGCCTTATTCACACCATATGCAATTTGAACATGGTAATTGCTTTAGCCATGTGAGCTGAGAGGCTTTACTGATCACAATGGAAACTCCATGTGACAAAATTTGGAGGCAGTTATATTTCAGCCAAATATAATCATGAATCAGAGATATTTCTATTAATTTGTCACTACATTATCAAAAGAATACTCAATCTCATTAAATAAGGGTTTTTTAATTACAAGAAGTCTACATGACATCACTTTGTCATTACAAAATACAAAGTGACTTTCTATTTCTTCATCAGATATAATCAAGTGTCAATTATCAAAACCAACAGCTTCAAAAATATTGAGATGAGGCCAATCTAGTATGCAAGTCAAATCAATCTTCAAAAGTTTTAAGATCAGGAAATTATTCTTCAGCATGCAAGATGGATCATAAATTTTGAAAATGCTATTAATAATACCAAATTGATATGATTTTCCCCTCATGAAACATATTACACTATTGCTAAGACTTATGGCTTCATCTGATAATATATTGCTGTTGATATTAATGTTTGAAACTGAAAAATACCAAGGTGAAACAACTATTGAAGGTAGATGACTTGTATATTGTAGCAGAGTGTCTCAGATGATCCATGGAATTCTTTCCCTTGTTGAATAAATATTCTGTAAGTACTCAACCAGGGAATAGTAATTTTTTTCATGGCTGAGCTGTTAATTATGTTTGTTTTCACTTAAATGGGAAGCAGGTTGTCAGTTAAAAACTTGTTTTAATTCACCTTGGGCTGATGGGGATTTCAGGAGAATTGAAATTTTGGAACATTGACAGATATGTTGAAGTAAGTTTTTATCTATATCATCTGTTAAGAGCTACAACTTAGTCATATTTAGCTCATTTTTACAATAAACATGAATATACTTCCTCTGATTAATTGATGTACATATATTGTTATTTTTTGGCATATTTGCAAATACTCAAATCAAGCACTCATACACCCATGTCACTGAGGCTTGTGCTGGTCTCCAACGTTGGAATAGTTCTTGAAAGTGATCAGAAAAATGTCAATTTGGTTTAATTTCCTGATTTGGTAAAAGGTGTTGATTGGAAAGGCAGAAATTCACCCAATGTTTAGCAAATGAAGCCATATCACTCATTGAAACAGTCTCAATTTTGAAATTCTGATAGCACTAATCAAATGGAATGTATCCTTGGATTGTTCATTTGAAAATTCTACTTATTAACCCATTTTTCTTGGTTTCTTTGGGGAATCATTTTCATCTAATGCCATCTGTTAAATGAGAATCAAAAATGGAAGATATCCCTTGTATAAGAAATACAACTAAGTGTCTTTTAAGCTACCCTTGGAGGGGGAACTCTTTTCAATGATTATGGAACTATGTTATCAGATATTCTTTTTCGGAGAAGCTCTAGAGCCTCACCCTTGATCTAGTGATAGCTTCCTGAACTGATATCCATTTCAAAGGGGAATTTGGAAGTGGGGATTTAATCCAGATCTAATGAGGAAATATCTTCAGAACTACTAGATAAATTTTGTGTGTGAGGGTGGGAATTTGAAGATAATGTTTTCATGTGGAAGTAGTGGGGAGTGACTCATTTATAATTTACCCAGCATCCCTTCTCAGGGGGAAGGTCTTTCTCAGTGTGAGTTGATGAAGATAGCTGTTTGAATTCATTGAATCTGAGTCTTAACTGTTTTTTTAAATGGATTTCTTGAGAAACCTGATGAAGATTTTTGATTTGGTGTCCAGAAAACACAGCTTCAAAACTCTTAATCCATCAAAAGTCCAAGTATTAAATTGTGCATTGCATCAAGATTGAAAATTCTGGTTTCATCTCAGTAGGGAAGGCCTTCCAAGATTGAATATTGTACCCCATACTCAGAGAAAGTTTTTTTATGTTCTTTTTGGGTTTTTTGAAGCCATTTTGCAATAGTTGATTTATGATTTTGGCATGATGGTGTGTAGTGAAATTTACAATCAATTTCTTCAATTTAGGAATTGTTAATAGAGAAAAAATTTTGAAAGTGGCTGCCTGAATGAGAAATATATCAAGTGAGTTTGTGCATGAAAGCCATATCCGCAATGGTTGTGAGGATGGAAAATTGAAGAAAGGGTCCTGAAGAACCTGTTGAGGTGGGTGAAAATGGGAACCTTGCCAGTTTTTTAAGCTCCTTGATGAGTGGCGTGAGAAGGTAATTTAATTGAAGGGAAGTTGGCTCCTTTGTTCCAGGGATTTATCCTGAAACATAGACATTCTCTGGCTTCAATCTTTCATTTGGGGGAGATCAAGAAAAACTAGCATGATAGGTCCAATTCTGGCCACATGGCCAGACTTTCCATGTGCATTCAACCAATCTGCATAAATCAAGAAGTCTAATGCACCAGAAATGGACATGAATGGGGGGTCATTGATCTTTCTGGTGTAAGTGAAGCCTCTCCAGTACAATCCATCTCATATGTCACATTTGGAAGAATTTTCAGTTTTGGGGGATTGCTGATGTTTATCCAGAATTTTGATCATGATGGAAAGCTAATTTTTTGAAATATTGATGAATAAACCTGTCAGGGTGAGTCTATGTAGTAGCTAAAAAATAGTAAATACAAGCTAGTACTATGACTGTGACACGTCAAAATAAATAAAAAATGAAATCTTCAGGTCCTACTGCTACGTGGTAACAGTGGTGATGAGTCTATTGAGGACCTGGGTTGCAATGCTCTAATATCTTTGACTGTAAAGAAACACTACAATAATTATATTCTAATTATATCTTAAATAATTCTAAGGACACTACTGATGAATAACAGTCTTGTCACGTAAGAATAATGGTAAGGTAAGATAAGATGATGGGTTTTCAAGGGAAAAACCCTCCTTTTTATATCTTCCAAGACTGTCAAGAGTTATTAACTCTTCACACGTCAGAGGAGTGAAAATTTTCACTCAGTGGTCAGTCTGTGGTTCTAGATCCTCAATTCTGACGTCAATATAGACAGAATTGTGGTTTTGGAACCACAAATGATCATTCTGGATCAATACAGGGTGAAAAAACTTTTCACCTGCCACGTCAGCACTTGGATGACGTTGTTCTGGTGTCTGTATGATCAATATTGGTCATTCTGGGCGGGTTTAAGCTTTAAATAACCATTATTTTAAGTATCAAGGCTGTACTGGTTGGTACAGGTTTGGTACAGACCAGTATTGGTCAAAATACTTCCAACCAAGATATCTCAGTCAGTTTTTGAGATATCAAGAAACTAAGAGCACAGAATTGAAGGGCTCAATGAGCTCTTTAATTTGGTATGCTTCATGTTTACCCTTCTTGCAAATAGCAAAAGCTATAAGGGTTTTAAGTTTTTGGATGTAATTTTGTACATCAGTATGAGGCTTCAAAAACTTCCATGCTAGATATCTTCTTCAATTTGGAAGATATCTGTATTCTGATGATACAGCTTTGTAGGGCTTGATTAGCCCTACAGTTTGGTATATGACACTGTACAGTTGTATGAGTGTATGCCAAAGATACAGGGGTTTGTTTATTTTCTTATTTTCAGAATATCTGTATTTTGGTTATTAAACCTTTGAACCAAGATCCCTCAGTCAATTTAAGAGATACAGAGGTCTAAGGTGTCTCAAATTAAAGCTCTTGTTGAGATCTTTAATTTGGTTATACTTTTGTACAGCTTTGTACAAGCCCTCTTTGACTTTCAGGGGGACTTGGTTTTGAAAATGAGGTTATATGGTATCTCCAGTTGTAGTGGTGTTACAACAACATGGATGATATCATTGTGTAGCTCTCTATGTGAGCTTTAAGAAAAATACCATTTTGGTATAGGATAACTTAAATATGCATAAGTTAGATGAGAGGTGAAAATAAGGGTTTTGACTTGTTTATTCTCCTCTAGGTTTCCTTATTCTGTTTGGATAAGGTTGGTGTTTAATGTAAGAGGATTGTTTTCTCTTAATTATTACCTGTATTGACTATGTTTGTTCAATACTTGTCATACCATTATTTATGGTATGTTGGATGTCATGCTAGTGCTCTGTTTTGAGTCACAGGCTGACAAAACCTTTTTCTTGATGTTGGTTGTGTTTTGGGTGTGGGGTTTAACTAAATGAATGAATTCGCCTAATGATTGTGTGCAAGGGGTATCATGATCATTTGGCTCATTATGGGTTTGAGAGTGTGATTCATCATTTTTTACCAATTCAGTAAGTTTATCAAGAAATAAAAACTGAGGACAACATATATAGTTTCTGATCAGTGGCTTCAATTGGAGATGCTCAAATATTGTAATGAGATTCTGAGTTATATTTAATCCAGTAGTAGGATGACCACCTGAACTTGAGATACTTGCCTTGAGAAGTAGGTTCAGGGAGGGTTGATAATTTTTGAATCCCTGTGAGCTATATAATGGGAGAGATTACCATTCCAAGGTCTTGTTGGGGAGCCTTTGTGACTCTAGCTTCATGGTTTTAGTGAAATTCAATTGAGGCCAGTTGGAGTTCACAATGTGCTTTTGACTGATCAGAAATTATTATTTGAGAAACTTTGATCCAATAAAATTTGGGTTCACTGAGATCCTAATTCTGAAGTAGGGATGTTTGGTAAAGAGATGGCTTCAATGGCTAGTTTGAGCTTTTTAATGTGCTGTTTATGTTGAAAATGTGCTAGGTCATCTCCCTGCCTATCACACTCAGTGGAATAGTGTGTTTGAGTCGAGAATTATTCACACATGCATATGCACATGGAGGAATAGAAGTGGGTGTACATATTTGTGGGAACTTTAAATATGGTCTAATTTTCTATAAATATGTGTTGTTGATGTGCAATTATTTAGGAGAGTGATTAATGGGAAAAAAACTGGGCTAATTACGTATATAGCAGTGTTGTATTCCATATAAATTATACCAGTCTAAGTCTTACCAAATATGGTAAAAGGAAATTGTAGAATGATTCAGGGGATAAAGAATAGCATTTTGGAATAGCTTTCAATAAGTAAATGAAATTGTAGAATGATTTCAGAGATGAAAATAGGAATTAGGAAATAATCCAGAGAGCGAATCATGTAATAAAGTTACAGAATAACTCCTGAGACACAAATAAAATTGGGGAATTCCAGAGAGAAGAAATGGGAATAAAATTGCAAAATTTTTGTGAGCCTTTTAGATATGCCCACATATCCAAAAAGCTCACAAAACAACATTATAAAGAATTATTTTGATACTAAGAATTGAAATTATAATCCTAAAATAAGTAAAAAATCCATAATTGTAAGGATTGGCCAGAATGAAACACACAGAGCTAAAACATTCTTCTTGGTTCTTCTATTCTTCTTTTAAGACTTCAAACTTCTCAACAGCTCCATTAATACCAAATTGTTGGTTCTTTGTGGTGCATTTGAGCCAACTGACAGCAAACATAACTCTCCTGAGTAATGCCCCATTTGCTGATATTTGTTCCATTAAATTCCTTTTGTCAAAGAAAATTGTGATAATTCATCCCATTTATTGATTTCATTATCACTCATTGTTGCAAAAAGCTTTAACTTGACAAGGGGAATTAGTAATTCAGTTGAAGTGAAAATAGTAATTAAGCCAAAGTTAATAAGTTTTATTTGAGAGAAATGATCAATTCTTTGAGTTTGACTCACAGATATATTCTCTGAGGCATTGATATCTGTGCTGTTGGTTAAGCTGAGGAAAAAATGTATTCCTTCATTTATTTTTGGCCCCATTTATATTTCTGGAAGGGCCACTATTCACAAGTGGTTAAGGGATAAATTGGTGTTAAAGGAGAAAAAATATTATCAGAAATCTCCAACTACCATTTTCAGAGAGCCCTCCTGGATCCTGGATGTAACCAATTAATTAAGAGCACCCAATTCCCATGTACACTCAACCTGGTCTAATGAGCTTTATCTGGAACACATGCATGAGCTCCCTGTTGGAACCCACATTTCATTGGCTTGATCTAAATAAACTTACTAAATCAAATGTTATTTTGCATGTCTCAATTAGGGTAGCCACTCAAATTCTGTCCAATGGATATATATATACCTTTAAAATAACTGAGTAAATCATACTTTCCTTCCACCCAAATGTTTCCCGTGAGTTCCCTCTTATGCTCCCTTCCTTTTTTGATAAATGGCATGCTTGCACTCAAAAACAAAATGAGAAAGAAGGAATAGTAAATTTTGTGTGGACTATGATTTTCAGATAAATCTTTTATTGGTAAGTGATTTATTATTTTCAACTGCTGAAACCAAATGACTCCATTGGACCGTCACAAATGAGAGATCCAGAGTTCTTTATCAAATCCACTAGAATGGATACTGAATAATGAAATTTGATATATTTATGGTCCCATTAATTGAGATTCAAATCAAATTATCTGAAATAGTGTGGAAATCAGCAAGTGAAATATGGCCCCATGGACATTCCTTAGTGTACCCAGCTGTGCATCAGTCATCCCACCTCCCTTTTACAGTCCCAAGGATTAATTTTTAAATAAGTACTGCATTTTGGCCCATTTTGGCCAAATTCATAAAGGAATCAAAAATCACTGTGCATTATTCCAACCTATAAGCTGTGATTGTTATGATAATATTTCAGCTTCATTTCATAACCCTAATACATAATATTGGGTGGTTTCATTTGATATTTGGGCTGGGAGTTAAATGCCATCAATTCAAATCTCAACCTCCTGCACTGACACAGTTTATTGAATCACACAACTGCCCCACTATCTTTGTTGTGTATTGATGGATTTTGTATGGTGTATGGCAAGGCTGTCCAGTCAGTTACTCCGTGCAGTTTGAATAAACTGCTTTACAAATTTATTTCCACATGACTGACTAGTTCCCACCCAAATATTATTTTTTTTGGTTTATACCAAAACTGACCAATCATATTACAATCCCCAACCAATCCAACCTAAGCTTATTACTTTACACATCATGATTATACATTTTATTTTTTTATCCCTTTTTGTTTTCTTTTTATTATTTTATTTTAAACAACTTATTAAATCTCATTTCTTCAATTTTTAAAATATGCTAACATCATTATTAATACTAATCCCCATGAATCAACTATTTAACTCTTCTCTTCTAGATATAATTAGTTTTTTCTTACCCTACAGCACTTTCATGTCATTTTCTCACATTTATCCACTTAAAACAATTTTTTCTATTGGGCTCCTTACATTTTTTATTATTAATTGTCAACCATTACAATCTGTCAAACACATGCTGTTCAAAGTTTTAATCAATATGGATTTTGAACTAGAACCTTTACCCAAATATGAAGTAGACAAACTGTATGAAGCATTTGAAGATTACGAAACCAATATTCCACCCAGAAAAATACTATAACTAAGTGAAGTCACATTATATCAAATGTCTCTGATTATTTTGAGGTATGTTTTTTAAAATAATTGATTTTAATTAGCACTTGTCTAAATTTATCATTGCATTCAATTTAACACAAAATATCAGCTGTTGTTTAATGGATGGAGTCTAAAGAGAACTTCCCTTTTACTTATGAATGCCATCACTGTAGGCAAGTTAATTCATATTTATGGATAATTCATTTTTCTTCTCTCCATTATTTTTATTGGACATTAGTGTCAAGTTAACAATTATTGGTCACAATACATCAAACCTCAACAAACACCAATCCAGATGTTGTGGACGCTTTAATTCTTGGGCCAACAACGCCCATAGCTCTATCAATCCCAACTTGGGTGCTCAATTAGCAGCAGAAGAACAAGAAATAATACTCAAGGAGTTGGTGAAGGCCTTAGTGGCAATACAGGTTTCCTTTTCCATATTTAAAACACCAAGGTTCCAAATGTTTTTGAAACACTTCGCTCCAAATTTTCAGTGGCCTTGATGACATATCCTGGCAACCATTGCCACCCAATTATACTATGAAGGCAAAGATAAGCTAATTAACAAAGTGAAGAGCTTACCAGTAGATACTTTAATTGGTGGTGCCATTGATTGTTGGACAAAAAAAGATCAAAGCAAGAGTTATTTGTAAATAGTAATGCAATGGATTAATCCATTAGATTATGCGTTTTGTAGGGCTTTGGTTTCTTTTGTGGTAAGGGTTTTCATTCTTACTTCCACCATTTTTATCTATTATAGCTTATCATAAATCACCTTACTTCATCAGTCCATGAATGGAACACATACAGGAATGGCATTGGCATGGACCGTTTGTGAATATCTTGCCAAGAGGGGAATGATGAGGTGTTTATTGTGAGCCTTAGAGGTAATTTCATATACCCAAAAGACCACAAATACAAAAATAACATATTAATATAAATAAAATAAATTTATTTATATTATTAAAACAAAAATCAAAATATAAATATAAAATTATATTAAAAATAAAAAAATTAATTACAATTTGAGAATAAAAATACATTAAATTTTGTAAGTATAAAATTACATTTATACTTGAAAAAATTAAGTAAAATGAAATTTTAACAAAATTGTGAAAAAATAAATAAATTTGGAAAAAAGTTAAATAAAAACTATTATAACTTTTTATTCAATAAATAAACACATAAAAATTATTTCACCATTGGATTCCTCATAAAAAATCAGGTGGGGTCACCTCTGAGTGAAATTCTTGTAACTCAACTCTAAATAAGCTTATATTAAGTTTTTAGTGTTTTCAATACAAAAGTTGAAAATCCTCATAACCTTAATTTAACTCACACCACATGTGGTGTTAACCATCAATTTTTGTGTTAAAATTGAGGTGTTGTGTTTAGTTTAGAAGTTATGAGGAATTGAAGTATTTTCAATTGAATTCAATTGAAATGTCCAAATGTGCGCATGTATTACATAAGTGAACTTTGACTTACATATGAGGTGCCAATTATTACTGTATTGTACTGTACAATTGAATTTAATTACATATGTAAATTATAAGTATAATACATGATGAGGAATTAAATGAAAAATAAATTGGAAAGATTAAATTTGGGGGGGAAAAGGAACTCCAGCTCTAAGGGGGAGCTAGACCCCCAAAATCCTTGCTGACAGGCGTGGGATGTCAAAATTCAGACAAAAGTTCATCACTTTTGGCCTGGAATTGAGTTACAGGGTCTGTGGACTCAATTGATGATGAGGTTTTGATACCAACTGGGGTAGTTTTAGCTGTTGCCAAGAGGGTAAAACTACCCTTAAGATAAAGCCATAATGGTAAAAACAGTTTTAACTGGTTTCTAAGTCTCTGACACACATTCTGACGTGGTTTGTAGGCTCTAGGCCTGGTATTGCTATAGTAATGGCTGATTTAAGGGTCTAAAATGGCTAAAAATGGCTTAAACCAGCCCTTTTTGGTCTAAACCAGGGTTCAATGATGCCATAATTGGCTTTTCTGTTGTCAGACTGTTTTTCACGACTGACAAGAGTAAATTTTACTTTTGGAGTAAGAAAATTGATGGCTATAAAAGAATGTCTTCTTTGCCCCACTTTTCTCTTCATGTTAGAATCTTTTCCTTTTATAATTAGTTTAAAGATTGTTAAACCAATCAATAAAAGATTCCAACCACCTTTCTTATATCATTTTAAACCTTTTAACTACGTGAAAAAATCATTATAATCATTGTTTGTGACTCTTATAATCATTTTTACCCCTGAGCCACCCCAAAAGTGAATTAAAGCATCTTTCATCACTGTAAACTTTGTCACTTTGTTTCCAAATTCACTCTGGTCACTTTTGGGCGTGTTTTCTCTTTGATATTCTTTTTAAAGACTTTGTTCTTTAATTAATTGCTTGCAGTTCTTTGCTCAATCAATTCCAATTGAAATTGCTCTTGAAGAAATTTCTTTTGTAGCCTTAAATATCTCTTGTAGAGTATTTTTGGATAAATTTTTATTGTTGGTAAAACAATAAATTTTTATAATATTATTGTTTTATACTAATAAAGTTATAAACAATAAAATTGGCGTGTTTTCTCTTAAAAATAATATTCTTTACTTTTTTTAATTGATTTTTACCTTATACAAATTTTGAGGACAGGAAAAGTACTTGATTTTTAATCAAAGTTTCATATCCACACCTTACATTTATATTCTTCAACCGGTGATAATGCAGTAAACAATACGGAAACCATGACTCAATTGCAACAGAAGTATGCGGGAATTAATATTGCTTTGGACAAAGATGATAAATATTGTTGTTGTGCATGTCACATTCTTAATTTAGTAGCAAAAGATTTTCTTGATTTCATAGGTGAACTTTCTGATGAATACTTGGCAATTGATAAGGCTCCAATTGAAGACAGTGAAAATGAAATTACTCCTACCACAAAAGATCTTAAAGGTTAGCCGTTCAGTGGGTTTAATTTATATTGAAGAAGTTATATATATCATTTTGTTGCACACAAAAGCAAGCATTAAAGAAGTTCAGAAGCAATCGCCTCATGTTGCCAAAAAGGGGAGGGCCCGACCATTGAACCAAGCTTACCTCGAAACTCAAGATAAATCCAGCGAGCTACAGTTAATCAATAATCAATGGATCTTGGGCTCCCAAGAACAAGATCTAATGTAATTGGGTCCAGTAAACAGCCCATTGGGTAAGGCTATATTTGGAATTGTAAATTCACATTTTTTGGTCAACTTTATTAATTAGGTGAGAAAACGATAGTGCAACAACTTAAGGATCTTTTCTTACAAATACAAGGTTCAGCTAAGCAACAAGATCTATTTATACAGGCTTGGAATAAAAAAAGGGATCGAAAATTATTACCTATCAAAATTTCCATTACTAGATGGAACTATTTCCTCAAGCAAATCCAATGGGAACATCAAATTAAACTCTCAATTCAGATATATACAAGTTCGCCTCAAACAATGAAATACCAATTATTTGACAAATCTTGGTGTGCCCTTGAATACATGGAGCCAATATTATCAATATTTGAGAAAACCTGTAATATCTTTCAATCAAATGCTCCAAAAAAACATTTTGTTCTTCCTTATTATCAGGGACTTTTGACTTGGCTTAATCATTATGTGAGTGTCAGCCCCCACACTTGGAGACAGGCCTTTGAAGCTAAATAAATATTACGAAATGATGACTCCTTAATTGCGGCATTTCTAAATCTGAAGTATCAAGAGTCAATCTTCAAACAACCTGTGATTCCTTTAGTTCAATCAAAACAAATAATTGACAAAATTTATCATTAGTGTGCTACTTTAAATGCACATGTTAACTCAGAAGAGCAACGTTTTGATGAAAAATTACTGTCTGACGAAATGAGCGATCCTGAAAGTTTTTCTCTGCTGAATCATCTTCAACAGATTCCAATTGAAACAAATTACAAAAAAGTATATTCACAGTATGATGAAGTAGGCAAATACTTACAAAACTTGAATCCAATTGTCAGAGGAGAACAAGTAATTGATTATTGGAAAGTGAGTAATTGGTTTACCTCAAATGACTTTCATTTTCAGCATCAGATTCTGAGTGGTCATTTTCCAAATCTTGGCAAAATCACATTTAAATATTTTTCAATCCCATCGTCATCTGCTTCTGTTGAATGTGTATTTTCACACAGTGGATGTCTTGAATCAACAAAAAGGGCTTCACCTGGGTCAAGGACTATTGCCCATTTGACTTGTCTAAAGGAATGGCTCAACAATGACTTCTTAGCTTTTTAAGCTTAATTTTGCTATCTTAGGTTTTTGAAATTATTGTGCACTCAAATCTGTTGATTATGAAGGTTTTGTTACAAAGATAAATAAAATTAAATACAAGGCAATTGAAAAAAATATTATTTGACCCAAAAAAGTTTGATTCTGATTTAATTGTACTTAATACATGTGCCTGGCCAGCTCAAACATATGGTGTTGGTTTAAAATAAATATAAACGTAGTTACAAATTGTCTTGGCCCATAAGAAGAAGAAATGTGAGCTCAATTTATCCCAATCAACAGAATTAATAATGACTTATTTGATTGCCAGCTAGACTGGTACTAAAAAGTATATTAATGAGTATTGTACTTGAAAATTAAATAACAATTATAAGTGGCATAGGTTCCAGTTGGACCAAAGGGATTTTTTATGTATTCAAGCTTGATACCAAAATGGGACTGCATATCCAGCCTTGGTGTATGGTGTGGAAACTTCTTTTTCTATGAAATAAATAATAGGCAGTACCTTGAGGGGGGAAATATTGGTGAGTCTGTTTTGAATTTCATAATTAGCCAAAAGCCATGGGTTCTAAGGTTTATTAGCTACCCCTCTCAACATACTGAAAGAGATAGCCTCTATATTAGATCACAAATCAATTAAGTTCTGTGTTGTTTCAATTATAGAACTTAATCCAGAAGTCTCTAAAAAAAATTGAGTTTTTCTTGACTTATTTTTATTTATTATGTAATTATTTTTAATTGATTTTTCTAGTATTCCATCTTTCAATACTTGTTATTTTTGAAGATTATTTTTTCAAGATAACTATTAATATAAAGTATAATCTTGATAGCTAGTTCAGACTTTTAACTTGATTGAATAATTTCAGGGTAAGATAATTTTATAAGGGTAGTTCTGGCTAATATTAGGGTAAGATATGGAAAATATAACAATCATATAATACTATTAGGATGAATCTAAATAAAATCCAGTATATATATAAGGGTGATGGAATATTGTATAAAAGTGAGATGATACACCCTTTCTGTAAATAAATTTTATTGACAGATTTGATAATATTACTAATGATAATAGCTGCAAACACTAATTCAACACTAGTACTTTGATGGTAAGACTATTAAATGATATCAAACTACTTAATTAAAATTATAAATTTCTTTCATTAATTAATCATAAATAATACTATAAGATACGGAGCATTTCTACTTATATTTTCAATATAATACTAAATTATTCTACTAGAGAAGGGATGGATTGATCCTCAAGTTTATTATCTGAATCAGAAACATGGGTGAAAACAGGGAGAGAGGCCCTTTATTTGTACCTTTTGGGCCCTCCAGAGAGCTTTCAAAAACAAGTTACTTATAAGAAAAATTCTACCTTGAGAGATTTTTGCTGGTGGGTAAATTAAAAATGCTATCATTTGAGCAAGATATTGCACCATATGTTTGGTTGAATGCACCATTATGAGCTTTATTATTGTCAGCTCACAGCCTGAAGAAGTATTTACTAATGGTTAAATTTGGAATGGTGTCATTTTACCAGGATATTGCACCATATTGTTTGAAATATACTGATATTTGAGCTAAAATTTATTCATATTATTCAAAGCCTTGAGAGAATTCTTCTGGTGAGAAACTTCTCAATTTTGTCATTTTATAAGTATATTGAATCATATCTTTTGAACTATAATTGATTCATATTTTCACAGCCTTGAGAGAACTATGCTGGTGAGAAACTTCTATATTGTGACATTTGATACAGATATTACACCATATTTCTGGTTTATTGAACCATATTTTTCAAGCTATACTGATATTTTAACTAAAATTTATTCACTTTTATGCAAAATCTTGAGAGAGTTTCACTTATGAAAAACTTCTACATTGAGTCATTTGATACTTATATTGAGCTATATGTTTTGTTGATCCCACCATTTTTTGAAACTGTATTCTTATCTCTACCAACACTATTTTGCTTCTGCACAGCCTTGAGTTGTACTTTGTTTATTTTTTTCTATGTATATGATACTTATTCATATTGAATATTTCAACAAGCTGCATTCTTTTTAAGAATATTCTTGTACCTAGTATAAACTTTATAGTGTTATTCTTTTTCTTCAATCCATAATATCTGGAGAATTATTTATGTTATGCAGCTGAGAAAATATATGACTATAGGTAGGATATGGTGTAGATTCAAGTAGAATACTTCTTTTTAATATTCTTATATATTCCTCTTCTTCTTTTTTTGCAAATTTTCATTTCCATTTTTTACTTTTTATCTTTATTTTATTTAGAAATATATTCTTATCATCTTTGATATTGTGGTTTTGAACCTTTGCAGAACAGGTATGGAATACCACAATAGAGGCATTCCGCCATACAAAATATTTAATTTTTGACATTCATACCAAGGGGGAAGGACTAAAATAGGTAGTAACAATTATTCTATTATTAATGGGCTTTTTCAATATTAGATAAAAAGTATGTGATATGAAGGTGATTTAAAGGCATGAATCTTGGTTTTCAGCTGAGCCGACCTGGGTAAAGTCAATGTGACGTATTTATTTGTACCAAATCCCTGATTATCCACCCAAGAATCACAGAATTCCAATTCCCAGCATTGCACAAATTCAGATCTAAAAGGTAAAGTGGAGTTAAAAGAATCTTATTAGAAGAAACTATTATTGAGTGAATTACATATATATATTGGTATGTAGCCACACAGGCTCTACAAGCCTTTTACCCTCTGACAATATTTTGGAAATTTCAATGGGTGATAAAGTTCCTTTTACTGAGCTTGCTCTCCAGTCATATGTGTGTACCATCAAACCACAAAGTCCTTCTGCAAAGAATGAAGCTAATATGCCATAGCAAATTCAATTTATTCAGATATTCTTTTGACATTCCAAAAGATCTTTCAGTTCCTCAATTTTCTTTGAACTTTTGCATTTCCCTCATGCCATACACTTCAACCTCTGTATGTGCATGTACCAAGTTTTATTTAATCATCAGGTGAATAGCTGTATCAATTAGTTCTTCCAATTTCATGTGGGGCTTCATCAATAACTCATTGCTAGAGCTGCCACCTTTAATGGTAAGCTGTGTTGCCTATTGCTTTGATTTTCTCAAGCAAGAGGAAAGGCATCTAAAATCTCCCTATCTGAGTCCTAGAGGCTCAGTGGGTTTTTTTGGTGCCACATATGGTTTGGGTGTCATCATATTATATGAGACTAAAATAATTGATGCAAACATAGCATTCTCCTAAAAATTTTTAATTGGATGGGAAGGGTAACAAAGGCCCCAGACCATTTTGAATTAGTGCTCAGATTTTGGGAGATTATCTGGAGTTTTCACTGATTCCTTCATCAATTTTGAATTCCAAACATTTTTATTTGAAAATTCTTTGGTTTCTCTTGCATGAAAGAAATCAGTCCTATATACTGTAATGTATATTACCTGAGTCAGAAATCAAATCATATTGTAGAATTATTCACAAATATAAAAATCACATTCATTCTCAAGCTCTTCTAGCCAGGCCAACATTTTAAGCTCTTGGTTACTGATCACCTTCATACCAACATGCAGGAGCTTATCAGCATCATTTTTTGGTAAACTTTCCAGGTGATTTTTGCATATACTATTGATATTACCCAGCCCTCTATTCCAAGGTTCTGTCACAGGGGCTCTTATGGAAGAAAGAGGGCCTGGCACTCAGGAATCAAGAACTCACTTGGAGGGCTCCAAAAGATGATAAGAAATACGATGGAATATATTTCTTAAGCAGGAAATAGAGAAAGGACAAATATGCCAAAGATGACAAAGGGTAAGAAGAATGAAGCCAGAGGCCCAAAACAAAAGAAGCCAAAAGCCAAGAAGCCAACCAAGTGAATCCTCAACTCACTGTTTCAACCTGCCAGAAGGAACAATGGAATTAGTAAAGGATATGACCACCAATATCCACTGACAGGCAAAGAAAGAAAAGAGAAAAAAGGTGCTAATGACTGACTTAAGATTATCGGTATTAACTTTAATAATGTAAAAGAAAATAAGGATAAAAATAAATCCAATATATTAATTAACTGGGGAAAAAGTCCCCAGGTGATGAAAGGTGGCTGGTATATGTGAAAAGCTGGAAGATTGATCCTGGAAGGTGGATCAATGACTGTATTGTCCGAATCGGGAAATACAGTTCTGGCCATCTTGAAATTTGAACTATGTGATGGAATTCACACAGTGGAATAAGAAATGGCCCAATTGGGCCAAGGCCATACAGGTTGATTGAGTAAGGCCTGTACGGATGAATTGGGTTGTCCAAGGAGTATTGAATACTTGATGTCTTGACAACTGATTTAAATGATGTAATACCTCTTGTGAATTGACCTTAGAATAATCCTGAATGAATTGTACCAACCCAACTCCTGTAGGTACAGGTGGTTGGGATCCTTGAATGATCTTCTGAATTGCCGCCATGGATTGCCAGACTGATGAGCTGAAAAGTCCTCCTTCGAAATGGGCGTTGGAATTATGGACCTTGAAATGGAAAGGTGGAATTGGGTCCTGAAAACGTCACCATTGGATTGCTGAGCAAAAATGGTGCATAATGGTATATAATACCATATATGCACCACACTTGCAATCTTGGGTACGGAGTGCATGAAGGAAAGGAAGGAATTCCCCTTAAGTTGAGGGGAAGGCTTTGCTGAGCTGATCTAATGGCCTCTGGTGGTTGCCAGAGGCCATGGTGGTCCTACGGGATTTATGGCCAAAATAGTGTCCAAGAGGGATTTGGTCATTTTTGGGTCCAAGGAAGTCATGGCCAAAATAGTGTCCAAGAGGGATTTGGTCATTTTTGGGTCCAAGGAAGTCATGGCCAAAATTGGCTCAGGTGGGCCCACCTGGCCTTGGGGCCTAGGTGGCTGGCCCCTTTGGCCCCTTTTGGCCTCATTGGATTGGGCCAAAAGGGGCCTAATTGGCCTACGGACCGTAGAAGCCGTAGGGGGCCTAAATGGCCCAAAAAGGCCATTTAGGCCAAAACCCCCATAATGAAAGGGGTTGGCCAGGGGCCAATGATAATGGCTAGGTGGTCCAGAACCCCCTGGAAGATAAAAGGACCCCCCCAGGCCTAAAATAAAAGATGAAGGCCTGGGGGTTGGTGAGGTGGAAATTGGCCAAGAAGGCCAATGATGGCAGGATATGGCCTGAGGCCATAAATGATGGTTGAGAGGGGCTATGGCGTAAAAACCATAAAGCACCCAAGGGGGCCAATTGGCCATAAAGGACATGACGTGACCAATTGGCCCCATCTGGGCTCCAGGTTGGATTGCCGCAGCCATCAAGGAGGAGGGCCAAAACTCGTGGTTGTGACAGTACCCCCCTACCTTGAATGGTGAGCTCCTGAGCACCAAGATAAGGTAGAAGCCTGTTGAGGCTATTAAGACGGATTGGACAGAGGGATTCCAGAGGTATTTGATCTTTGAAAAGAAAAATGTTGAACTGATAATAGTGTTGGCATATGAATTGAAGTTCACGTAGTCTTCTCTTGACATTTGGCTTTGAAAATGTTGAAGGATTGAATTGACGTAGAATTTTGGCATAAAGATTATAATAAAAAAAAATCGAAATGATAAAGAAAGAAAATAAAAGAAAATGAAACAAAACAGAAAAAGAAAATAAAAAGAAAAATTTTGAGGGGGAGTCCAATCTTCATCATGGATTTTGAGAATTGACTTGAGAGTGGCCAGGGTACCTGGAAAAGAGATTTGGTGCCAGGTGCTCACAAAGTGGCCAAGGTGATGTTTTGGACAGATTGTAGACCCCTCAGGGAAGTGCACACCGGGAGAGGAACTTACTTTTGGTAGTTGCCAATCCCACCAGTGCCATGAAAGGAAAACAAACTTGTTAAGGATTGGATTGAATTGGGAAACTTGGAAAAGAAGTAACAGGGTGAATGGTCCATTTGTCCAAGTGAAAATGGCCATAATTTTGGAATTGAATGTTGAAAAGCCAGGCCAAGATCTGTGTCCAAAATTGCAAAGTGCTCACAGAGTGGCCAAGGTGATGCTTACAACAGATAAGGGTAGAATACCGCAAAAGGTGCATACCAGGAGTGGGACTTACTTTTGGTAATTCCTCTCCCCACCAAGCACCATAAATGAATCAAGCTTTTGAAGAACTGGGACCTGGCTTGTCAGGATATAGAGAATGAAAATCTTTGACAAGTTCAGGACAGTTCTTGAGGTTTTCGGCTGGTTCCCAAGTGGATCTTTCTGGGTCTTGACTGAAACCTTTCCATTCCACCAGATACAATAATTTTCTTCTCTTGAGCTTTGAGTCCAGTATTTGAGAGACTTCCCATTCCTCTTCTTCTTCAATGATGATTGGAAGAGGAGGCTCTTGATGCCGCTTTGGGATTGTTGATGTCTTGACTGGTTCCAAAAGTGAGATATGGAAGACTGGATGGATGTATTTCCATTGAGATGGAAGCTTGAGGTGGTAAGCATGAGAACTGACTTTCTTCAAGATTGTAAAAGGACCCAACCATCTTTCGGATAGTTTTTTGGTGGGTCTGGTTGATTTGATGTTCTTGGAAGAAAGCCATACCATGTCACCAGGATTGAAAACAGGTGGGCTTGCTCTACCTTTATCTGCATACCTCTTAAACCGGCTTATGGCGATTTCAAGTTCTCTCTTGACATCTTGCTGTACTGATTGGATTTTTGTTGATAACTTTCCAGCAGGAGTGTCTTGAGTGATTTGAACTGAATCAAATTGTGGATCTCTTCCATAAACAGTGAAAAACGGTGATTGCTTGGTTGAAGAGTGATCAGAATTATTGTAGGCAAATTCAGCCAGAGGGAGCCAGGTGTTCCAATCATCTTGATGATAACTGACATACATCCAAAGATACTTTTCTAGTATCTGATTTACCCTCTCTGTCTGTCCACCAGTTTCTGGGTGATAAGCAGTTGACAAGTCTCTTGAAATCTTGAGCTGCTGACAAAGATTGGTCCAGAAGGAAGAAACGAAGAGTGAACCTCTATCACTGACAATGCTTGATGGAACGCCATGCTTTGAGAAAATATTCTTGATGAATAAATGGGCCAAATCCAGTGAAGTGATTGAAGACATTGTTGGAATAAAAACCGCCATTTTTGAGAATCTGTCCACTATGACAAGGATTGAGTCAAAGGAATTGGACAGTGGCAGTTGAGTGATGAAATCCATTGAGAGGCAAATCCAAGGACCATTTGGAATTGGAAGAGGCTTGAGGAATACAAACTTCTTATGATGAATATTCTTGTTTCTTGAACACTGTTGACAGGATGAAACATAATCCTTGATGAATTGAGTCATGCCGGACCAGTGGAAATCCCACTTGACAAGTTTGAGAGTCTTCTCTTGGCCAGGGTGTCCAGCTAGAGGAGAATCGTGACGCTTTTGAAGAATGCTGAGTTGAATTGTGGAGTCATTTGGGACTACCACCCGATCTTTGAAGAGAAGAAGTTGGGAGGAGGAATCAAGAGAATAATCTTGGACAGATTTACCTTTACCCAAATCTTCAAGGATACTTCTGTACTGAGGATCTTGCCAAACTGCCTTCTGAATTGAGTCAATCAGATTTGAAAATGACTCCACCCTGACTGCAAAGAACTTTGAGGATTGAACTTCATCTTGCTTAATGAGTTGCTGAAAATTCATTGGATTCTTGCTGATGAAATCCTCCCCCCTCTCCAGATAAACGTCATCCTGACGTGATAAAGCATCCAGAAGAGTAGCCAGGCGGCCAGGGCGGTAAGTGATTGAGAAATGAAATTCAGAAAGGAATTCAGCCCAACGGGCTTGACGGCGAGTAAGGATCTTTGATGACATAAAGTACTGAAGAGAAGAATGATCGGTGAGAACTTCGAAAGGGGAAGACAGAGAAAGAAGAAAAGCCCTCCAGTGCTTGAGAGCCCAGACTATGCCAAGGAGTTCCTTGTCATGAATCTCATAGTTAAGCTCCGCTGGAATAAGCTTGCGGCTGCCGAATGCAATGGGATGTTTTCCTGAGTCAGAGACCTGACTCAGTACAGCACCCAAGGCATAATCGGATGCATCGGTCTCTACAATGGTGGGTAGAGAAGGATTGGAGCGGTGGTGAAAACCTCTTTGAGTTGATGAAACTGACTAAAAGCTTCCTCATTGAGGGGGAAACAGGAATCTTTCTTGAGGAAGCTGGTGAGTTAACTGATCTTCTTTGAATAATTCTTGATGAAACGGCGGTAAAAATTGGCAAAGCCGAGAAAGGATTGAAGTGCCTTGAGGCTTCTTGGAGGAGGCCAATTGAGAATCTGCTGTACCTTTGCTTGGTCCATCTTGAGGCCTTCAGCAGAAACAACATAACCAAGGTATTCAACACTAGAAACATGAAAAAGGCATTTGGACGCCTTAGCAAAAAGATTATTGGCCCTAAGTCTGGAAAGAACAGTGGACACATGAGTGACATGCTCTTCCTCAGACTTGGAAAAGACCATAATATCGTCTAAATAAACCACAACATAAACATCAAGCAAATCTTGGAAGATATCATTGACAAGATTTTGAAAAGAAGCAGGAGCATTGGTGAGCCCAAACGGCATAACCAAGTACTCAGAACTGCCATATTTAGTTCTAAAACAAGTCAAATGTTCATCACCCTCCTTGATTCTGAGCAGGTTATATGCACCACGCAAATCAATCTTGGAGAAGATAGAAGAACCATTAAAGACATTGAGAAGCTGATTCATAGGCGGAACAGGATACTTGTTCTTCCTAGTAACAGCATTGAGTTTGCGGTAATCAACACACAAACGGAGGCCACCATCTTTCTTTTTGACGAAAAGAACAGGTGCTCCTGTTGAAGAGGAGCTTGGCCGGATGAAACCTTTCTCTACATTCTCTGAAATGTAGGCCCTGAGTGTATCTGACTCTTGTTTGGATAAAGAGTAGATCACCCCAACTGGAGGTAGAGACCCCTCCAGCTCGATATGATGATCACAGGCATGGTGAGGAGGAAGTTTTTCTGCTTTCACCTTGGAGAATACATCCAGATATTGGTGATAGTCAGAAGGAACAACCTTCATCACGGTTTCTACTTCTTCTGGCTCTTCCTCTTCATCCCACAACTCCTCCAGGGAGTCATGATAGGATGAAGGAGGAAGGTCCATATTCCCAAATAAGAGGTGAAGTGAAGATACAGAATTATCTTCTCCAACATCTTGAATCTCTTTGAAGACTTCAGCTCTAGGAGATAGTAATGACTGTGGGGAATTAAGGGAAGGAATATGGACAGAAGATGGAAATGATGGTGTTCTAGAATCACCAACCAGAGCTGCACAAGACTTGGCAGAAGAAAAGTCATTACGGACAGAATTAGAAGGATCAGAATAGTCCAAATGAACAGGATTAAAGGTGATCAGCCCTTGCCTCCAATCAATAGAAGGATTAAAATGATTGAGAAAGTCAAAGCCCAATATGAGGTCTTCTCCCTTGGGAGTATCAATGACTAAAAAGTCCCATTCAAAGCTTGGGAAGGAAGGGAGCTCAACCATATATTTAGTATGGTGAGTCACAAATAAGGAAGGGGACTCAGAGGAGTCCAAAATGATAAGAGGAATCTTCTCTGGAAGTTCTGACGTAGTCAATGAGTACTTGTGAACAAACTGCTTTGCAATAAATGAGTGTGTAGCACCAGAATCAATGAGAATACTGTAAAAAACATCAGAAAGAGAAGAAAAAACAAAAAATTTAAGAGAATTTTTGACACCAGTATTCAGAATGCACAATTGTGCTCTGGAAGGAAAACTGTGAAGACCATTGAACACAACATGATCTTCACTCAGGCTTTTCCCTGGCTGGGAAGTTTGCCTGACGGTTGGGTAAGCTTGTTTTGAGGCCTTTTGAAACAGGACTCAAGACTATGCTTCCCACCACAATAGGTACAAAGACCCTCTTTGATTCTTCTTTCTTTTTCAGAGTTCATGAGCTTGAAATCTTTATTCAACAAAGAAGAATGGGGCTTGTCCCGCTTTTGAGAATGAAATTTCTTCTTATGCCTTGAGCTTGAAGAAACTTGATGATGAGAAGAGTGAGACTTCAAGGCTTCAGGCTTCTTCTCCTTTTGCCTCTCATGGTACCTGGTATCAAGTTCCAGGCTGACGTCCATTAAGTCTTGAAGAGAATCAATATTTGAAGGATGGGAGGCTAATTGATCCAGAATTCTGGAGGCCAAGCCCTTCCTGAAATGATGAATGAGAGCCCTTTCACCCCAATCCCCGATTCTTGAAACCAAACTCCTGAAATCGGCAATATATCAAGCAACATGCCCACCTTCTTTCATCCTAAGGCCATCCAATTCTGCTTTATCTTTTCTAACTTCATTTGGGTCTCCAAATAAAGTGAACAATTGGGATTCAAACAGTGGCCAGGAATTGAGAAGGTAACTTGAGTCTTTATTATTGAGATTGGAAAGATAAGGCTCAATCCATTTTGCAGCCCTGCCAACTAAGAATGAAGTGGCATAAAGAACCTTCTTTCTATCTGGAGAGAAGTTTGCCAGATCATTATTAAAGATGAGTTGACAAGATTGAATGAAGCTTCTGACTTTGAAGGGTTGAGTCCCATCAAAGCATTCTGGAGCCTTCATAGAGGGAGTCTTGAAGGCTGGTGGTCTTGATGACTCAGAGGAAGAAGCTGCTTGAAGATTGGCCATAATTTGAGTCATCTGCTTCATGATGGCCAATAAAGATGGTTCGGACTGATGAGAGACAGGCTGATCAGACTGGGCTAGAGTTGGTCCTCTGGTGCCTTCAGATGCTCCCACAGGAGCAGGAGCAGCCTCAGTGCCATTAGACTCTTCCTCTTCATCATCTTGACCTTGAACCTTGGGACTGGTTCTTGAAAGTCCTGGGAATCCGCCAACCACTCCTGATAATGAGATTGATCTCCTTGGCCCTCTTCCTTCCTTCCTGGATGGTTCTGCTCCTTCCAAAGTCGGTCCTCTGTCCAATCTGGCCCTCAGTTGAGAAACTGCTGGGGTACCATCAAGAGGGGCCCTTGAAGTTGGAGTCAGAACAGCTTGAGTTCTGGCCTGAGATCTGGTCTCTCTTTCAGGAGGTGAATGTTCAACTGGCATGATTCAGGAATAATAAATCAAATCAATGAAAGGAAATTCAAAATTATCTTGAAGTAAAGAATCAACAATCAAATCTTGAGGAAATAAAGGAATCAAGTGAAAATCTTCAAGTACGTCAATAAATCAAAATCAAATGAAGTCTTGAAGTCAAAAGCAAAATAAATGTCTTGAAGTAAATCAATGAATCAAATCAATCACAATAAAATCAAATCAGAATCTTGCAGAAAGTCAATCAATCAAAATGAATTCTTGATGTGAATAATCAGCAAATCAATAAAATCTTCAGGTCAATCAATTATCTTGATGTCAATTTTCAATTATGTCAAATTGGTCAATCAAATCAATTCCAAGTGAATTCTTCCAAAATCAAAATTCTTGAGGAATAAATCAAAATGAATCCTGATATGAAGAACGTGTCTGAATAATCTGATGAATAATTTGAGGATTAAAGATAAAAACGCCTGAATTACGGATAAGAGTAAAATTGATGATAATGAAAAATGAGATTGGAAAGATACAGAAGATAAAAATTGGGTCAGCTTTCAATTTTCAGAGTGAAGAAATGAATGAGAGAAAATTGAGAGGTGACAGAGAATCATAAATTTTCATAAGCGTTAAAGAGTCATAATTTCGATGAATGAATGAATGAAATTGATGAAGAATGAATGAATAGAATGAAAAGAAATTATGAGTTAATTAATATAATGTCACAGGGGCTCTTATAGAAGCAAGAGGGCATGGCACTCAGGAATCAAGAACTCACTTGGAGGGCTCCAAAAGATGATAAGAAATACTATGGAATATATTTCTTAAGCAGGAAATAGAGAAAGGACAAATATGCCAAAGATGACAAAGGGTAAGAAGAATGAAGCCAGAGGCCCAAAACAAAAGAAGCCAAAAGCCAAGAAGCCAACCAAGTGAATCCTCAATTCACTGTTTCAACCTGCCAGAAGGAACAATGGAATTAGTAAAGGATATGACCACCAATATCCACTGACAGGCGAAGAAAGAAAAGAGAAAAAAGGTGCTAATGACTGACTTAAGATTATCAGTATTAGCTTTAATAATGTAAAAGAAAATAAGGATAAAAATAAATCCAATATATTAATTAACTGGGTAAAAAGTCCCCAGGTGATGAAAGGTGGCCGGTATATGTGAAAAGCTGGAAGATTGATCCTGGAAGGTGGATCAATGATTGTATTGTCCGAATTGGGAAATACAGTTCTGGCCATCTTGAAATTTGAACTGTGTGATGGAATTCACACAGTGGAATAAGAAATGGCCCAATTGGGCCAAGGCCATACAGGTTGATTGAGTAAGGCCTGTACGGATGAATTGGGTTGTCCAAGGAGTATTGAATACTTGATGTCTTGACAACTGATTTAAATGATGTAATACCTCTTGAGAATTTACCTTAGAATAATCCTGAATGAATTGTACCAACCCAACTCCTGCAGGTACAGGTGGTTGGGATCCTTGAATGATCTTCTGAATTGCCGCCATGGATTGCCAGACTGATGAGCTGAAAAGTCCTCCTTCGAAATGGGCGTTGGAATTATGGACCTTGAAATGGAAAGGGGGAATTGGGTCCTGAAAACGTCACCATTGGATTGCTGAGCAAAAATGGTGCATAATGGTATATAATACCATATATGCACCACACTTGCAATCTTGGGTATGGAGTGCATGAAGGAAAGGAAGGAATTCCCCTTAAGTTGAGGGGAAGACTTTGCTGAGCTTATCTGGTGGCCTCTGGTGGTTGCCAGAGGCCATGGTGGTCTATGGCCAAAATTGGGTCCTACGGGATTTATGGCCAAAATAGTGTCCAAGAGGGATTTGGTCATTTTTGGGTCCAAGGAAGTCATGGCCAAAATTGGCTCAGGTGGGCCCAATTGTGGTTCGAGGCCTAGGTGGCCGGCCCCTTTGGCCCCTTTTGGCCTCATTGGATTGGGCCAAAAGGGGCCTAATTGGCCTACGGACCGTAGAAGCCGTAGGGGGCCTAAATGGCCCAAAAAGGGCATTTAGGCCAAAACCCCCATAATGAAAGGGGTTGGCCAGGGGCCAATGATGATGGCTAGGTGGTCCAGAACCCCCTGGAAGATAAAAGGACCCCCCCAGGCCTAAAATAAAAGATGAAGGCCTGGGGGTTGGTGAGGTGGAAATTGGCCAAGAAGGCCAATGATGGCAGGATATGGCCTGAGGCCATAAATGATGGTTGAGAGGGGCTATGGTGTAAAAACCATAAAACACCCAAGGGGCCAATTGGCCATAAAGGACATGACATGACCAATTGGCCCCATTTGCGCTCCAGGTTGGATTGCCGCAGCCATCAAGGAGGAGGGCCAAAACTCATGGTTGTGACAGGTTCTTGAGTAATATTAGAATTATAATTCAAAATATTTCCAAACTCTTCAATTCCTTATGAAGAAATTCCTTGACCATTAGCCAAGGTTTATGCTTTGGGCTAAGGTTCAGTAATTATATCAGTCATATCTCCACCCATTGTATCATGTTCAAGCTTCTCACTTTCATGGGATTCTTGAATATTTTGAGAAGAGGAAGGAGGTGTCTTATTGTGGCTCATCTCATTGAGTTCTGGGTGGGTACCAGCTTTCAGACCTCCATAATCATTATAGTCAACTTCAAGATCAATGATGTCATCAGCTTGATGAAGAAAATCTTTTGAAGCTTCAAAGGTAAAGCATTTTTTGTTGTTTTTTGGTTTAATTTATATCTGGTCATTTTCCTAAACCTTTTACTTGAGATCCTTAAGGTAGAGATCCACCAACCTCCACACCTTTCCATATATTGTAAGCAGCCTTTGTTTTCAATTTTGTATGCAGCTACTCATGAACTTATAATTAAAATCCATCTTGAGGAGCCTCATTGCTTCACCAATCTTTTTACATACATAATCAGTAATTTTACTATCATTTTTTACTTTTTCCTGTCTGAGTAATTTTTTTGTTATGCTGGAGACTAATGATTACTTTTATCAATTTTTAAGCTTTCCACTAAAAACTACTTCATCTTGTCTAACATCTTCTGTCAGTGCCCAAGGTTCAACACTCTTTTCCTTATCATACCTTTTCAAATTTGGGTTTTGAGAGCTTGGAGGCTGAGATGCAATAAAGGCTATAAAAAATTATCAGGTATTGAAGTATTAAAAACATTAAAAATTAGTTTATGCTCAAATTCTGGAAGAACTGGTGGATCTAGATTATTTTCAGGTTCCAGGCTCTCTACTTCAATTCCTAATTCATTACTACTGTCCATATCAGATATTTCACTTCCAGACTCTGGGGAGAAATTTGAAAGTTGAGCTAATTGTGTTGAAAAGATTGTGGTTTGTTGCATTGGTTGTGGTATACAGTAGGAATTTTATTGAGTATATAGATGGTGACAAATGGATTGCTAACTTGAATGACAATTTCAGGATCAAAATATAAAGTGTCAGAGTTCTGATAGTGGTGCAAATAAAATAAGCTAAATATACTATTGATTCTTTTTTAAGGTGATATCAATTTTGGTGAAATTGGAAAAGGTTTAGGAAAACAAATAAGCTCAATATCAATTTAAATGAGTTCAATTTTCAAGCAATTTTTTAGAATAAAAGAATTTTAGAACCACAAGCTCACCAAAAGCAATGTGTCATAAGTATTTATTGCAATTTCAATGAATGTGCCACATCTTATTGGTCAATGAAATCAAGGAGTTGATGTGTTGCAAATTACTTCATATCATTCAGACGCAATCACTTCTCTTTGAGAAATTGAAGACAATTCACTGGTGAGAAACCTACTAAATTCAATTCTTGTGCTATTCCACCCCCATGAGGTAAGGAATAAGAAGATTGTTCTATTTGAGTTAGGGTGTTGGTAAACACAAGCCCTTACGTGATTTTACCAATTCATGGCCAAAACACGTACGTTTATGGTAAAGACACATCAGTGACCTTATTTTTCAAAAAGAAATCCTCAGGATCAGTTTTGAGGTTTTTTTAAATTTTTTTGCCATATTTCTCCCAAAATGGGATGTCAATATTCACAAATTTTTCCATATTTTTTTTTGCCAGAATTCTCAAATTTGGCCAATATGACAAAATGGCATATATCATAAAAAAATTCATTTAAAATCTTTCCATTTATGAATTTCCTTCTTTTTTTTGAATTTAAGGGGTAAATCTGGAAAATAAAGAACCAGAAGCCCATAATTTTAGGAATTATTTTTGGTGGGACAAGTAAAGGCACAAAAAGTGTTTTTTTCCAAGGTTTTTTTCCAGTCTTTTTAATATGACTATTTTTAAAAAATTAATATAAAAAATTCCCACTTATGAATTTCCTTTAATTTTCTTTAAATAAAAAGGATTCAATCTAGACAATAAAGAACCAGAATCCCAAGAATTGGGGGAATTGTTTTGGTGGGACAAGTGAAGGTGCAATAAGGGTTTTTTTTTAAAACAAAATTTCTTGTTTGTAATCTGACTATTTTTAAGTACAAAAGTGCCACATTTTTGATAAAAAAGGAGACTGAGGTGGAATGGAAGCAATAAATAGGACTGAGGAGGGGTAATTGGAATAAATTGTATATACAAAGATCAATCAATCTGAATAAACCTCCAAAATAGTTGGTCTTTTCTGAGGGGGGAGGAATATTGGACAAATATAACCTCCTTTGTTTCTTAAATTCATCAGCCCACCCCAGGGCTTTTGGTTGGGCATGAAGTTTTCAATTCACAGTAATTGGGGGGACTGGATAAACTTTATAAATTATTATATCCAAAGGAACAAAATGAGAACAGCTATCCAAGAAGCAAATGAAAATGGGGGATTATCATTTGGAGGAAAGAAATAAGGTAAAAAAGGAAAATATTGGACTGTGGAATAAAAGAAAACTGGTCTTTGATACTTATTTGCAATTGGCTCCCCCATGTCAGGCATGGACATCCACTTGCTTTTTGAAGCCTGGCCAACATTATCATACCGTTCAATTATTTCCAAATAAGAGGATACTGAGGGAATTAAATTGTTCATGGCTTCATGAAGGTCTTGGTTTTGTTGAATTTCTTCAGCAAAGTCATCTCTGACATCAGACCATTGATCTTGAGTGTTGTAAATGTAGTGGGATATTGTTCTGTAGCCACAGTTTCCATCAACATTGACATTGATGGCCTTGAAGGTGTATTTCAATATAAACTTGGGCAAGTCTTTTGATCCAGGTGTCTGATAAAATAAGGTCAAATTATTAATAAATATCAAAATAAACAAGATAAATATACATTAAAAAGAATAAGAAGCTCACAAACAGCTTGGAGCATTCATCACTTGTGTGATAATTGCTTTGACAATTCTCACAGGTCAAGCCAATTGCATCATATATCTTCAAAGTGGTGGAAGGCTTGTGATTTTCTTTGTGAGGTTTCTTTTCCAATTGCCAATCTTCTGGACCTTCTCAGGGTGACTTGTGATTTATTCAATTCAGTTGCTGAGGGTAGTGAATCTGATTAACTGATTGATTTTGATAATGAGGCCTCAGAATCTTCAAAATTTTCAGATGAATCCACTTCCAAAATTGGAGAGGGGACATTTGACTGTGATCTTGATGCTTTTGTGCTGGTCACTTTTGATGGGGGTCTTCCTCTTCTCTTGGATTGATTTTCAATAATTTCAAATCTTGATGGTTCTCTTTTGTTTTCATTTTTATTTTTATTCTTGGCTCCTTGAGGTCTTCCATGGATATTCTTGCATTCTAGTGGGTCTTAATAATATTTATCATCCTCTTGACTCTTGGTAATTTGATCAAATGGGACTTTTCCAGTAAAAACATCTCAAAAATGTTGAAGAATTGGGGGGATTTCTGCCATTGGTCTTTAAAAAAAGGTCTTCCCCAATATCCTCAAACATTTTCTTGGCTCCATTCTTTCTTTCTTTTTCAACACTTTGATAATCTCCTTTAAAACCAGTCTGAGAAGAATATGACAAAGAAAATCAGTAAATATGGAAAGAAGTAAGAATTTGAAGCTAAAAAACCCTCACAGGAAAATTCAAATGCCATGAGGATGGAAGTCTGATATCTCAAGCCTTTGGCACTTGGAAAATTCCTTTTGGTTCTTATGCTTGCAATGAATTCCTTCATAATTGTTGTATTTTTGGTGCATTTTTCATTGGGAGAAAACTTGGTTTTGAAATTTTCAAAGGCCACCTGAAGAGCATAATGAGACACCTTGTGATTGAGGGCACAGATGTGTGGAGGAAAATTCTTGACATGGACAATCATTCCTTTGGAGATTCTGTTGATTATTTCAATGAATTGTTTTTTTAATGCCATGTGGAGAGCCCTAACTACCTCCAGGAGAGTACCAGTGGACATTTGGAGTCAAAGTTCAACCATGGCATGGGCACCTTCAACTCTGGAAGTGGAGCCCACATCCAGGTGGCAATCGTGGTTGGTCCAGGCTGGTGCATAATACTCCTCTAGAGGAAGCCAGGTATTTTCTAAATATTTCAAGACTTCAGGATTTTTTACTTGCTTTTGAAGCTTCTTCCAGTTGTTTTTGAAAGACATTTCAGTGGATGAATACATAACCTGAGAAATGAATTCCAATGTCATTAATAAAAACAATAATCAGAAAAAAAGTGAAATAAAATGAAAGATAAGAGTATATTACTTGATTCCAAAGGCCCATAAACATTTCAAAATCAGTTCCATGACCAATTTTCTTCAATGAATGGGCATATACATCTTTATTGATGTGCCAAATGCATAACATGACTTTGGAGTCTGGGAAGAGTTTCTTAAGAGAGTTTTTCAAGGCCAGATCCTTTTCAATAACAATGACTGGAGGGGGAACAGGATTGGTGTTTTTGAGGACCTTTTCTATGAATTGATTTAATGTCCAAGCATATGAGGTTTCAGTTTCATTCTTCATCAAACAAAAAGCCCCAGAAAAAGTCTTATTGGTTGTGCTGAATCCAACAATATGAAAAAGGGGCATTTTGTACTTATTGGTTTTATAAGTGCAATACATAAGAATGACATGAGGAAAGCCATGAAGGAGTGTTATGGAAAGGGGGTGAGTGAAAAACAAGGAGGTAATTTGTCCCTCAGAATCCCTTGCAGAGGACCAAACAAAATCTTCTTCTTTGATAGTTTCAATAAGAGCATCAATGGGCCTTCTGCCTGGCAGTTTGTCTTTCTTGATATTCTTGACTTGGTTGTAAATGTCTTGAAGGAATAAATGCCTGTCAGACTCCCTCTGGCTGCATAATTATGCCTGAATTTGCCTTGGAAGAAGAAGTGATTAAGACATTTGAGCAATTTGGGATGTTTCTTGTTCATTGAATTTCCTGAAAGCAGGATGTGCCATGATATTTTAAGTGGCATCATGGCTATGTTCAGGATTTTTGACCTTAAGAGTCCAAGTGGTACTCTTGGAATGTTTTCTGGCATAAATTCTAAAAGGATAGTCAAGCTTTCTTGAAGTGACTGTTTTGGAGGGGTTTTTGTTGGGATTTGGGGTCCCAAACCTGTCACAACCTATTTCAATTTGGTTGTGGGTCATATTGGACCTCAAGGGGGATACAGCATACCCCTGAGCCCTGGAAGCATTATGCACATTCTGCGAAGGAAGCTCAAAGGTCTGAAATTAACCTTCAGTGGGAGTTGAAGCATTTTTGAGTGAAAAAGATGTATAAATTTGAAAAAAAGGAGGGATTTTGGGATTTGGAATGGGGTAAGAAGCTTTCAAAAGGTGAAAAATAAGTGAAAAAAGGTATGAAAAATTAAAAGAAGTGGTTAATAGTGAAAAAAAAATGTGTTTCAATGTGGGATTGATGGATGAGGGAACGTAAAAGATTGGAAATTCAGAGGCTTGAAAGCAGTTTTTTGTGGTGGAAAATGCAGTCTTTGGGGAAAAAAAGAAAGAAAAGTGCGAAAAGCTTTGCAAAATTGCTTTGGTAATGCTGTTTTTCAAAAAAAACTGTTTGGGGTGGGGATAATGTGGATTATTTGAGGTGTTTGGTCTTTTTTTGGGGGGGTCTGGGCAAAAAAAATCTGAAAAAATTGGGACTTAGAGGGGTTCTGGGGGGGAACCCCATTTTTGGGCATATTTTGGCCCAATACAGGCATGGTTGTGTTTCATTTTTTATTTAAAATGGGCCCAGGGCACCCCTTACATTTTTTTACTAATTTATGGCCAAAACACGTAATCCTTTAGTAAAAACACATGAGCTCTTACATGTTTTTACCAATTTGCTTACGTGTTTTTACCAATACCCTTGAATTATATGAAATGAATAGTTTTTTCCAGGAAAACAGAGAACAAAATTCCAGTTTTAAATAGTCCACTTATTATATTGCAATTTTAAAGTATCATTTTTTGAACTGTTGTGGGAACTCCTCTTGGTGTGGGATGAAATAAGCAGTACCTTGAGGGGGAAATTGTTGGTAAGTTTATTTTTAATTTCAGAATTTTACAATAACAATGAGCTCTAACGTGTATTAGCTTCCCCTATAAATAATACTGAATAGACAGCCTACAGAGAGAATCACAAAGTAAAGTAAGATTCGTGGCTTTAATAGATAGAGAAGACTTACCAGTAGTCTCTAAATCATACCTATCAATAACACTACAATCAAAGCCCTGATTTAAAGCTACAATTGTTGATAAAATGAAGACTAATAATATTATTTTTATTTTTATTATAATTATTTTATTTAATACTAAGAATAAGGCTACTAGATTCAATAATAAGAATAATTCTTCAATAAGATTTGATACTATGTTTTTTTGTTTTTTAATAAAACTGAGTTTCTGAGAAAGGCTGCTGCTCTTTTGACTTTGTTTATACCAATTTTGTTCAGCAATACTAAGCTACTGAGCAAGGCTAATGAGCTTTTCACTATGGCTATACTACTATTATTCACTAATACTAAGCTACTGAACTTTTCACTACATTTATCCTACCATTCTTCAACAATATGGAGAGAATTAGCAAGGTTACTGAGCTTTTCATGACCAAAACACTACCACTACTCTAGATTTTGTGCTAGTTCAGGGATGGTTGTGATACTCAATAATAGGAACTTGTTCTATTATTTTGTTTTTTTGGATAATGAGGGAGAGCATACCTCTATTTATACCTTTTGGGACACCATAGAGTTTCTCAAAACAGGGGACTTAGAAAAATCATACTCAAGATGTTTTAGCTGGTGAGATGTGTAGTTTTGGTGTTGCAATGTGGCTTATGAGAGCATTTTTTGCTGGTGGGTTTTTTCTTATCAAAATCATTCTATGTTATTGAGATAATTTGGCTAGTGAGATTTTAATTTTGCCAAGAAGGTGAGGAAAATACAGCTTCTGACAATTGAGATTTCTTCTACTCATATGATATCTTTGAGAGAATTTAGCTGGTAATATTTTTCTTTTTTGTGAATTTGTTTTGTGTTTGCTGAGGGAATTTGGCTGGTGGTGTTTTCCTATCAAAATTATGTGATGTTATTGAGATAATTGGGCTGGTGAGAGTTTATATCTGCCAAGAAAGTGGAAAAAATACAGCTGTGGAAAATCAAAATTTCTTGTGGTAATATGATATCTTTGAGAGAATTTAGCTAGTGATATTTTTCTTGGAAGTGGAGAAAGTGGGGAAAATACAGAATTTTCTATTGAGCTCACTGCCATTAGATTGGAACAAAGGTGGGGAAAGAATCGCTTTCAAATATTCTGTATCTTTATTTATTACTAATTTCAACTTCAATATGCAAGCTTGAGAGAATTTTTCTGGTGAATGAATTTTATTATTCCATCATTTGTATCAAATTTGACAGGTATTATTATTACTAAGCAAACATTTTCTCTTGGTAAATCCAATGTAGTTTCTTTCACAACCTTGAGGTATTTTTTTAACTGAATTGAGGTGGAGAAAATACAGTCCTGATTTTGTGCTGAATATGAATTTAAATAGCTGTATTTAGTTTATCTCCATTGAATTGTGGAATTTTTCTATGGATGATGCAATAAGGTGGAGGAATCGGTTGTTTTTATTTTAATTTGAATCCTTCTTTTTGCTATATTTGGAAAATTATTGATCAGTGCCTAGGACTTCTTCACAGTTTGATTTACCTATTTCCAGAGCTCTTCAATTTGATTTCCTTTTCTGGAGTTATTCCACCATTGTATTTTTATCTCTAGAATCATTCCCTTCCCCTTCTGTAATTCCACAATCCTATTTCCATATCTGAAATTATCCTGAAATTTTATTTCACTCCTCAGAGCTATTCAGGAATACTGCTATAATTCCACAATCTTCTTTTCATCAAGTTATTCTGCAATTTTAAGAATCCCCCATTTCTTCTGTGAAATTCTGCAATTTCATTCCCATCTCAGGAGCTATTCTACAATGTCTTCCATAATTCCTAAATTTTCTTTCCATTTCTGAAATTATTCTACAATTTTATGCCTGTTTCTTCTCTAAAGTTCTGCAAATTTATTTCCATTTGTTCTCCAAAAATTCTGTATTTGTATTCTATTTCAGGAATTATTCTACATTTTATTCCATAATTTTTCCAGAATTCCAAAAAAAAAATTCTTCTTTGTGTCTCGAGTTATTCCACAATTTTATTCCTCAGTGTTATTCCTCAACTTTCTTTCCATGATTCTGTTCCTTGAGATATTCCCTAATATCTTCCATAATTCCTAAATATTCTTTTCACATCTGAATTTCTCTGAAATTTCACAATTTTATTTTCATTTCTTCTCAAAAAACTCTGCAGTCTTATTCCATTTCAGAAATTCTTCTGCATTTTATTTGATAATTCCTCCAGAATTCCACATTTTCATTTTCATTTTTTTTTACATTTGGTAAGCTTTAAAATGGTGAAGTTGGTATGAAATACCACACCATAACCCCAACATGGTGAATAGCCCCATTCAAAAATCCCACGAATTGACCCCATGGGGAATGTTAGGGGAGAGAGCCACTCAAAATATTTCTGTGATTTGGTTCATCATTTATGCAAACATGTCACCATACCCTATGTCTCTAAGAACTTAATATGATTAAATTTTACTCATATCCCCCTTTCTCCCCAAGTAATGTAATGAAACTTTATTTAATTCTCATTGATGGAGAGTACTGGTATTTGTCAATTGGGGATGAGGTGGAACTGGAGGGCCTTTTAATGAAATACTTGTGTGTGAAAACTCCATAACTGTAAAATAGGATTAAAGAGTTGGATTTTGATTACTTTGGGGGTGGTAGTAATATATGTGGCTAATGAGAAATTTATTAGCCATAATAATTGGTGGCTCAGTACTTGGCTCATGTGGATTTTGATGACCAATAAAACTTATGTGTAAGTAACTGTTAACATGAGTGTGAGTGTAAGGGATTGGTGGTTATGCACTGTATTGCTATAGTATTATTTTCCCTGTCAGCTTGCATAAAAAAACCGTGAAGGTGCAGTAGCTTACAGGATTAATTCTGGGAAAACACATGCACACCAATTTCTTCATGACCATAAGGATGGTAAATTGCAAAGATAATGATCCAGAAGTTCATAATCCAATTTTCCCATTTGCATGAGAATGGCAAATTTCAGAGATGATAAGCAAGTTATGTGTAAGCCAAGTTTTCCGTGTGCATGAGCATGGCAAATTTCAGATATGATGATCTAGTTTTGCACAAGCCAATTCCTGCATGAGCATAAGCATGGTAAATTTCAGGGATTATCAGCCAGAATTTCATGAGAAAGTCTTTGCACAAGAATGAGAATGGTAAATTGTGGAAATGATCAGCCATACTTTTGTGAGCAAATTTTTGCGTGAGCATAAGCATTTTAAATTGTGGAGATAATCAGCCAGTGGTGTTGAAACCAATTAGTGCATGAGCATAAGCATGGAAAATTTCAGAGATGATGAGCCAGCAGTGTGCAAGCCAACTTTTGCATGAGAATAAGAATGGTGAATTGTGGAGATGATGAGCTATAAGTGTTTAAGCTAATTTGTGTGTGAGAGTAAGCATGGAAAATTGCTTGCTTTCACCATAAAGTTTAATTTCCCAAAGATTTCAAATGCTGTTGATAAGGGTTGTTCCTTTCAATGACATATTTGACAATTGAAATTTTCTTGACACGGATTTGATGCAAGCCACAAACTCCACTGACAATAATCTGACATTGAATTGACTGAAAATGGATTTTGTACTGACAGTGGTGTGATGTCAAGTCAATTGCTGGCCATTGTTAGAAAAATCCTCCCTGGTGAAAGAGGCACATGTTGAGGTGGCAAATAGCAATCCAAGAGTATAGAAGTAGCATGACCATTATATGAAAAGAAGCCTAAAGCCACACCAATGCATATGGCAACTGGATAATTTCTAAAGCAACCCAGTGTATGACCCAGAGGTATCTTCAAAAATTCCTATCCACTTCATTTAAATAAACAGGAAGAAGAACATCTGATTCTGAGAATGGGAACCAGAAAGTGGTAATATAGACACTGTAAATTATGTACCAGAGGATACAGGCACCCCCATATTGGGGATAGGTTTCTCAGAAATTAATACTGAGTTTTTTAATGCAGTACATAAATATTATTCCAAACACACACAGTGTGGCATACTGACATCACTCCTTCAACAGAAACATAGGAGCCCAGAACTGGAATCCCAGTTAGCACATTGGCTGAGGGACTAGATGGACAACAGGTTTTTCCTTATAAAAGGACTCCTGTATCACAGGGAGAAGCACACTAGTCCACTCATCGTGATATACAGAGATCATATCACACTTAACCTTCAAGAATTTAATGAGTTCCCTTATATGGGACACATGAGTGAAGACAGAACCAAGGAGAGGATAGCAAGCACAGCTTGGTGGCCTCATTGGTAACAAGAGCTGAGTGAATACATCAACACTTGTGACATATTCCAAAAGGAAAACAGGAAACATGGGAAGAAATATGGACTACTCCAACACATAGAAGAGCCCAAGAGCTCATGGGAAATAATTACCATGTACTTGGTAACAATATTGCATTCTCCACAGAATACCATCCACAGACAGATGTACTAGCTTAAAGGATGATCCAAACTATGGAGGACATAATTAGGATATTCTGTGCCTATGGGATAGACTACAAGGATAATGAATGGTATACCCATGACTGTGTCACACTTCTACCAGCTTGTCACAGGCTCTTCTAAGTGAAGAGTGCCTGGCACTCAGTAAACTGGGACTCACTGCAGAGGGCTCAAGGATAAGATAAGGCAAAACACTTATAATTGTAATGAGATTAATATTGCTAAGAAATACTAATATAAGAAAAAGAAGCAAAAAAGAATAAGAGTAAGAAATAAAAGAGCCAGCCACAAACAAGTGAAGTCCACTGTTTTAACCTGTCAGAAGGAAAGAGGAGGGTTAATAAGGATATGGCCACCACACCTCATACTGAACAGGTGAGAGGAAATGCAAAGACTAACTTAATACCAAATAAATAGAATACCCAAAAATAAGAGTAAGAATATTTATAAAAATAATAAATCAACTGAATTAATTAACTGCATAAAAGTCCCCAGGGGAGAGAAAGAGGGGCTGGTATATGTAAGAATCACCAGTTCTGATCCAGACACAGATTTTCATGAGAGGGATTGGTGATTGAATTGAATCTGGCCAATACAGTTCCTTTACAATCTGTATATGATATTTACAGGAGGAGTGGTAGTGTTGAGTGATCATACAGTTTCAGGGTGATGTATCCAAGCTGTATTGGGTAATTCCAACCTGTGAAAGTATTGACAGGCTGTATTGATGCACCAGACTGTATGCATGTTTCAGCAAGGAAGATTGTTGAAACTGATTGCTGATACACACAGTGGATTTCTGATTTGAGGTGTTTGAGTGGGTGTAAGGCTGAATACCCTTACCCCTGACTAGTGGTTGTTACACAGCTATAAAACTGGCTTACAAAATTTGTGAGAACTCCACCACAGGGAATTCACCTTGTCTGATAGACATTGGATGGGATCCCCTATTTCCAGTGGATTGCTTGAGGTAAAATCTTCTAACCATCCACCCCACAGCCATAGGTATCCATTATATGTGGAAGAAAGCATGTGATACAGTAGCAAGATGCATAGCTGAGGCAAAGGAGTATGACAAGTAGAGGTATGACAAGACCCACAGGGAACCTGGTTTCAGGTAAGGTGACCAGGTGGTAGTGTATACCTTGAAATTAAATAATCTCAAAGGACCCCAGAGAATGAAAGACTCATTTTTGGGACCATTCACTATAATCAGATTGATAAGGAAAAATTCAGTCAAAGTCCAACTCACAGAGGAATTCTCTAGGAAACACCCAGTGTTCCCAGTGAGCTTTGTCAAAACATACCACCAAGCTGGAGAAAATTAGTTCCCCTTCAGAAATAAGTTTCATACCCCACAAGACATAGTGGAGGTAAAAGACTCCCCTGTTCCAGTGAAAAAAATCATTCAATCCAGGGAGATCAGACTCAATGGGAAGAACCATTGACATTATCTGGTCCAATTCAAGAACCAGAGAGCTGATAAGCATAAGCTGTTAGCAGAAGATGAAATACCAGATGGTGACCTTGACCTGAGAAGGTTCAGACCCTCTAGGAGGGTTGAACAGTCTCATAAATTATGAGCCTCTTTTGGAGGGAGGGTATGTAATCCTGTGACTCAAACCAAGAGCACAAGCATGAAAGCAGAATACCATAAACCAATGGTAGAGCAAAATATCACCTAAACGTGAACTGAGCCAAAATAGCTGATGATTGGTATAAAAAAGAAAGAGGAAAGTCACCTCTTCCCAAAAACATAACTCCCATAAACATAAGATAAGGAATGACGAATTTATTCCAGTTCAAAACAAGAGCTGAGCATAAACCTTAATTTTTACCCCTCATCAATAAACCAGAGAATGGAGAAGAGACCAATCAACTTGGTGTTCAAATTGAAGCTCTCAATAAGGGACATCTAATTGTGCTACTCAAATGGAGCTAGCTTAAAAACTATGAATTTTATGGCCAAATAAAAGCCAAATAAGGTTAAATAAAATATTCACCTCTACCCAACCTCTACAGCTTAAGTGTGATATACCCAAATGTGGGACTTTTTTAAAAGACCAAAAAAAGAGAATTAGAAAGGCTCCCTCCATTTCCCTACATCTCATCTAGAGAAAATATTAAAGAGAAAATAAACTCAATATTGGATTAATAATGAATCCATGATTAAAAAATGGAATTTAAAAGTGGTATAGCTTTACCATATGTAATGTCAGCCATACCAAATGAGTAACCACTGTTTATAGCTTATCAAGGGCTTCAAAATGTAAAAATATTGATATCTTCATCTTCAGAACTAACAAATTTATGGCAGTGTTAAGTTCAAACTCCCACAATATTCGATAAAATTCCATACTGTGAGATAGTATGTTACAACTATAAATATGAGGTTTCAACACCACAAAAAATTACTTTTATGCTCCAATACCTCATATTATGACTAATACAGTGTCCACCAGCATGTTCTGTACAGAATTCTATGCCTCTGGCCTGTCAGATCACATCTGTGAGGACCCTGGATGGAAATTTCCACCCTGTATTGGGGAAAAGTGACCATATGTGGTTTTAAAACCCCACCTGAGACAAATAAAGGCTGTACAGGGCTGTATAAGCCCCAATCCTGCCCTTGGTAGTGAAGAATCTTCACTCTTTCTATTTTGACACAACCAGAGGTCCCCTTCACCTATTCTCAGCATAAAAAAGCACCTTTCTCTGCTCAAAAGGGAAATACCCATCCTTCTCTTATATTTCCTATTTGTTAAAATCTTTTATAAACAATCATACTCTTGAAAATAATAGCCAGGTATAGTTATAGTTTTAATTTTTGTGGATATCATTATAGTAATCCAGCTGATAGTACCTGCACTCTAGGCTTTCGAAGGTTCTCACCACCACTATAGCTACTATAGTACAGCCCCTATATCACTATGATACCTGTTTTAAACTCATTTCTACATTTCACAGTTATATTTATAGTGTGTAAGTACCATTTTATATCTTTATCATAGGTTCAACCTGGCAAATTTACATAAGCTTTCAGGAACTAGGCTATCACTTTCAAAAGCTTATCATCCAAAAACTAATTAATCTCCTGAGAGAATGATTCAAACCCTTTAGGACATGATCAGAGGATTTTGTGCTTATGTACTGGAGCTTAAGGATTCTGATGGCTTTACCCATTATTGATGTCCACTTGTACCAGCATTGGAATTAGCCTACAAGACTTCCATCCATGCTTCAACAGGAAAAACTCCTGAAATGTTAGAAAAACGATTAAAACCCAAAATTACAGTTGAGACTTTGAAAACTGACTCAGTGGATATTCATCCAACTGCATTAAGCTTTAAATTCCTGCTTGATAGAGTGAGGTGTCATGCAAGCCAAAGCATGACTGATGCTTTCAAATATGCAAAACAGAAATGGGGCAAAACTCATAAAACCCATAAATAAAAATAGGAGACTTGATATTAGTTTAAACCTTGAGCTTTGATAATATTAGAGGTACAAAGAGATTGAGAAGATCCCTTGAAGGCCCCTTTACTATTAAAGCCCTTCATGGTACAAATGCAGTACAAGTAGAACTAACAGGAGAGTTGGAAAATAAGCATCCGAAATTCCTTGTTAGTATAGGAAAGCATTATACTTCAAGTTTTGGGGAATTATTTCCTTTGACAAATGCAAAATCCTTAGAAGTACCACCACTTTATTAAATTAAAGGAAGCAAGGTTTTGAAAGTCTTAAAAGAAACAAGACTTAGGGGAAGAAATGAAAGAGAATACTTGATCAGGTACAGAAGCCCACAACATGAGGAGTGGCTTCCAGAAAACAAAATATTTGATTCTCAAAATGTTCCCAGAATATTAAGACATGAGAGAAGACCAGTTCTTTAATGAAAATTTGAATTGTGTGCTTTATATACTTGAAATGTAAGATGTGTCTATGAAGCTTGTTGATAATATTACTATTAATCAACAGTACTATGACTGTTCTTATGAAATAGAAAATAAAAATCATTATAACCAAAAACAAATAATTAATTAATTAATTATTTCTTTTACTTGTTATACACTACTATTGATTATAACAGTAAGCAGTAATTTTCTACAAGAATCAATTACAAGAAGAATTTAATAATCAATCTTCTTTATTAAAATAATAAAATTAATTTAATATATAATTATCTTTTATAAGAATAATTATAGAAATAACCCTTGAACAAAACTATTACTAGAGAAAAACTTTAAGAATTAAATCAAAACACTCACTAATACTTCAAAGAACTTATTGAAAGATAAGAGTAGAGAAATTTGATGGATAATTGTGGATTTAAAGGATCAAAATTGATTTATAACAAGATTACAACAATATATAGTTGATTTCTATGATCTCACATCCTTCTAATTGATTCTGAAAGAATAAAACACTTAAGAAATAGTTTTAACTAATACTTGTTGGTAATAAAGGTATAATAGAATAATGTGATGATTTGGAAAAAAAGCAAGAGGAGGCCTCTTTTAAGTCTATAACAGCTCACAGAGGTGTTCCATGGAGCAAACTTAAAAACCAGTGAGTGAGAAAACAATAGAGCTTTTTGGATTTTTGATTGCATCATCTGTTGTCATGTAAGATTATCATAATTACTTAATTGAGGCTTTTACATGACTACCAACCCATTTATGGTTAATAATAAAAGGATTAAAAACTGTGAATCCTCTTTTATTCCAAAATAATCATTGATTTCTCAAAACTATCAATGTTATTGGAAATTTCATTACCAAGTGTATTTTCTGTGAATTTTAAAAGATTCAGTATTTCACATGGAATCATCAAAAATGGACTGTAAGTAAACCTTTTGATTTTACTTATAAAAGTATATTTATTTTTGGTTTTCATATGAATTATACAGCTAGTTATTGGTCCTGAAAGTTTTAGAAAGATTCATTAAGAACTTTATTTTTCATGAATTTTTGAAGTTTCTACCTTATTTCTACATAGAATTGCAAATAGCAGTATATGGCTGGTTGCTATGAGATAAATCAATGGATACTAGTCAAAAAAGGGTTTAAATTAATCTTTTGGGGTTTATCCATGGAAAGTAATTGAAATTGACATGGCTACAGGAGTCTAAGTTTCTCTTTACCTCCTTGGCACCTCAAAAGAGCAGCTTATTTGCTATTTTCTTATGATATAATGAAATTTTGACTTGGTAACCAAATTCACAAAAGGTTTTAATTTACTAATTGGGTCAAGAACAGCCATGTATCCAAGCTTTGGAACTATCCACACCTCAGAGGCCTCAGAAGCTGGGTACCCTGGCTCTCTTTGATGTCTTTTGTCCCCCTTGACTATTTTTTACATCAAAATAGAAATTTAGGCTTCAAGTGAGATATCCACTTTGGGTGTACCAAACGTGTATGTAATAATACCAGAATATTAAGTGCCACAAACATGAATAACACTATTCTTAGTGTATATGTAACATGGGATTTCTCACATTCCCATTATTTTGGCATGAAATTGAGAAAAACAAAAATTTTCACAAATCTTTCATGTGGTATTGAAGTATTTTCCATATTACCACCTCAAAGAGTTGATTTGAGCTTATTCACTCTATGCAGCTACCCTGGGTGAAATTTTATGTAGAATCCAAATCTGGTGTTAAATCCATAGATTTACTTCCTCAATAAAAAGTTATTCATCTTTTCTGAAATCAAAAATGATGAATTTTGAATATATGCATGATCTATGGGTTATGCATAGTTCAGAATTTATTTTTAAGATAATTGTGGCCTATTTGGGTATGTAAAATATACCTCAAGGCTCATATGAAACATTTCAGTGAAGAGGTTGGACAGTGGATTATAGCCCACCCCATTTAATAGGGGTTATACTATTGAATGAAAAATTGTAGTAAAATTATTTTTTGTGGCAGGAAATGTGAGCCTGTGAGGTAATATTACATATCCATAAAGTCACAAATACTTTTTTATGAATTGTATGTGGCCATAAAGACTTGGAAAATGAATTTAACACAAATAAATAACAAAGAGTGACAAACAAGAACAAAAAATAACAAAAAATAACAAAAAATAACAAAAAATAACAAAAAATAACAAAAAATAACAAAAAATAACAAAAAATAACAAAAAATAACAAAAAATAACAAAAAATAACAAAAAATAACAAAAAATAACAAAAAATAACAAAAAATAACAAAAAATAACAAAAAATAACAAAAAATAACAAAAAATAACAAAAAATAACAAAAAATAACAAAAAATAACAAAAAATAACAAAAAATAACAAAAAATAACAAAAAATAACAAAAAATAACAAAAAATAACAAAAAATAACAAAAAATAACAAAAAATAACAAAAAATAACAAAAAATAACAAAAAATAACAAAAAATAACAAAAAATAACAAAAAATAACAAAAAATAACAAAAAATAACAAAAAATAACAAAAAATAACAAAAAATAACAAAAAATAACAAAAAATAACAAAAAATAACAAAAAATAACAAAAAATAACAAAAAATAACAAAAAATAACAAAAAATAACAAAAAATAACAGAAAATAAGTATAACTTTATTTTTCATGAAAAAAGTCATAAATATTACATTCTTTTTGGATTCTATAGCAAAAATAACCTATGGTATACCCATAGGGTGTTATACTCAGAAATGGCTATTTATAGTGTTAATGGAAAGCTTGAGAATCTCACATTACAATTACACAATTCAACTATTTTTATTATTAAAAGTTTGAAATTGTTAATTTCAAGCTTAATTTTCAAGTTCGGCAAGGTTTATTCAAGCTTAAAAAAATTCAGTTAAAATTGAGGTGTTGTGTATATTAACTTAATTGACTAAGGATTTGCCATACAGGCTTTAAACCCTGCATGAGCTCAATTCAAATTTGTTCAAAGCCATTTTATGGCTGTAAATAAAGAAAAGGGAAAAATTAATGCAAAAAGGTGGGAAAAAGGAAAAAATGCAAAAAGAGCCAGGGTACCCATCCAGTTGGGATATGCAAGAAACCAAATAAGGTTTTCCTCCTGTATACAAGTATTTTAAGCATTATTCAAACTACAAGATTATACTTTGATTTAATATTAAAGTTTGAGCTGGTTTATTCCTCTTTTGGACAGGAATTACAAGCTTCCAAAAGGTAAACCCCTATATGCAGGCTTGTAATTTAGGTTTTAATAACTGTAAAAGCTTAAATAAGCTTAAAATTGAATTTTAAAGGATTGAACTTATCAAAAGTTAAGGCTTATTGGGTATTTTTATCTTTATGTGTAAAAATAGAAATAATTTGAAAAATTCACAGAAAATGCAATTTTCAATGGATCTACTTGAAAATTTCACATAGCTCACAGATTCATGCTATCTGTGTATAAAATCAATTTGAAGTACCTTTTATTGATCATATTCCTTGCTATTTAGCCTTGAGAATACCATTTTTAATTATTATTAAAGAAAATCAAAAATTCTTGAAAGATTAATTAAAAATCTTGTTTTGAATATTTTTGCTTGAAAGTTCATTTTTCAGTTGTTCATTTAACAAAATTCAATTTTAACAAATCAACTATTATTGAATCTTAAAAAAAACTTAAATAGGGATTAAAGTTACTTGGAGGTAAGAATAACACTGGTAACTTTAAATTTTAATGAAAAATAACTTACCTTAAATTAATAGTTATTTTTAAGGATAGTTTTTCAGTTTTGAGCTGATAACACCTTCTATATCCATTATTGATTATGAGAGCTTCTATGAAGGCATAAAAAAAGCCTTCACATCACTGTTTTTGTCCATTACCATCAACATTCAATAAACAAAAAATTAGACATTTAAACAGGTAAATTTTCACCAAATATAAAATGTAATTATTAAAGGAACTCTTAAGTTATTTCATTCTTTTTACATTTTAAATAAATAATTTAAATCACCAAATTCAGATGATATTGTTGTAATCATCAAGAGTTGATTTTATCTTATAAAATTGTTATTTTAAATATCTTTTGAAAACAATAAATTCCTCCAAAGACTCTCAAATTGTATTTTATCATGAAAAAGTTTTTTTATTACTTTTGAAGCTTGATTTTTGGTGTGTCTTTCACTTATAAACAGTATATAATACTATAGCTGCTTATGTTTGACTCATTTCATTAAATAAATATTATAAGTAAGTTTTTCTCCAAAGATTCTATATTTTTTTATAGAATTTCACTATAAAAGTTATTTCTACACGGTGTGTGTGATAATTCATTTGAGAAATAATATCATAATTATTTATAAGTGGTGAAATATCATAACTTTTCACATATGATTGTCTCATTAAGAGCTTTTATATCTTTTATTATTTTAACTGTCAGTGACTATAATAGTAATAGAATAACTATAATTTATCATCATTGTTAAAGAATTATCTTATTGTTATATTATTTTAAAATAATTAATTCTTCTTTTTTTAGAATCATTTTTAATAATTATATTATACTTTCTACTGAGGACAGTCATAGTACTCTTGATTTTTATTAATATTATCAAGAGCTTCATAGATAAACCTTACACTATGCATAAGGTTAATTTTCTTACATTTTTTATATATTAAAACTGGCTCAAAAATGTAGCATGCCTCTCAATACAGGTCTTGCATACTCATAGACCAATGGAGTTAAATCCAACAAGGCTCAGCTCACAATTGCACTTATCTGAAATGCTACTGGGACCAAATTTTTGCCACCACTTTTCATTGGGAGGTTTGAGTGACTTGGTTGTTTAAAAAACAAGTATGGTCTCTAATATGGCTACAAGTCCTACTTCAATTCCAAGGCTTTGATGTTGGTCTCAATGTTTCAAGAATGGATTATAGCTTGCAACAATGACTTATGTGAAAAAATGAGCACATTGCACTCTTACTCAATAACTTCAAAGGACATGAAGCCCCAGCTGAAGGTTTGTCAAACATTGAAATGGTTTCTTCAGCCCCAGCCTCACAACACACCTTCACTCACTTGATGCTGGTATTATTTGGTCATTTAAGGTAAAATACCCCAAACAATTCATTGCCTTGTCTATCTCCTATTACAACAACAATGTCAACATCCACCATATTTGCAGCATAGACCAATTAAATTCAATGCATCTTTGCCATTATGCTTGGAACTCAGTAACACCAGCAACAATCAACAATGGTTGGGTACATACCAAGATTCTCCCTCAACTACAGCCTGTACCCAATGACAATGGGATACTTGAGGCTGAAGTCTCTTTTGAAAATGAAAGTCAGAATTTGAAAAACTTAGGCCTTATTACTGAGCAAAGCAGGATGTCACTAGCCAAGATGTTGAATCCAATCACCAAGAACAACAATGAATTCCTTCCCCCTGCTGACATATTCAACAATGGTTAGCCTTTTTGCTCAAGAAATTGAGGAGATAAATGTTGGAGAGCCATCACTGCCCTCCACCAATATCAGTTGTCCAAAAAGCAATTTTGGACATTTTAACTCACATTGGCTCTTTATCATCAAAATAAATTCATCAAATACAAGATTTTCTTGAAAACTATAGTAGGCAACTTGAGTCTGACTCAATGAAGAATATGAAGCAAAAAAGTATTACCAACTATCTACAACAAGGTTGATAGAACAGAGCTTTTTTCTAGTATATTAGCTCTTTGTTTTTACTATTTGATGTTTTTTGAAATTGAATAACATCTTCCCTGATAAAACTTTGCTTTTGTTATAAGTTTTGATTTTGATTACCTTTTTTTAAGTAATGGCCAAAAAAAAGTATGTGCCTTCATTTATGGATTCTGGCAGGTACTATCCAGAGTCCAGACCCACAAACTGCCAAAACGCATGGGAAGTTGGGTCCACCAAGGCATATGGCTTTGGACAGTTTCTACTGTATTTAGAACCCCAGTTGCAGGTGAGAAGCAACCCAAACTTAAGATTGCTTTGTGGTTGATATCCATTGACAAAATCTATAATGGACTGATTTCAGCTCTCAATAATGCTCAAAACTATTTATCTAAGCATTAGCCATTGCTTTTTTGTGAGGCAAGTGTTGTGAGTGCATGATGGGGTGGGATGATTGTAAATCAGGGTTGATGGTTACTAACAGGATCCCCTTTCCAAAGCCTCTTCCTCAACTCTAAATTCATAACCTTTCTTTCGAAAAACGAACCATCAATCAGAGCATGCGTACAATCCATCGCCGAAGCCAAATCATTGTTATCATCACCAGCTCTTTAATTCTTTGTGACTGATCTCCTCTGACGACTTGGTATACCTAGCCGGATGTGGCAGTATGAGCACATCTTTGCTTGCTCACATCACAATTGTCGACAACGAGCATGTTTTGGGTGCACTATTCCTGGGCCCTGCAAGCAACCCGGCAACAGTTCATAAGCTTCATATAGTTGCACATGGCAACATCCCAGCTTAAAGGATAAGTTGTTTGAACCAACTGTTTTCTCTGCCAGAACTGATGCGAGCATGGTTGTGCAAATTGGTATCTCATGGCAGCACTGCGCCTGAGTCACAAGGTACCAAAGACAATCTGTACCGTGGCGTGTCGTCCTCATAAGAAACAACTTTTGGTCCTCCTGAAGCCAATTCACACAAGCATCGGTTGAAATTCGTTTACGTCGCCTCAGCTATGTTCAATCGCAAAATATTACCCTTCCTCTTATCACTTTTACTCTTTACTTGGAAAGAACAGGGGGCTAGGTCTCAAGAGAGCGTGACCTTTCCGCGGATAAACGATAATTCTTCAGCTCGATCCTTTGGCAACGCCAAGTTGCCAGATCTAACTAAATGGGTGGTCAGTTGTCATAAACGAGCGCTTTTCGGCATGAAGTCTCGGCTGATTCTCTCTTGAAACTTGTCAATTTTCTCAAGTAGAATCCATTCGTCGGAACGATTCATGATGGCAATGTCAACCCTGGTGCTTCAGGTGAGAACTTCTTGACACCGGTTCTTAGCTCCCACTCATTCTCATCACATTGCTGTGATGCACATCGTAGTTCCGTTTGGCGTCGTTAAGATTTCTGCTGATTGTAAAGGCTATAACCCGGCAGGTAAAGTAATTCTTCATTGTCGATTTGAGCTTATCAATTAATCCTTATCGTTTTCCAGGTTATACCGCCAACCAATCAGCACAGATATACGGCTTCAGTCCCCTGCACGATAGTGGCATCGGAATACAAGGGTCCGTATTTATTTTTTTCTCTTTTACCACAATTTTCTTACCATTTATTCAAAGTACATTCTAGCTAACACAAGCTTGTATAATTATAACCTCATACAGATCCTATAACATCTTTGAAATTATGCCTCTTAATTGTTCCAAGGGTGTTAATACGTGCAGGCCGCATCCTGATGATAGGCTGACCCTGAGAAAACCAGGATATGATGGCAAGTTTTGTGTCGGCTCCTGCTTTACACATGATTTTAAAAACATTCATCAATAGGATCATCTTATTAGTTGCGGCGCCTGGGTATTTCTCTATGACGTTGAATCCACCTAACGTCACGATGGAGGGAACTTCGACTCGTCTGGCTGGTAGACACAAGTATTCCTTTTCCACAAATGGTTCCCGATATTTTGCTTTGGATTTGACCAGGGACGGAACCGGCCGCTTTCAAAGTGAGTCTAGGTCTCAGGCTCATTCTCCCTTCAAACAGCTAATAAATCAATTTTATCAGGTGGCAACTTGACAATTGATCCCGCTTCCGGACGCGTGCGACTTGGAGGCATATGGCCTTCAGGGTTGGTCCGATATCATAACCCTGTCTTCGTCGACATTCGTTTTCTCTGATTGGTGAATGCTCTTACCCTCCGTAGCTTCGCTCCCGGAGCAGCCAACTATCAGGCCTTTGCGTGTTATGATCTCACCGAAAATGGAAAGCAACCCTTGGAGAACTACGGAGTTTGGACTATGACTTCAGGGTGGTAGGTCCACAAATTTAGCCGTTATCTGAACGCTCGACTCTCCTTGTATGCTAAACCATCTGAAATGATTGAAATAGGCCAGCGGAAACAAATATCTTGATAAACCAGACGCAACTTTCTTCGTCTGGAGTTGATGGCGGTGTCATATTTTCCTATCCTCAGTCTGTCAATGTGGTCGAGCTTCGGCTAGGTGTCTCCTTCGTATCAGCTGACCAAGCCTGTACCAACATGGAGGCAGAGGTTGGAAATGCGTCCTTTGAGGAAATTCGAAAAGAAAGTGTACGATTATGGAATGAAAAGTTGGGGCGACTTGAGATTCCCTTAGCAGAGATCAAGCCAGAGCTGGCTGTCATGCTGTAAGTATTATTCGACTTAAGCTGAATTAACTTCTCAACTGACCAATCTTGTAGATATACTAGCATGTATCGCTCATTTTTGACACCGCATAACGCGACTGGAGAAGGCCAGGGTAAGTAGTATTGTTCAGCTATGGCTTGATTCTATGCGAGATGGATTGAGCTGCGTTATATTCGTAGGACCATTCCTCAACACCAAATCACCTTACTTTGATTCTTTATATTGCACATGGTAGATCTATCTCGGTTTTGAGTTCTTCTTGAGAAAAGCAAGTACAAAATCATAACTAACGTTTCTTGGGCTACGCATAGGGATACCTTTCGTACTTTTTTTCCTTGGATGAATCTTCACTCACCTGTTGAGTCAGCTCAGATTGCCGAAAACTATATTGATGGTTGGCGAAAAACAGGGTACGCCGAGGTTTTTATTCCTTATCAGCCTCGTGAGGGTTTCCCTCAAAAGTGTATGACTTAAAATATTCGATTCCTCAGTGCTATTCCTGCGTGCCGAGCAAACAATGCCGCTGGCTACATTCAAGGCGGGTCTAGTGGCACAAACGTTTTGGCAGATTTCGCCGTCAAGTATCACGATTTGGCACTTGAACTTGGAGTTTCAATGGATGACATGTATAAAGCTTTGCTGAATGATGGCGAGGTAACTCCTGCTGAGTATGTCATTTTCTTCTGTTAGTCCATCCAAGCTTTCGCCAGCTAACGTTTTGTTCATCTCAAGTTGGTTAACCCACGGCCGTCAGAATTCATTATACAAGTTGGTGACCGTGCAATTTTGATAGCTTTTTGTCAAACTATGCTTCATAAGGCTGAGAAAACCTTTGTGGGCATAGAAAGTTTGGCTTTATACCCCACGGAGAAAGCGATGGACATAGCAGTGGAATGGACACCAGAGAATCAAGCAGAACAATTGAGGTGCGCTCAAATTTCTGCAGTGCGCCCCTTGTCGAAACAGTCGTTCAATGTGAGCTATTGGTTGAGACATCTTTTCTGCCTTTTGAAAACAGTATGCCTTCAACGACTTTGCGATTGCCCAGGTGGCTCGAGTCTTAGGACATAAAGACGCAGCAAAAAAGTATTCAGAAAGGTCGCTATGGTACCGTAACGTTTGGGATCCTGATACCACCTCTGATGGCTTCAGTGGTAAATAGCTTTATTTATTGTTATTCTCATAAATAATTTGTAATTAAGTACAATAGTCTTTTCCCAAAATACATAGGGTTTTTTCAAAAGCGATGGGGAAATGGCACATTTTTTAAAATCGACCCAGCCGCATGTTCTCCTAAAGATACAAATCCTAATCGCCAATGCTTCCTAGACTGGGGAGCGGACACAGGATTTTATGAGGTCAGCACTGTTTTTCGATTTTGGGTAATTTTGTGGACTAGAATGATGAAACAAGTATATCTGGTCGTTTAGAGTAGCTCTTGGGAGTACAGTTATTTTGCCCCTCATGATACTAGTCACTTGATCGAGCTTCATGGGGGCGCAGAAACATTTTTGCGTCGGTTGGAGCATTTCTTTGACAAAGGCTATTATAACCCAGGCAATGAACCTGCATTTCAAGTAAATGCCCTTCTCTTTAACAAAATCGCCATCTCTACTGATGCCAAGCTCTCAATCATAGACTCCAGTCGCATATCATTATGCTAATCGGCCCACTCTCGCCGTATCACGTATTCGCTCTCTTGTATTAAAACACTTCAACATTGGACCCGGTGGCATACGTTAGCAAGCGTTTTTTTGTGCATTAGTGCTCTTGAGAGATTGAACTGATAGTCTTCTGGGAATAGCCGGTAATGATGATAATGGGGCGATGGCGACATGGTTGCTATTTCACCTTTTAGGCCTATATCCAGTTCCATCTACTACCGAGTATCTTATCAGCACCCCCTGGGTACCACGTTATACCATCCACAACCCATACCTCAATGTTTCTACCACGGTCAAAGTGACTAATTTCGATCCTGCTAGTAACGCTGACCCCATCCCAAATGGAGTTGCTGCATTCATTAGCGAGATCAAGCTGAACGGAAAGGCATTAGCTTCAAAATGCCAAGTAGACTTTCATCAGCTCTTTCGCAAAGGGGGTGAGCTGGAAATGGTGTTAACTTCTGACCGAAGTAAAGCGGAGGGATGTGGTGGGCCCGTGCCACAATCACTTTCTCCGGGTGGATTCGGCTTTCCACCTACCTCACCTAGCCAACCTTCGCGGAGTTGATAGCCCTTCTCTGTCTTCTTGGAACTATGTCCCCCACAACGAAAAACGCACTTGCTTTAAAATGTTCATCTTGGGAGTCAGATTTTAGCCTTTCAAGCTGAGGTGAAGAAAGATGTTGCAATGAAGTCCATCTCAAAAAACTTTGCTCAAAAACCAAGTTTTTTCTACTCAATCATATCCTTGCTAAGACCTCGTTAAAACTAAATCTTGGAATCAATACCCTGCAATTTGAATCCCTTGTACAGGATTACCAAATTTTAATTTTTACATCACAATTTGCATGATGATCCTACAAATATGAAGGGATTTATGTGGAACCTATAAGTCCAAATTTTCTTTCAACATCTCAAATTCTTTGCAAGTTCTTGTAAAGTGTTAAAGATATATTTTCTGATTAGCCTTGTTGAAATCCTTAGCACATGCCTCAAGGTAAGCCATTTGAACAAAAATACAAAATTGAAATCAAATTTTCTTTTTGATATATTTTTTGAAAATTTGAAATAACTTCCTTCAAATTATAAAGTGACTAGGAGAATTTGTTTTACAAAATTCTTTATTAAGATTACTTGACTTGTAGAAAAATTGGTTAAACTTCCTAAAGCCTCTCCTAAACAAAAGAATATAGATTTATGAATATTTTACTTAAGAGAATTAAAAGAAAGCTTTAACGAAATTATGAAAATATAATTAGAATTGTGAAAATGTCAAAAAAATTTGTCATGTCTTAATTTAATTCAAAATAGTTTAAAAAAAAGAAACATTAAAATGGAAGATAAATTGATTTTTTAAAACTTTAATTTTGATTTGAATCTAATGCTGGAGCAGTAGTCAATCTATAAAAGCCCTTATATGGATTTACCCCAAAGGGCCAAATTAAGAAAAGTTTTGGTAACTTCACATAAGAAAGGCTTTTTTCTAAATAACCATGGCTTCATGAAATGGAAATTTTGTAAAATTGACTCAATTAATTATTTTTTGGGACACCCAAAAGTGCTCTTAAGTTTTGATAAATTTTTTTTTGTGCCTCAATTGGCAAAATTGACTAATTTTGTTAATTTCATTATTTTTATAGAAAAATCTAAAACATTAGTCCACATATGGACTTTAAATTTTCTTTTCAAAAGGAGGTGATTTTTGAGAGAAAAGATATGTGGAAAAATTTGACTTTTACCATTTTCTATTTATTTCTTTTGGCTTCTCAAAAGGGGTCTTTTGTTGTATCAGGCCCAAATGCCAATCTTTTAAACAGCTTTGGGAATAAATATTGGAAGTTTCAATTTACCAGAAATGAGTATTCAACTTTCATTTTCTTAATTACCCTTTTTTGGACTTTCAAAAACCTCATTTTGCATTTCATCTCTAAATTATTCCTAAAACCATTTGTGTAATAAAATCAGGCTTTTTTTTGGTCCAAAGTTTTACTGAGAGGAAATAAAATTATATACATAATATACCATTGGAAATTTAATAATTGGCAATTAAACAAACCTCCTAACAGCCACAAGGGCTCTTGAGAAGTAAAATTGGCCTTTCACTCAGAAAATAAGAGATTACTTATAGAAACTTCAAAGAATCAAAGAAAAAAGAGTATGTGATTATATTTCTCTAATACAGGTGAAATAAAAATAATGAATCAGAAATAATAAGCCAATAGCAAAAGACCCAACCAAATAAACCCTTGAAACATTGTTTAAACCTATTCACAAGGAATGAAGTAATTAGTAAGGAGATTCCCACTAATATTCAATCAATAGGAAAGAAAAAGGTGAAAATTACTGGTTTAAGATTATGAATATTCAATTTTAAAAAATGAAAGAAAATAAAGCTTAAAAGTAGATCCAATAGATTAATTAATTGGGGAAAAATCTTCAGGGTTTGAAAGAGTGATCAGTATATGGGAAAAGTTTATAATTTGATCTTTAAAGGTTAAATTGCAAACTTTATGGGTTTAGGCCAGTTTTATTGGGGCCCTGGGTAAAATATACTTGGCCAGATTGGGAAATGGACTGGGTGTATTTAACAGCCTAAAATTATGAAGCCTATAAAGGTTACTTTTACTTCAACCTGTATTGGCTAAATTGGTGTTGTCCTTAGGGTATTGAGATGTGAAGAATTAAAAAATGGTCTTGAAAATCCTTGTCATGCATCCTTGGGCATACCTACAAAGTATCTCCTTGAGTGAATACTGGGTGGTTGAGAAAACATCCTGGTGGAGGGATACAGCTTTTGAAATAATGCATTTTGCCCCTTGAAGATCAAAGTCTTGAAGGAAAGGGTATGATAGGATTATAATTGAATAGAAGTTAGTTCCAGAAAGTAAATTGCTGGAGAAAAGGATTAATAATTATGGAATTATCGTATTGGGGGAGTATGGTGGCACCACTGTAACCATGGAGTAAAATTCTCATTTTATGAGAATGAGGAGCTATGGTATATGACCAAAATCTGGCTCTGAGGTTCCAAAGGTCTATATGACATTTGAGTGTTTTAACTACCCTACCATCTTCTTCCCACATCCCAGAGAGGCCATAAATGTTTCTAGAGGGGTAGGGGAAGAAAATGGCCCCCAAAGCTGGTGGTGTGGTTCTTAAAACTGTAATATAGCCCCAAATACCAGAAATTATGATGGAGTCTGAATTATAGTGGGAATTATCCTTTGAATGATGCAACAAAGCCCTTTCATAAGATTTTAGAAATTAAAATTGCCTGTGAGTCTATGAGTTATGGCTACCAATCCAAAAAGGTCACAAAACAACTTTACAATACTTATTTTAATAATAAGAATTGAAATTATTATCTTAAAATAAGTAAAAATGCCACAAAAAGGCATAAAATCTTGATTATCTCAGAAACCAATGAAGAAAACATATGAAATAAATTACACCATTAGATTCCCCATGAAAAATCCAAATATAACATTTTTTAGGTCATATCTGAGAAGTCAATACTTACTGAGATAATCTGAATATATGAATTTTTATGATGGGTCCATATATTCATCATATTTAGCTCATATCTTGTGAAATATACATGATAAATAGTTGAACTAAAAATCAATTTACCACATAATAGCTGTGAGAATTCAAATAAAACTTTATTTGAAAATTTATGAGAAAGGTCATAACTTACAAGGGTTTATTGAGTAAAATAGAAATAGCTGTTGACCATATTGTTGTGAAAGTGGTTAAAACTTAAAAGAAAGTATATTTTCAGATTCTAATAGTTCATACGTAAAGAATTATGTAATTTTGCATCATTATATTCAAGTAATAACCCCTTGAGATCATGTTTTGAAGTTCAAAATAGTAAATTTGGACAGAAAAGATAGGTTACAAGAAAAATCATCAAAAATAGATTTTTTATGATGCAGTTAAATTCTCTTGGAATCTTAGTAAGAGCATTCAAAGCTATCATGGTTCAATATCTGAATTGCTTCATAATGTAAACTCAAAAGTTATCAATGATCAAAGCTTAGCCGTAAAAATGATCCTTTATGATCACTCACTGTAATCTTATTTCAAGCTTAAAAGTTATATAAGTGACAAAACTGGGATTTATTAGTATATTATTATTAATACTAATAAAATACACAAGTTTTAATCTTATTCCAAGGCTACAATGTCAGAAAACTTAGAGTTACAGTGATAGCTCTAAATAATGGCATAATAATGAGATAAGATGGTTTGATTATGATGTAATAATCACTAAACCTTAAAATACTTATCAATTACGGTGGGTACCATCAGTGGATGTCTACTAGAAGCCTTCTGGACTCTAGGAGGGAGGAATTGACTATATATAAAGCTCTTTTTACCTCTATTTCCCCCTCAGATGCATCAAAAACAATAAAAACATAAAATGAAAAGGTGATCTATTCATTATATTATTAATGTCCAAATATCATCCTTTTTAGAATAACCAACTTTTATTTGATTCACTCAATTTTTTGTTGTTTTTGTTAAACTCTATTTAAAATCTTTAATTCCATGTAAAATAAATTATATTTGTAATTTAATTTATTTTTATTTTTAAACAAAATTTAAATAAGTTTTATTTACATTATTTGGAGTGAAATCATCCAAAACTATTATATCTAGTGTTAAAATTGGTTTTTTTTTCACTTTTTATAATAATTTTTGCTTTATTATTATTTTCAATAATTATTTTATTAATATATAACCTTAATATTAGTAATATTATCACTATAACTTATTTTTTATTATTAGATAAAACATTTTTAAACACTTATTATTTGTTGCCAACAATAATAAATTGTTGTAAATATATTAGTTATCAAATATTAATATATTTATTCTTATTTTATTATTTATATTATTTTCTTTATTTAAATAATATATATATCTTTATTCAATAATTATAATAATTCTTCATTATTATAATTATTTTCAATCCCATTCATTATTTTAATAAAGTCATTCAGAGGAAAATAAGTAAATTATTAGTAATATTTACTTATTGTTTTCTAGTCAAACCACACATTTGGGGGCCTGGCCATGATATTTACTTAAAAACATGTTTAATAAAGATTCAAATTGTGCTTCTCTAATCAAAAAATATATTTATAATCATAAAATTATATCATAATTTTATATTTATTGTTTTCAAAAGCTATTGAGGCATTTGGAAATCAATTGTACTCTCTTACATGTGGTTTTTCACATCCTTAGACTTGCAAGAACTGTTTTTGAGTGACTCTAATAATTAAAAGAATAATTATAGATTAGAAATAAATTTATATTATAATCTAATTTAGAGTTAATCATATTAAGTTTTATCCTATTGTTTAAAAAAAAACATTTTTATTCCTTTTTATTAATTTAGTTTATTTCCTTCTCATTTTAAAAGATATCAAACCAATTTTTATGTGGAAAGTGCCATATTTTCTCCTAAAGAACAATTTTTATAAAAAGACATATTTATTTTTCTTTTTTAGCATTTGCAGACAACCAAACAGAGGAAAATCAGACCATTGTTCAGAGATTGGTGGAAGAAACATTTCAAAGTTCTCCCATGCCTGTTGTCAATAAGAAAAGCAAAGCTAAAAAATTAGTTTTTCCAGGACCCACTGTTCAGGAATCTTAAGGTGAAAACCACTCTTGAAAGTTCCATGAAATAACTTTTTAGTTTTCTGAAATATTTTTATCTCTTCTTTCTATAATGACTACTAGAAGAGGATCCAAATACTCCATCCAAACAGATGGAGGTTGAATCAGAATTAGAAATGAGCCCTCAAAAGGGAAAAGAAATAGAAAAATCCCCAGTGGAACAGAATCCACACCAGGAAGTGCCATATTCCAAAGTCAAGTCCAAGAAATACCTATAATCTCTGAACCACAGTTTGAACTAAATATGAGTAATTCCAAAAGATAAAAATTACATTCAGAAGGCTCAGATAGATATTTACATGAGGCAGTACAAGCAGTATTACATGGTTTACAAGGAAATAGGTTGGGAAAGGTTGCCACAAATCCATCAACAAGTGATGAACTTCTGTAATATCCTGAAAAAGTTCCTCAAAGAGGAGGAAATAGTGAGTTACTCCAATGGATGGAATCCACTATCATCCAAACCTCAAATCAAAAGGATAAAGTAGTGGCTCAGCAAAAAGAGGGAGGCAAGCATGGAAGAAGCCCCAGTAGCTTCTACCAGCAAGCTACAAGCCAGACAACCTCACCAAGAGGGGAAGAAGAACAAGAAAAAGAACTGGAGGAAACCATATTTCCCAAGTTACAGGATCCCAAGAATGCAAAAAGATGCCATGGAAAATGTTTTCAACATGGCCAGAACTTTGATGGAATTCAAGGAAAAGAAGGAAAAGAGAATGAGACAACCCCATTTCCCAAAGAAATAACTTTTTCTCCTGATTTTGTAAGTAATTTAACAGAAATTAAGAATAGTATATTACCTCTAAAAGACATTAAAAATGGTTTATTATCTTTAAAAGAAATGAATAGTAGTTTATTATCTTTAACACAAATAGTTGTACAAAATAAGGAAGAAATAGAAAGAATTGAATTCAAGGTTGAAAACAATAAACCAAAATTATTAATTGACGATACACAAAAATTGATACAAGGACAACAGGAATTGTATAAATACAAAAAGTATATCAAAGAAAAAACTTTGACAATTGATTATGACATGAGTATTGATAATCCTATAGAAAAATTAAACAAATTAAGTATTTCTGTAGAAATATTTGAAGAAAAGACTTCATCACATAAAAAATTACTTCTAAACCATGTAGAAAAAAGGGATGAAGCAAGAATGAATCTTGAAAATGAAATTCAAAGTGAAATAACACTTATCACTAAAAAATGGATAAAATAAGTGAGGCTAACTTAAATATGCCAAAGTTATCAACACCATTTTCTCATATAATAAGTTCTGTTAAACCAAAAGAGGAAATAACAAATCCATTCATAACAGAATTGAGCCATCAAGACAATAACCAAGTCTTAATGAAAGAAGCACCTCAATTAAAATAATGGCCAGAATTCACAGGTGAAGGTGAATATGACCATATGTCATTTATTAAAACAATTGACATGTTACAAGAAGATTATGCCATACCAGATGAATTAATAACTTCCAAATTACATTCATTAGCTTAAAAATGTACAAAAAGATAGTATTATGGCATAAGACAAACAAATGAAAAAAAACCTTGTCTTGGTGGAAAAATGAAATAATCACCAAGTGTGCAAATGATTTCTGGAGGTATAAGATAAAAAATGCATTTTAAAATTCCTTCTTTGACCCAGATAAGGATAAACCTTTGACTTGGTTCTTAAAACAAGTTGAAAGATTAAAGGCACTTTATCCAGAAATGTCACAGAAAATGATGCATATGAAAATACTCAAGAAATGTGGAGGGGAACTGAAACATGCCCTAAGAAGCAGGTGTATAGAACCATGCTTCACAGAAGAGTATATTGATGCACTAGAAGACATAGTGACAAGAACAAAAATTTCCAGAACATGAAAAAAAATTGGACATTAAAGCTCCAAAAAACAATTTATCAAGAGAGCTAAACCAAAAGAACCTTTCAAACCAAATACACCCAACACTAATGAGCAATGAAAATGCCATAAATGTGGAGGTATTGAACACTTAGCCAATAATTGCCTTAAAAAGACAAAAAACAATTAAATTTTAAAAACAGAAGACCAGAACAGCAAAGAAGATTAATCTGAGTCTGAAAAAGACACTGAAGAGCCAGAAACCTCTGAAAGTGATTAAATTAATATAGTTAATGCAACAATTAATAATATTTATTTAATATATGAAGTACTAAATGTAAATTGAAACTTACAACAAGTTGGAAAATCTGATACAATACTCACAAAAATACAAGATGCCAAGCTGTATAGAACCAAACCAGCAAAAGGAATGGGATATATATCTGGAAAATTAAGTATAAGTATTGTCATGGTTGAAAACCAAGGGGCAAAAGCAAACATAGACACAGGGGAATACTGTACCTGTGTTGGTAAAGATTACTTAAAAACAATTATACCAGATTGGGAAGAAAGGCTTATACCAATACAAGGGGTTAAATTGAGTAGTGCAAGTGAAAGCATGAAGCCCCTTGGAATTATTGACTTAACATTAATTTTTCCTCACCCTTCCCACTGTATAAGGATGAAAGTGAAGCTTGTAGTAATGCACAACTGTACTAGGAAGAATTCTATCCTTGGAAATTATTACTTGTCAATTTATGGCATTGATATTTGTAATCAAAAAGACAGGTATTTTACCATAGGAGACAATAAGAGGCAGAAATTTGGGTTTTCAAATAACAAAAACAAAATTAAAGTTATAAAAAATGAAGAGAAAAGCCCAGAGACACAATCCTTCATAAATGAACAACTTAATAAGGCAGAATTCAATTAATAATTAAAAGAAAAAATTAAAGAAAAACTGATTTATCTGTTGTTTGAATGCAAAAATGCCTTTGAAACTGACAAAGAATCACTAGGTGCAATCATTGGGCATGAAGTAGACATTATTCTTAATGTGGAAAAACCTTATTCACCCTTATTAAGGAGACCAGCTTACCCAGATAGCCCAAGAGCTAGAGATGCCTTAGAGGTACACATTAAAGAATTAATGTACCTTGGATTATTTAGAAAAGTAGGACATAATGAGCAAGTAGAGGTCACTAAACCTGTAATTATAACTTGGAATAATGGAAAATCAAGGATGGTAGGGGACTTTAGAGCTCTAAATACCTATAATATCCCTGACAGATATCCAATACCCAGAATCCATGAGACATTAACACAATTGTCACAGGCTAAGCTCATTACAGCCATGGATGCTCTAAAAGGTTTAACCAAAATGTCTTAACAGAAAATGCTAAAAAACCCTGAGGATAATAGTCCACTGTGGAATTTATGAATACTTAAGAATGCCATTTGGTATAAAAAATGTACCTTCCCATTATAAAAGGATGATCAATACCATATTTTATGAAAAATTATCAGAAGGATGGTTTTTTATCTATATTGATGATATCATAGTTTGCTCAGAAACTTAAGACATTTACTTAACAAGACTAGAAAGGGTCTTGCAAAAAATAGTACAAGTAAATATGAAAATTTCCTTGAAAAATGTCATTTTGCATACAGTAAACTGAAGGCACTAGGACATGTTGTATCTGGACTATGTCTAGGCATAGATAAAAACAAATTTGCAGCATTACTACTGAAGCCAATGCCCCAAACCAAAAAAGAAATGAAATAATTTCTAGGATTTTCTGGTTATTAAAGAAAGCATATAAAGGACTTTGCAAGAATTTCCAAATCCTTGTACAAGCTCTGTGACCAACAGACAATCTATTAAATGACTGAAGAAAGGATTAAAGGATATGATAAATTGAAAAATACCCTCACAAATGCAAAATTTTTCTGATGAAAGATTGGAAACTACCTTTAAAGCTGTACATTGATGCTTGTGGAGAAGTACTAGGTGCTGCACTATACCAGACACAAATCATCAATAATAAACCTGTTCAAAGACCAATTTGCTTAATTTTAAGACAAATAAAGCAAGCAGACACAAGGTACAGAGAAAGCAAAATGGAATATCTTTTCCTAGTGTGGGCTTTAAACAAATTGCACTATTATTTGGATGGAGAAGTGTGATAACAGACTTTAATGCTGTAAAATCTTTATTAAACATGAAGACACCAAATAGACACATGCTAAGATGGAAAATTGCAATACAATAATATTGAGGAGATATGACTATAGTTCATAAATCAGGAAATATTCATAAGAATGCAGATGGTCTTAGCAGGTGGACTTTAGCAAATACACCTGAAAGCCCAGCATGGGTACCACAAGAAGAGCATAATATAGAAGGCATATGTGTCATGGATATTGGTACAAAATTCTTTAGCCAAGTTAAAGAAAGCTATAAGATGGACAAGAACTATCATATCTTATGAAAACTTTTAATGAAAGACTGTAAATACCCATCACTTTTATCCAAACTAGATGAAACATGGAAAAAAGCATATGATGAAGGAAGATTCCACCTCCTTGATGGAATCCTCTATAATAGAACTAAACATACATGTATTATGGCTTTAACAGATAGAACTATGATAAACACTATACTACATGAATCTCATGATAGTGTTGCATGTGGACATCTCTCAGAAGACAGAACACTAGAGAGGGTAAAACCCTCCTCTTGGTGGCCAAACTGGAAGAAAGATGTTGCAGAATACTGATAAAACTGTGACAGATGTCAAAAGAAAAACAGAGCCACAGGAAAGAAATTTGGAATGATGATCCAAATCCAAGAACCAAAATACCCTTGGGAAATAGTTCACATGGACTGGGTAACAGTCTTACCTCCAGGAGGGGCCAGAGGTTATAATGCATTCCTAGTATTGGTTGACAGCTACAGCAAAGCTCCAATGTTCTTACCATATTACAAAGATGACACAGCAATGGACACAGCCATGATGATATGCAATAACATTATTAGCCATACAGGACTATTCCAAAATATCATAAGTGAAAGAGACCCAAAATTCACCTCAGCATTATGGACAAACCTCCATAGCTTGTTTGGAACAAAGTTATCATTCTCCATGGCCTACCACCCTCAAATTGATGGTCTGGCAGTGTCAGGGTGAGTCTATGAAGAGGTGATAATAAAGAGTATTTACAACCTAAACTATGACTGTGTCATGGATAATGATGTTCAAAATAGGTTTTAAATAAAATAAAAGGGCTTTACTAATGATTATTAGTGGTGGTGAGTGCTGTTGAAAGCCCTGTATGCAGCTTTACCGGTTGGGTTACAATAATAAAGTCTACAATACTAAAGTTTATAGTATAACCTGGTTATTTTCCAAGAGTATAACTGTTTTTGACAGTTGTACAACATACAAATTCAAGAGCAGGATGAGGGAACCCTTTCTGGTGGAGAAAAGGCCCCTTTTTATCCTAAAATGGGGTGAAAAGGCTTCTAAACCTTTCCATGTAGAGGAAGTGAAGATTTTTCACTCCCAAGGACTGGCTTGTGGTTTTCACAATTCCTGTATAGCCTGTATTGGGTTCAGATGTGGTTTTGAAACCACATCTGGGCAGTTTTCACCAATACAGTGTGAAAATTTTTATCTGAGGACCACATAGCCTCCTTCTGACGTGTATGACACATAAAATGCTGTACAGAACCTGTATGAGACCCCGGTATTGAATGAATTATGAGGTATGGAAGTATCAACAGGCTTCTTCATCTGTTTGACACCTCATAATCATAGTTATGGGATATTATCCCATGGTAAGGCTGTATTGGTCAAACTGTGAGATTTTGACCTTGAAACTGCCATAACTCTGTCAGTTTTGAGATATCAAGCTCAACGTTGGTTCATTGTGTAGCCCTGGATGTGTTCTACACAATGGTACCTCATTAGATATGGCAAAGTTATGCCATGTACAAGTTTTTTTGTACATATGTATGGAGCTTATTTTCCCCATAGCTTTTGTTCTAGATAAGATATGGGGAAGTTGATTGCACCATCACATACCCCTGATCGTGCTCTTTCCAAAAAGTCCCCACTCTAGGTATCTCACACTAAAACTGTAGAAGTTAGATGAGATGTGAATATTTTATTCACCGTTATTTGACCTTATTTTGGCTATAACTTCTATAATTCTGGTGCTAGATAATTTTGGTTAGTACAATTGGATAGCTCTGGATTAGAGCTTCATTTTGAATACCCATTTGATGGGGTTAAGCCTATTCCTCTGTATTTCATATGAGAGGTGAAAATTAAGGTTTATGCTCAGCAACAACTTTGAGCAGGAATAACTTTGTTATTCTTTGTCATATGATGATAGAACTTGTATATTTGGGAAGAGGCAAGTTTCCTCTTTATTTTGATACCTTTTGAGCTGATTTAGCTCAGCTCCATGCTTTGGTGGTATCTTGGCTATACCATTAATTTATGGTATTTGGCTGTCATGCTTGTGGTCTGGTTTTGAGTCACAGGCTGACATACCCTCCCTCTAAAAAATGCTCATCATTGATGAGACTGTTCAGTCCTCCTAGAGGCCCTGAATTTCCTCAGACAAAGTTTCTCCTCCAGTATGGCATTTTAAGTCAACCATTTGTCTTTATCTGCTGTCTGGTCTTTAAATCTGACCAAGTACTGCCTCTGGTCTTTACCATTCAGTCTAATATTTCTGGCCTTGATGATTTTCTTCACAGGGCCAGGTGAGTCCTCCACTCCCACTATTTCTGCTGGAGTGGGGTTCTTCTTCATGGAGGGGAACTTATCCTCCTCTGTCTGGAAGTATGGCTTAACCAGACTCACTGGGAATACTGAGTGTTTCCTAGAAAATTCCTCTGTGAGTCTGACTTCCACTGCATTTTTCCCTATCAGCTTAATGATAGTGAAGGGCCCTAAACATGAGTCTCTCATCTTCTTTGGTACCTTAGGTTTGTTGAAGTTTAGTGTAGACACTAACACTTGGTCCCCCTCTTTGAAATCAGGTTCCAAGTGTGATTTTTCCAACCCCTGTTTGTTGTATTATTTTGCCTCAGCTATGCATTTGGAAGCTGTGTTGCAAGCCTTCTTCCACATATCATGAAAGTCCTTGGCTGTGGATTGGATTGTCAGAAGATTTTTCCTCAAGTGATCCATAGGCAACATGGGGTTCCACCCTTTTTCTACAAGTGAAGTTGATTTCCCTGTGGTAGAATTCTTACTAGTATTATAAGTAAGTTGGACTGCTGGTAGAAGGGTAACCCAGTTGTGAGTGTAAACTTCATGGTCCTTGTATTCCATGCCATATGCACAGAACCTTTTAAGGATATCCTCCATGGTTTGGATCATCCTTTCAGCTAGGCCATCTGTTTGTGGATGGTAAGCTGTAGAAAATGCAAGCTTGGTACCCAGTATGTCATACAAGTTGGTCCAAAATTCTGATGTAAATTTTGGGTTCCTATCACTAATGATAGTCTTAGGGACTCCACAGGAGGATATTATATTATTCAAAAATAAAAAAGCAGTATCCATTGCTGTTTCCTCCTTGTGACATGGTAGGCACCTCACACTCTTTCTGAACCTATAAACTATTATTAGGAAAGCATTAAGGTTTTGTTTGCCTCCTGGGACAAATCCTGTAACCCAGTCCATATTGATGGTTTCCCATGGGTGTTTGTTTTCTTCTATGTGTTGAACTAGCCCATACTTTTTTCCATGTTTTCTATTTGCCTTTTGGCATCTTTCACAAGTGTTGATATATTCACTCAACTATTATTCCCATTTGGGCCACCAAGCTGTGCTTGCTACCCTTTCCTTGGTCCTGTCTTCACTAATGTGTCCCATATAGGGGCAGTCATGGAATTCCTGCAGGATCAGGGATATATGGTCTCTGTCTACTACAGTGAGTGCACTTGTGTGTTTCTCTCTATGGTAGAGCAGGCCATCTATAAGGAAAAACCCGTTGTCCTCATAGTCCCTCAACCAGGGTTCCTTTAACTGGGATTCCAGTTCTGGGCTCCTTTACTTCTGTTGAAGGAGTTGCAACAGTATGCCACACTGTTTGTGTTTGGCATATGTCTTCATTACTGCACTGAAACATTAATTATGAAGCTGTGAGGAACTTATTCCCAATATGGGAGTTTCTGTTCTTTCTGAATCAGTGTCTCTACTGCCTGGGGTACCACTTTCTGGTGCCCATTCAGAAAATCTGAAGTTTTTCCTCCCATCTATTTCCATGAAATGAATAGGGATTTTGGCTGCTACTTCAGGGTCATAAGCTGGGTTGCTTTCAACATTATCCAGTGGCCATCTGCTGAGGCCATCTGCATTGGTATTACTTTTACCCTCCTTGTACATGATGATCATATTGCCTCTATACTCTTGGATGGCTATTTGCCACCTCAACATGTATCTATTGGTAGTCTTCATGTTCAGTAAAGACTTCAGGGCTGTGCAGTCTGTGTATACTTTAAAGACTGCACCCTCCAAACAATAGTGGAGTTTATCTAGAGCCCATACTAAGCATAGACATTCAGTCTGGGTGGCCCCATACCTGGCTTCTGAATCTTTCAGTTTCCTTGAGATGTAGCATATTACTCCATCTCTTGGTTCACCATCTACAATTTGTCTTTGGTGAAGGGCTTCTCCCAATCCTTTGCTACATGCTGCATCTATATATAACTTGAATGGTAGTTCAAAGTCAGGTAAGATGAGTACTGGCACATTTGTGGGTTCATGTTTAATCCTCTCATATGAATCCCTTCTTTCCTTGGTAATTTCAAAAACTACATCTTTTGAGCATAGCTTGTATAGGCTACTAGTTATGTGGGAAAAATGTTTAATATTGTTTCTATAGTAGCTAGCAAACCCAAGGGAATATTTCATCTCATTGATCTTCTTTGGTACTGGCTTTTGCAGTACTGCTGCTACTTTATTTTGATCTATGGCTAGACTAAGACCTGAGACTTTGTGTCCCAGTGCCAGTAATTCCTGTTGGCCAAAATTGGACTTCTTAAGTGAAATTTTCAAGTTAATGGGTGTGCATTTACTTAGTACTCTTTCTATGTACTGCACATGGTCTTCCAATGTCTCTGAGTATATAATTATGACATCAATATATACTACCATCCAGCCTTCCAATATATCTTCTTGAAATATTGTGTCCATCATCCTTTGGAAGTGGGCTGGTGCATTTTTGATGCTAAATGGCATCCTGGTATACTCATATATGCCCATATGGCAAATGATTATGCATGGAGTTTGGTTTAACTCCATTCTGGTGGAAGCCTTTCATACAATCCATCTTAGTTATGTATTTGGCTTTTGCCAGTTTGTCTAGGGCATGAGGTATCCTTGGTATAGGGTACCTGTCAGCTTTTGTGTAGTTATTCAGAGCTCTGAAATCCCCACACAATCTAGATTTGCCATCATGCCAGGTGATAAGAACAGGAGTGGTGATTTTCACTATTTCATTATGTCCAATCTTTCTGATGAAATCCATGTCTAGGAGTTCATTGATGTGTTATTCAATTTCCTTCCTAGTCTCCATACTTGCTGGGTATGGAGGTCTCCTGAGAATAGGTGGATAAGGTCTTTCTACATCCAGATATAGGTCTATATAATGGCCTCTAATTTTTCCTAATGGCAAATGCTGGACTATTCTCTCTCAGCATCTTCAAAAAATTAGTTTCTGTTTACTGGTGAGGGTAGTGCTGAACTGGCCCTCTCTGAATCCATTCAGTGGTTCTTCCAGTGGATCCTGGGCAGATATTTGGTATATATCAATTGAAAATTTCCTTTCTTTGTTGTTACTAATGGTAATGTGCCTGTTTTTACTATTGTAAATATCAATGCCATACATCCTCTGGTAATCTGTCCCCAGTAAGAACCCTTGGATGTGGGCATCATCAAGCACTACAAACTCTGGGTTGAGTCTGATATTACCCTTCCTGTGGGGTATAATTATCTTTTTGATGATTTTCCCAATGAAAGTCATCTTCTCTGAAGCATTTTTGAAGCTCATTGCCTTGGTTGGAAAGATCTGTTTTTCCCAATCTGGGAAGTGGTTTTCCAGATAATTTTGGCCCAATATGGAGCAGTGTGCCTCACTGTCAATGATCAATGGGTGTTGAGCATTGTCAATGCAAACAGTCATTTTTGTGTCTGTCCCATGTATGTATGCCATTCCTTTCGTTGGTGTGACCAGGAATGTCTGTGCATCCTGTGGATGTTTTCACAAGTTTTTATTGGAAGTGTCTTGTGGCATTCCTGCTTCCACCTGTATGTCCTTGATTTCTAGTGGGGTTTCCTCTTGGTATTTCACTAGAACTTCTTCTCTTGGGTCTTGCTCTTCATCAGATTGTTCTCTGATGGCATCTCCCATAGAGTCTGATTCAGAATCCTATGTGGGGGATTCCTCCTCTGGGACTTTATCAATGGCATACACTTTTTTCTTTGCCTTTGGATATTTGTTGGCATAGTGGTCTGTTGAGCCACAATTGTGACAAGAATAATTCTTCTTAGTCACTTCTTTCACTCTTTCTCTGGGTTTGTCTTTGAACTCTACCCTGAAAGTTTGTTTCTCTTTGAAACTACTGCTTTTATATAGGGAATATTTCGATATATTTGACCTTTTCCTCATGTCTTTTAAGTTATTTGCAATGTCATATAGAGTGCAATTATGGTTGCATCTGCATTTAAATGCATGCTCTAATTCTCCTGGCATTTGTGTCAGGAGTTTGTGATTCCTCATCTGAATGTTCATTTGAGGATAAATGGCTTTAAGTCTTTTAGACTTTCTAAGACACCATTCATATGGATCTTTGTCCACTTAATACTTTTCATTTTCAAATGACATGGTCTTTTGCCATATGCAAGTGCCATTGCTGTATTTTTGGATGATTTGGCTCTTCCACCATGGCCAGTTTCTCCTGCCATTGATTTCTTCCATTTCTGTGTACCAATTACTAACATGTCCCTTAAATGCTGTATTAAGTCTAGCAGTAATCCAGTAGTCTGGTATACTTGGTACATCAACAAAGAGTTTATCAATATAATCTATTATTTCCATATGATCATATTCTCCTGTACCAGAGAATTTGGGCCAGCTTGAGGCCTCAGGAAGCTGTTTTAAGGCTTCCTTCTTGGAATAAGACATATTATTTCCATCCTGGTATTGAGATGGAGATCTTGCCTTATTCACCAACATGGCATCTGGTTTGATGTCCTCTTGGTGATATGGATTATCCATAGCATGGCATTATGGTTGGGGCTTCATGTTATGGTAGACATTAAACAGTTTGTTTATGTCTTGATCCAGACAATCCCTGTCCCTTTTGCTGTGGTGTTGTTCTTCAAAAACTAGATTCAGTCTTTTGCTGGTTTCTTCAAAGGCTTTGCTCAATTGAGCATGTCCTTCTTAAAGAGTTTTAACAATTTTATCCATGGAGGCTGTTAATTTTTTCATCCTCTCACCGCTTGCTTCAAGTTCTGCAAACTGCTTTTGAGTTTTCTCAGCAAATTGGGATATTTGTAACCACAGTGCATCACTTTTTAAGCTACTCTCAGGTGTGACAACATTATCTTCAATCTGAGTGGGGGTAATATTCCTATTAATGGGACTACTGATTCTAGAGTTATGTAAAACTACTTCTGGCTCTTGTTCACTTCCTTCACCAAATTGAACATCTTCTGGATCATTGGGTCTGACTCTCTCTTCCTTTGGTTGAATGTGGTCTTGTTTTTGCCCTTGTATCCTTGTCTTCTCCTGGAAACCTCCTGGGATTGTGGAGAATGGTGACTCTTGGCCACTGATCTGTTGATTCCTGAATGGTCTGAAGACACTGGAGAGCTGTTTTGGTCTACTCCTTGTGAGCCTGAGGGAATCTGAGTATGCCCTATCTGGGTCAGTTGTTCTTCTATAGCTTGGATAGTGACTTGATTCTCCCTTATCCTGTTTTCCCTCACCTCCAGGAGTCTGAACTTCCTGGTGGTATTCCAACCTTTGGTGATTACCATGAGGTCTCTGAAGTCTATCTCTTTGAGACAGATCTTCTGGCAACTTGCTCCAAGTTCTGCCCAGTGGGATGCCAGGTTGAACCTCTTTCTGTCCATGCTCCATTGAAAAAGGTCTTTGAGGAGTTGGTGGAGCTGAAGAACTTGATCCATATCCTTCAAGTTCTCTGGTTTGAGGTTTCTATTTAATTGAAATGTGAATGGAAGAGTGCATATGATTTACCTCAATGTCTTGCCATCTACCACTGTGTCCAAGGTGTCCCCTTCGAGGTATTCTTGTTCTGGACAAGCCTTCTATGTCCTCTGGCTGGTGCCTTTGGAAACCAAGGTCTCTGAGGTGTACAGGTGACATATCAGTGTTTGCAAGCAGTCAAAAACTCTATGTTCTTAGGGTATTTACCTTTGACTGTGCCTTGTACAAATTTTTTGTCTGCTGCTTTTGGAAATTTACCTTTAGAGGTTACAACTGGGTTAATGACTGTAATTGTCCCTGTACAAGTTGTTAAGGTTGGTTTACCATGTATTGATGCAGAGTTTTGTGGTTTTCTATTACTCTGAGTGGCAATGGGTGCCCACATTTTAGCTGTTATAAGGCCTTCACTGTGCCTCTTTCCTTTGCCTTTGCTTCCCTCTGGTTCTGAGGGTGTGAGCCTTAGAGGTATTTTCATATACCCAAAAGACCACAAATAAAAAAATAAGATACAAATATAAATAAAATAAATTTATTTATATTATCAAAATAAAAATTCAATTATAATTCAGAATAAAAGTTACATTAAATTCTAAAATTATGAAAATGCATTTTTACTTGAAAAAATTAAGTAAAAATGAATTTTAACAAAATTAATGAAATTAAAATATTTTTGGTAAAACATTACATAAAATATATTATAGGTTTTCATCCAAACAATAAACTTATGTAAATTACTTCACCATTGGATTCCTCATAAAAAATAAGGTGGGGTCACCTCTGGGTAAAATTTCTGTAACTCAACTCTAAATAAGCTTAAATTAAATTTTTATTATTTTCTGTACAAAAGTTGAAAATCCTAAAAACCTTGATTCAATTCACACCACATGTGATGTTAACCATCAAATTTTGTGTTAAAATTGAGGTGTTGTGTGTAGTTTAGGAGTTATGAGGAATTGAAGTATTTTCAATTGAAATGTCAAAATGTGCATGTGTATTACATAAGTGAACTTTAATTTACATATGAGGTATCAATTATTACAGTTTTGTACTGTAAAGCTCAATTTAATTGTATGTGTAAATTACAAGTGTATTACATGATGAGGAATTAAAAGAAAAAATAAATTGGAAAGATTAATTCTGGGGGAAAAAGGTATTCTAGCTCCAAGGGGGAGCCAGACCCCCAAATTCCTTTCTGACAGGCATGGGATGTCAAAATTCATGCAAATTTTCATCACTTTTGGCCTGGAATTGAGTCACAGGGTCTGTGACTCAATTGATGATGAGGTTTTGATACCAACCAGGGCAGGTTTCAACTGTTGCCAAGAGGGTAAAACTACCCTTAAGTTAAAGCAATATTAGTAGAAACAATTTTAACTGGCTTCTACATCCTTTACACACATTTTGACATGTTTTGAAGGCTCTATAACAGGTATTACTATAGTAATGGGTGATTTAAGGGTCTAAAATGGCTAAAACCGGCACTTTTTTGGTCTAAACCAGGGTTCAATGATGCCATAATTGGCTTTTCTGTTGTCAGAGTGTTTTCCACGACTGAAAAGAGTAACTTTTACCTTTGGAGTAAGAAAATTGATGGCTATAAAGGAATGTCTTCTTTGCCCCACTTTTCTCTTCATGTTAGAATCTTTTCCCTTTATTATTAGTTTAAACACTGTTAAACCAATCAATGAAAGATTCCAACCACCCTTTTAAATCATTATAAACCTTACAGCCATGTGAAAAAATAATTATAATCATTTTTACGCCTTGAACCACCCCATAAGTGAATTAAAGCATCTTTCATCACTGTTAACTTTGTCACTTTGCTTCCAAATTCACTCTGGTTACTTTTGGGTGTGTTTCCTCTTTAAATACCTTTTTTAAGACTTTTGTTCTTTAATTAATTTATTGCAGCTCTTTGCTCAATTAATTCCAAATGGAATTTCTCTTGAAGAAATTTCTTTTTTAGCCTTAAATATCTCTTGTAGAGTATTTTTGGAGAAATGTTTATTGTTGGTAAAACAATAAATCTTTATAATGATATTGTTTTATACTTATAAAGTTACAAACAATAAAATTGGTGTTTTTTCTCTTAAAAATACTATTTCATACCATTTTTTAATTATATTTTACCTTATACAAATTTTGAGGACAGGAAAAGTATTTGATTTTTTTATCAAAGTTTCATATTCACACCTTACATTTGGGGGCCCTACCATTATATTTTACCTGTGACATATTTTTAATATTTTTAAATCTCTTTTTCTTATAATGAAAAATTCAAAAACATATAAAAAATACTTATAATTCAAAAAATCCATAAAAAATATTTTTTTTCATATTATAACTGAGGCTTCATTTTTTTCATTTCTCTCTTAAAAAAATATCTTTTTTTACTTAATCAATTGGCTTTTTCATTAATTTTAGTGTCTGAAAAAATGGTAAGACAAGAAAATATTGAAACAGCCTCAACAGTAACAAGCATTATTCCTGCAAGTACTATTAATTTGGACCATAATAGTACAGTTATTATAACTCAGAATAATAAACCTGAACCAATTTCCTTTGAATTAATTAACTTTGATATAAGTAATACCTGTCACAGCCATGGAGACAGGCAGGGCGTTACCACTCATTACTAATGGAAAATCTTCCAACACCTAATCAGCAAGGGGTTTCATGGAAGATTCACCAAATACAGTTCCAATCCTCAATACATCTTAATACAGGCAAAACCCAAATACAGGATTCACCAAATACAGGCCTTTCCTCAACACAGGTGCAAATACCTGTATTGATTCAAATAACTGTATTGGATACACCAATACAGTTTCACATCTCAAATACAGGCTCCTCAATCATACAGTCATGGTTTCTCAACACTCAAACACCAGGCTGGCACTTTTTCACATATACCAGCCCCCTTTCACCCACCTGGGGTTTTTCCCCCAGTTAATTAAAATATTGGATTTATTAATTAATATTATTTTATTTCTCATTAAGAAATATTATTTTATTAATTATTAAGTTAGTCTTTGCCTTCCCTCACCTGTTCAGTAGAGTCCTGGTGGCCATATCCTTTATTAATCCTTTTCTCTTTTCTGAACAGGTTGAAACAGTGTTACAGGATTATTTGTGGTTGAATCTTTATTATTTCTTTTGTTTTTCTCTCATATCTTTTAATGCTTATTATTTTATGATTAGGAGTTTATCCTTATTTCATTACTCTTATCAATTGAGTATTTTATTATGAGCCATCCATAAGTAAGTCTGTTCACTGAGTTCCAGGCCCTCTTCATTTAGAAGAGCCCCTGTGAAATTATTTTAATTAACTCATAATTGCTTCTTTTCATTCATTCATTCTTATTCATTTCTATCATTCTCAATTATGATTTTTTCATGATTTTATGATTTTTATGATTTCATTATCTCTAATCAATTTTCATCTCATTCATTTCATTCAAATGAAAATTGATTCTCTTTCTCATTTCAAAAATTTTGCTGACCATTTCATTTTCTTCTTAATTCTAAATCAAATTTCATTTTCATTTTCTGTTTGAATTCAGGTTCTTTTATCAGGTTTAATTTATTGGAATTTGGGATTATAATTGATTCATTGTTTCAGGAGTTTATTGAATTGGGGTTATCATTGTTGATTTGAAATTCTCAAGAATTATTGATTGATTGATCTGATTATTCAAGAAATTGTTTTTACCTCAAGACTCTGATTTGATTTAATTGATTGATCTGATTTGATTCCTCAAGATAGCTGATTTATCCTCAAGATTTGATTTAATTGATTGATTTGAATTTGATTCCTCAAGAAAATTGAATTTATTTTTGAAGATATTGATTGAATTCCTCAAGACACAATTGATTTGATTTTAAATTGACTTGATTTGACTTATTGATTGAAATTGATTATTCATAAGAATTTGACTTTATAATCTTCACTCTTCAAGATTTATTCATATTTATTCACTTCAAGACTATTGATTAATTTCTCAAGTTCATCTAGATTCTCATTTGATTGTTTTGGTCAAGCCTTGTTTATTCTCAAGTATCATCAAGTTTTATTTTCTTTCTTCAATAATGCCAGTTCAGCATAGTCCTCCAGCCAAGAATACAAGATCTCAAAGACATCAAGCTGTTCTCACTCCTACAGCAAGGGCTCCTCTTGACCAAACACCAACAGTTCATCAACTGAGTGCAAACTTGGACAGAGGACCACCAATGGAAGGAGCAGCACCCTCCAGAAGAGGAGGTGTGAAGTCAAGAAGATCAAGATCATTCTCTGGATTGTTGGGTGGCTATCCAAGCATTCCTCAAGGGCCTAGAAGAAGATTAGGGGAAGCTGAAGATGAAGAGGGGGAGGAGTCCGTGGAAGAGGAGGAGTCTGAAGAAACTGAAGTAGCAGCTGCCTTGGCAGGTGCCCCTGAGGCTTCTGAAGCTCCAAATCTAGCCCTTTCTAATCAACCTCTTGTCTCTCAAGCTGAACCAAATTTTCTCAAAATGATGGAGCAGATGACTCAATTCATGGGTCAACTCACTCAAGCAGTTGCCCCAAGGGACACTTCAAAAGTCCCTGCATTCAAGACTCCATCAATGAAGGCACCTGATTCTTTTGATGGTACTAAAGCTTATAAATTGAGAGGATTTATTCAATCTTGTCAATTAATTTTCCATAATGACCCAGAAAACTTCTTCTCTGACATAAAGAAGGTCTTATATTCAACTTCTTTTCTTACTGGTAGAGCTGGAAAATGGATTGAACATTACCTCTCAAATATCTCCAATGAAAACCCTTCTTAAAATTTAAATAAGTTGTATTTAAATTATTTTGGAATAAATTTATTTAAAAAAAAAAAAAAAAAAAAATATATTAAGTATTAAAAGTAGATTATTTTTTATCTTGATTATTATTTTAAATAATTCTTTTATTAAAATAAATAGTATTTATATTAATATATAACTTTATTATATATATATATTTTGAAATAATTCAAAAAAAAAATTAGATTTAAAATTTTATTAATTTATTAATCTTATTTAATTTTTTTTTTTTTTTAAATAAAAAAAAATGATTTAATTTAATTTTAAATAAATTGAATAAAAAAAAAAAAAAAAAAAAATTATTATTATTATTATTATTAAATTATTAATTTTTATTTTTATTTTTTATTTTTTTTTTTTTTAAATAGATTTAAAATTTTATTAATTTATTAATTTTATTCAAATTTTTTTTTTTTTTTTTTTTTTTTTTTTTAATTTTTATCTTTTTAAAAAAAAAAAAAAAAAAAAAACTTGAAGGTAATTAATTTTAATTAATTTCTTTTTAAAATCTAAATTTTTTTTTTTTTTTAAATAAAAATAATAATTAATAAATTGAATAAAAATAAATAAAAAAAAAACATTTAATTATTATTATTAAATTATTTTTTTAATTTTATAATAGAATTGGGAAATATAATTAAGAAAAAAAAAGGATTTAAAATATATAGTATTTTTTTTTTTTTAGTTTTTTATTTATTTTCTTTTAATAAAATCAATTTAAATAAGAAAAAAAAACATATAGCTGGCTGGCTTGTTTTTTTTTTTTTTGGAATTATTAGTTGTCAAAGACAAGGTTTTTTTTTTTTTTGAAGTGATTAGTGGGTTGAAATGATAGAGTAAAATTATATTGATAGTTTCACTTAAAATTTTTTTTTTTAAAAAGATATATATATATATATATACATATCCTTGTTAACCCTCTACTTTAAAAAAAATTTAACTTCTTGTATCATTTTTAATAACTTAAAAAGAATAACATTAATAAAACTATTTTTGATTTGTATTTAATATTTTAATTTTAAGAATCTCAATATTATTTTTGATATTAAAACTCAAAAAATAAAAATCTTTACAATCATTTTATGTGGTATTGATGATTAGTTGTTAAATTATTTTCCTTATTACCACCTCATAGAGTTAATTTAAACTTATTCACTCTATAGAGTTTTACTCATTTAATTTTTTGTTTAAAATCCAAATCTTATTTTAAATCTATGGTTTCAATTACTCATGAAAATTTTTTTTATAGATAATTTTCTTTATTAAAAAAAATAATCAATTTTGAATATATAAATGACTTAAGGGTTATTTATATTCAAAAAAGTTAATTTTCCAATAGTTGTGGTTTATTTGGGTATTTTAAAATATACTGCAAGGCTCACAGGAGGTTAGAATCAAAAACAAAAAATTACAAGAGTAGTAATTGTTTCTTTTTTAATAATTCAAATCTTTTTCCATCAGATTGAGGGATGTGGTTGTACTTAATCAAAAAATAAGACCTGAAGTTTGATTATTGGCTCCTTCTAAGTTCTTGTTGGTCTGGAACAAATCTTGGCTTGTTTTTGTGGATAATTTAAACCCTGTGGGGTTGGGGTTTGTTTCACCATTGGTGAGAGGAAGAGGAACGTGTGTTGGGGGGAAAAAGATGAGTAGAAGGGGGGGGGTTGGAGTATTTTTTTTTTGTTACTTTGGTGTTATTGTTGTTGTTTACTGTAGGTATATGCTTGTATTTGGATGTCTTGGTTGCAAAGTGTTGTGAATTTGGGTGAAATTTTGTGGAATTTGTTATCCTTGCTTGGTTGTATGTGTGTTTTTGTGAGATAGATAAGTTTAAAGAGGATGTGAGTTAAGTAGAGGGGAAAATAGGAAACTAAAATGAATTCAAATAGATTTATGAGATGAGAGAGATAGAAAGAGAAGAGAAATGATTCAAAAATTGTTTTAGTTTGAATATGCCTATAAGCTGTTGTGATACTTGCACAAGTAGGCATCAATAATTGTAGTATTGGTACTTGTGTCTGCACGTGGTTACCAATTGAGGGAAGCTTAGCTGTGAGCACTGAGCCCTAACAGTTTAGAACTTTTTACATTAAACTATATGCTTATGTGTTAATTGTTCAATTCAACCAGGGTGGTAAATGTCACAGCAACAATTGTGGTGATAGTCTAAGTTTAAGTTTAATAAAAAGTTTTTTAATCTACTTTAATGGTATCACACTATTTTTTTAGTCTTTCAAGTCTTTACTTATTCTTTTTATTTTTTATTGGTCAACAATGTTTTGGATAGTGTAAATATGTACTGTAATCATAATCCTTTATCGATCGAATCTCATTCTTTCTCCTCATCAATATGATTTTATTTTAATTTTAATTTTAAATCTAAAAAGTTTTTGTTTTTTTGGATTAAATTGATCACCACCACGCGTCACACTGTACAGGAGTGTACAGTACTGTACTGTACAGTACCTCCTGATTTCTTAGCATTTATCACCTGACAAGGTTTCTCTAACATAGAAACAAATTTAAGTTCAGCACACAGAGTATGTATTTAAAATTATTAGACCTACGGCATAGCATGCGATAACATAGGATAAGATAGGATAAGGACGCAGTAGGATATACTAAATACTAAATACTATATAGTATAGTATAGCTTAATTACTATAGTATAGCCTCGTTTAAAGTTAGACTATAGTTCACACTTGACAGTTTGTAATTGTACTGTATATCCTGCTCTTTTATCACAGCTAGTAACAGTACTGCATGTTTTTATTTGCTACGATCTCTGGCGAGCGTCATTCAAGGATCTTGCTCATTCTATCTCATTCTTTGTCATTCTTTCTTATGCTATCTCATTCTGGTTTAGGTAGTGTCAAATCGGACTGATGATTCAAGATCAGTAGACTTACACGGTGCAGCACATGAATACTTTACTACAGCATAATCTAATTAATGTCATGAGTCATGAGTCATGATAGAGTGGGTTTTTTACTCCCGAGTCCAGAGTTTGATTAAAAATGATTAGCGTAAGTTTGTAACCTACAGACAGTACAGTACCTACTTTAATTTGATTGGATTTGTTGATTTCTATGATGATTAATATTAGCAAAAGTATTTGATTGTAAATTTCTTTAAAAAAAATTGATGATTACAATACAGTACACACACAGTCACATTTAATCACAAAGTTTTATTAGATTGATTTAATTTTATTTAATTTTATTTAATTTTATTTAATTTTATTTAATTTTATTTAATTTTATTTAATTTTATTTGATTTAATTTAATTTTTAATTCTATGACTTGAAAGTTGAATCTAAATCAGACTTACACAGTGGAGTACACTACAGTTACTGTACTGTACATGTAAAAACATTTCAGATTACCTTAGTTTATTCACTCAATTGATCAATTTATCTTTTTAAATCAATTTATCAATTTATCAAAATAATTTTAAATTTTGGACTAAATTCTACAGAGACTAGAGTTAGACTTAAGACTACAGTACAGTACTGTACATACAGTAACAGAGTCCATAATCCAGAATCTAGAATCCAGATAGACTGGTATGATACTATGATACATTACATCTAGAATGATACTAAGAAATTGAATTATTGAATACAGCAGTACCACAGTGGACAGTGTAATTAACAGGAACAAACAAGAGACATTTTAAGGTTTCTAGAATTTGGAATTTGAAATTTGAAATCTGAAATCTGAATTTTTTGAATACAGTACAGTACTAAAAAATGATAATTAATTTTATCAGATTTTTAAATTTTAAATTTTTATAGTATTCTAATTTCTCACTTAATTCTTTTAAAAAGTAAAAACTTATTTAACTTTAACTTGAAAAATAAATTGAAATTTTTTAGATATAATATCATAATGACATCAACTTTTACGATGACCAAGATTTTAACAGAATCTAATAATAATAATAAAAATAAAAATAAAAATAAAAATAAAAATAAAAATAATTCAATCGATCTTGATTATTGCTCACTCGATCTTAATCCATCGATTTCCAACTCATCATCGATTAACTTTTCAAATTGTGATCAATTTAACTTTAAAAATCTTAACCCTAACCACATCAAACAATCTGCTTCAACTTCAACTTTGTCATCTTCTTCAACTTCAACTTGCTCTCAATCTTCTAATTCAATCTTTTCAAAAAACTCTCAATCGAATTTAGGCTCTTGTGATTCTTCTGGTTCTTCTTCATCTCAATCATCTTCATTAATTCAAAATAAACTCGTTAATCTACAAAGTCCTATTAACTCAAATTCAAATTCAAATTTAAATTTAAATTCAATCAATGATCTTCATCAATCTGAACTTCAATCTACATTTTCAACCTCTCATCAATCAATTCAAGTTTTATCATCAGATTTATCTTGTTCAATCTTACCAATTAACTCATTCAATCATCAAAATTTAATATCAACTTCAAATTCAAACCTTTCAATCCCTATTCAATCCTCTTTATTAGATTCAATCACTACTACTACTACTACTACTACCCCTACTACCACTACTAATCATCATCATCAATATCTTAATTCAATCGTAACCACTTGCTCCAATCCATCATCTTCCATTTCAATTTCAAAAACTGATCATCATCATACAATCAATCATCATGATCAGCATCTTTCGTCATGCTCAATGACTTCATTCCCCATTGATCAAATCAAACCTTATCCAATCATTAATAATACCAATCAATCCTTTCAGGATCTTGATCATCAATTACTCATCAACACTTCTAATAATATTGATCCTGATTACTCATCATCATTTCAACCTTCAAGTTACCCTTATCATCAAGATCATTACTCAATCATTTATAATCATCATCCAATCTCAATCAATCATCATGGTCAGCTCAATTATGATGAGTCCTCAGCCAATCATCTCATCAATATCACTCATCAAACTAATATCAATCAATCAAAACCATTTGCCATCAATAACATATCATCATATTCATCTTCTTCTCTAACCTTATCCCCATCATCATCATCACCATCACCTTCTTCTTCTTCTTCAATCACCATCACATCAAATATTCAAAATAACTTAAACTTAACTCAACCTGTTCTCACTCCTACAATCTTACCTTCATCCCCTCAGCCTTTATCATCGTCAATACCCATCGAAACCAAACAAAAATCTCACAAAACTCACTCAAAGATTTATTCCTCATTATTCAATCATCCTTATTATAATTCTTATCAATCATCAAATCCAAGTAATCTAACCCACTCAAATCCTAATTATCAACATCCTCTTTACCCTTTACCAACTAACTCCTATGATCACTTGGGAAATACTTCTCTCAACACATCTTTAAACACTTCAATCACTCCATCATCTAATACTGAATCAATTTCTCCACGTAAAACTAATGTACTTCATCGTAATAAAGCTTGTCTTAGCTGTCGCGCCCGTAAGGTTAGTATAATCAATTTATCCTATTCATCTTAACCGATTGCTTAATCAAACCCATTGTGATCATTTTCAAAAAATCTCAATTTTCATATCACAAATCAAACTATTAACAATCTTCAATAAATTTAAAATTACTTCAAATCTAAAAAGACAAAATGTGACGCCATCAAACCAGTTTGCTCCTCATGTAAAAGGCTTGGACCTGCACAACAGTCTCAATGTCGATACGATCAACCACCAAAATGGTTAGAATCTGTAGTCTCACCTGCTCAACGTGACAGAAAAAGAGTCATGGAATTGGAAAAGAAACTTGAAGGTTTAGAACGCAGGTTGAGTGAACTAAGAATGTCAGTAGCTATTAAGGAAGAACGTGAATTGCAACAACATATGAGTACCATCATTAACTACGATGATCAAGCTCATTTATTCTCAAAATTCGAATCAGATCCACAGACTTCTCTTCAAGCTATATCAGATCATTCTATGTCAATCACCCCAGATAAAGATCAAATCAAATTTTTTCGTCAAGAACCTTCTTTAACCCAAAACTTATGGAACCCCCTTGATGAATCAAATCATTCTTTAATGATTCTCAATCATGAACACCGTCAACCTTTAACTAATAAACTTCTCATCCGACAACATGATGGTCATCTTACTTTAACTGAATCTAATCATCAGCCTCAAGTTTCCACAGTTTCATCTCCTACTTTTTCAGCTACCTCATCTGAAATCTCTCTACCTTCACCCCCTCGGTTATCGGCATCTGATACTCATTCTTTGTCAGGCTCTAATTGGTCTCCCCATCTTCCATCTCTCAAGGTCCTCAAACTTTTGGTCAAAGCGTTCTTTAATCGTCCATTCGTCCCTTTTATGCTCGTTGATCCTGCCAAATTCCAAGCTCGTCTAGACTTTGGTCTTGCTGATCATCACTTTCCTGAACCAGCCCTAATTCATGCTATCTGTGCCATGGGAGCTCAATACATTTCAAAGTCACTATTGCATCCAATTTATTGGTCTAACGCTCCTGACCCTCAGTTTTATCATATCCATTGGGCTGAACGTTTATTGAGCCAACGCCTTCAAACTGTCCGCGAATCACATCGGCTTCTAGAATTGAGTTTGGCTTCCGTTGTTTGTAGCCAATTTTATATTATCGTCGGAAAACCTATGATGATGTGGAAAAGCTTAGGATTTTGTAGTAGAATCTGTACTTTGCTGGGTCTCAATGTCGATGAACTTATAGATCCAATCAAAACTGGTGTTGGTTTACAGGTTAAAATTTCACTTTGGCCCGATGAACTAAATGGCTTAGATAGACCTCTAGATAATTACGAGAAAAATAACCGGTTAGTCTTCAATCTCTTGTGTAATCGAAAGACCATTTGGTCTCTTGATTCAATTAACCATGGTTTTATCGACCTTTGGTTTCAAAATGAGTCTTTCAGGTCGTTGCTCTGGTGGTATGCATTTTGCTGTGATCGGATGAGCGCAGCATCCGGAGGGTTTGCCCCCACAATAGACGAAAATGACAGTCTGATACCAATCTTTTATTCCGAAGATCGGATAATACCCGAGTTTGATTACCATTTCCCAGCTTCTCCATTGTTTTTTATTAAGCATGAACAAGATGCTACTAAGGGCCCCTTACAGTTATTGATTAAAGGTTGGTTTTTTTTTGTATCCTTCCTTCCTGAGTAAACTAGCTTAACCTTTTGTTCTTTCTTTTTTTGTCTGGTTTTATTGTAATGTACCTTTTTTTTTTTCTTAGCCGCAATCTTGTCAGGAAAAGTTACTACGACTTTATACAGGCAATCTCACCCCGCTAAAAGTCTTGAAGAAATCAAGTTGAGTGGTTTAGGTCTTTCATCTTTATTAAGAATGTCAAAGTACTGGAATAAGTCAACCAATTCCAATGACTTATTCCTGATGCTCTTTGTCAAGTCCAAGCCAAGTTTCCCTGCTGACGTAATATTGCTTTAGCCGAGAACTTGACGCTGTATCATCTTTAATAAAAAACTTTCTTTGTTCGATTCCACCTTCGTTGAGGAACCCCCTTGGGTCAAATCGGTATAGTTCATTAAATATATGTCGTAAGCCTCTTAATTCTTAATCTCTTTTTTTAGCTCACTAAGACCAAATTTATTCTGGCATGGGGTTGCTTAATGTTGGATCAGTAACAACCGCCCACACATTAATTCATGCTAGTTTGATTCAATTACATGAAGATCAAGTCAAAGTGGTAGATTTAGAAGATAGACACCTAAAGCTCTGTGCTGGATCTGCAAGAGTCTTGATCAATTGGTTTCGTGAGATTGATAGGGGTGAGGTGGATACTGGTCATTTGTTATGCGGTAGCGCCCCTTTGCATTTTGCTTTGAGTGTTGTAAGTGATTTCAAGCAATGTTTCAAATCGTTTTTCTCAAAATACTAAATCAAATCATTTTGAATGTGATTTTAATGTGGATTTTGTTTATTTTCTTTCTGTTATTTAGACATTAAGAACGCAATGCAGATTAATTGCTTTTTATGAAAAGTTGGGCCAAATTAAGGAAGCCGGGGACCTCAGATTTGAAATTAAGAATATTTTGATTCGACTGGAAAGATCGCATCAATTACCTATGGCAGGTAAATTTATTTTTTACTTTGGCAATTAACTCAAATTCCCTACAACTTTCATGACACCTAGATAGTATTCTTAGCTTGAAACCAAATTATTGTCAAACCTAATAATGATTTACAATTAATTTATATTTTTATCTTTTAACATCTTTTGAATATTTCATCCCGAAATTCAACATTGATTTATTTTTAATTTTTTTCTCTAAATTTCTTGGCACTTTACTTTGTTTAGGACGAATGATTGGATTAATAAAAGAGTTATTACAAGATCCAACCAGATTATTACCGAATCAAGACGATATAAAAAGTAAATCTCCTCTGGCTATCGCATTAGTCGAGTTGAGATAGCATGCAAGTTTATTTTTCTAAATCGGTATCGGCAATGTTACCCATTTGTTTGTTTCAGCTGTAAAAGGTCACAATTTTTGATTTTTAATTTTTAAAATGTTATTTTTTATCAAGTCCGTAGATTAAGGTTTAATAAGAAAGCTTTTTGTTGGAAGGAAAAACTTTATTTAATTTTAACAATCACCTCGTTTTTTTTTTTTTTGATTAATACAAAAGGCAAAATAAAAGAAGCCTGGTTTGTCTGAATTAGTGCAAAGATACATATATAAGGCTACTTTATAAGTTTGGCTTTGTAGTATTTTGCAAAAAATCCGGTTTAAACTTTTGCATCGAGTACAATGAGTTTGATTTTCTCACTTAAATCTGTACATATATTTCCATAGAAATAGCTCTGCTCCTTTTCTATTTATTTATTTTTTTGCAAAGGCTGCAAATAGGCTAGAATGCGAAATTAACCTATCATGTTGCGTTAAAACAATCGTCAAATCTAGCTTCTCTAGGCAATTTTTCATCCTAAATTTCATTTATTCCAAAAAAGTACAAAGTAGTCTTTTTCACTTTGAATTTAAAAAGAAATTAATAATAAAAATCAATTTCTGGAAATAGTTGTCCCGTCCACCACAGTCAGCAGACACATGCGTGCAGGAATTAGTAAGCCTTTTGAAATATCTGCGAGACTCAAAAGCCAGGGGGGGACCAAAGAGACCTTTGCTTCAACTCACTCTCCAATCAAACAAAATACTGCAAGTGAAAAATAAAATTTCAATATCCCTCTTAACTCATGTAAAGGACTAATCATTTTTATTAACTTTAGCCTCAAATTGTTGGTTTTTTGTTTTTTTTTAAAATTTGGAATTAAACTTTTTTTTTGTTAAAACAAAAAAAAGAGTATCAAATCACATTTTTTTCTTTTTTTTAATACATATTAAATACATTCAAATTTTAAAAAAAATCAAATTAAAATAAAAATTTAATATTTAATATTTTTTTTTGCTTTTTTTTTGAAAAGAAACAAACAAAAATTAGGTATGAAATGATTTTTTTTTTTAAAAAAAATAATGATTTGTTGATTAAAATGAGAAAAAAAAAATAGAAAATAATAAAAAAGATAATTTTATGAAGGCCTGACTTTTATGCTGCTTATGCTTGTCTAAAATTTGGCTCATGCCCTTGAGCTCAATCAAATATTTTAACTATCATGTACCATCTCCTGAGCTACTCATGGCTTGCTCAGACCAGTTTCATCCTATCCTTGAGCTCCAATCAATTGGTTCAATTTTTTTCCAACCCCCACAAATCCCCCTGTCAAAGATACTTCTAAAATATGACCTAAATACAACCCCAATTCTTGAATGATTGCCAACCTCTGTTGTAACGTCCATCCCATACAAAAACCTTTGAAGATTCCCAATACACCTGATGGTATACTTAACTACCAAGAATACTGGGTTATCAAAGAATCCACAAGAGTATATTTATAAAAACAGGCATCACTATCAACAGCCAAATCTTTATACTCAAGCATCTAATTATCTCAATGAAAGAAACACACCACTTTAATTTGAAATTAACATAATCTCTAAACCTCATATATTTTTAACCATCTTGAAATCTCTATTTATAATTGTCTTTTAATTAAATATATTAACTTTTAAATCATAATAAATCCCTAAATAATTTTAAAAAGTGTTTTTTTTTTTTTTTTTTTTTTTGAAAAAGTATTCTTTCATTCTTAAAGTTATTTAAAAAATTAAAAAAAAAAATGAATTAATAAATTAAATATTTTTTTAAAAAAAAAGAATTTATTTAATTTTTATAAAAATTTAAAAAAAAAAAAAAAAAATTTTTTTTTTTTTTTTTTTTTTTTTTTTTTGAAAAAATAAAATAAAGTTTTTAAAAAAAAACAAAAAAAAAAAAAATTTAAATAATTATTAATATTATTTTTTTTTTTTTTTTTTTAAGATAAAATTAAATTTTTCATTTTTCATTTTTTTAATTTTTTTTTTTTTTTTTTTTTTTTTTTTTAAATAATAAAATTTATTTTAATTAAATATGATATATGAAAAAAAAAAAAATAAAAAATAAAAAACTTTTTTTTTTTATTTATTTTTATTTTTTATTTATTTTTTTTTTTCAAATTAAAAAAAAGTAAAAAGTAAAAAAAAAAAAAAAAAAAAAATTATTATTATTAAAAAAAATTTTTTTTTTTTTTTTTTTTTTTATAGGTTAATTTAATTGTATAGAAATTATTGAAAAAAAAAAAAAAAAAAATGAGAAGAAAAATTAAAATAAAAAAATTAAGAAAAAGTTATAATATTTTAATTTTTATTCATGTGAGGATCTTTAATTAAAAAAAAAAAACTTGGTTAAAACTATTTTTGAGTAAAGAAAAAAATATATATATATAAAAATTTGATTAAGGTTATTAAGAAATTTTTTGATTTAGAATAAAAAAGATTTTGAGTATTTATTTGGAAAGTTTAGAAAAAATATTAAATTGATTAATAGTAGGTCATTCAAGAACTTAGATAAAGTAACAAACAAGGAGGAAATTAAAAGTGACAAATTGAAAGGTAGTGAGGCACCTTGTTTTGTTTAATTGGATGGAAAAGATAACTTGGAAATTGATTTGAAAAATCATTCCAAATAAAAAAGGCAAGGGAAAGCAAGGCTTTCAACTTCAACTTTGTGAAAAAGTCCAAGGATTCCTTGTATGGGGTATTTGAGAAAAAATATTGATGAACAGGTTAATAAAATGATGAAACACATGTGTTTTGAAACCAATTTTAGTGTGGTATTGTATTAGGAAGTCCTTGAGTGGGAAATCAAAGGTAAAAAGTTTTGAATTTCCAAATTATACTGTAAACAAGGGTGTTAAGTTGTATTAGATTCCCCTTCTGAATATACTAAAAAATCATTTAATGGATATAAAAAAAAAAAAAAACAATATTTAAAATTTTTGGCTTTAAAATTAAAGAAGAATTTCAAAAAAATTTCTTTTAGAATTTTCAAATAATTTAAGAAATAATTTTTTTTTTTTATTAATTAATATATAAATAAAAAAAAAATAATTAATAAAATTATATTCTAATTTATATTATTTAAGATTTAAATTTAAATTTAAATATTAATAAATAATAATAATAATATTTTAAAAAATTTTATAATTTATTTAATGATTTTTTTTTTTGTAGATAATAATATAGATTAAAAAGTTATTTAATAATATGAAATATAAATTTTAATGAGGATAATACTATAATGATTTTATTTTCCCTTTTCTTTCCATTAATATAAGGATAATATTTTTTTATTTATTTAATAATTTATTTTTAGAAATTTTCTTATGAAAAAATATAGATAATGATATTTATATTTTAATAGATTAAGGTTTTGATAGCTTTAAAGATAAGATAATCATCAATAATAATAATAATAAATTCTTTTAAAAATATCAATAATATTTTTTATGATAATATTATTGATTCAGTATTAAAATTTTTAATTAATAATGTGAATACTTTGGTTTTTTTTATTAATAATTTAAGACTAATAATATTATCTTATTAAATTTACTACTGAGATTATAAATTTATTTTTCTAGTTATCTTACTAGAACACTAATATTTAATTTTATAATAAAATTTATTCAATATCAAAACCTTTAATGAATACTGTGAATAATCCTTTTTATCAATAATTTTAAAAAAATACTAATATTAATAATAATAATATTATTTATTCAATATTAAACTCTTTAATTAATACTTTGAATGATTTTTTTATCAATAATTTAAGACTATTAATATTTGATTCTGAGATTTTTTATTGAGCTTATAATTTTATTTTTCTAGATATCCTACTAGAATAGGGATTGATAGATTCTTTAGATTGAGGATTAGGTTTCCATGTAATGGAAAAACACTTCCATGATAATGGGGAAAAATTAGTGAGAAAGGCCCTCTATTTATATTCTTTGGGCCCTTCATAGAATTACTCAAAGAAAGGGGACTTAAAAAATCTTTAACTTGATATATTTTGGCTGGTGAGTGTTTTTGAAATGATATTATTTGATCAAGATATTGCAACATATTTTTGAAATATTACATAGATCTGAACTTTGTTGATGTTTATGCACAGCCTTGAGATAATTTTGCTTGTGAGTAATTTTGAGATGGTGTCATTGGATCAAGATATGGAAGAATATGTTTGGTATATTGCACCATATTTTAAAACTTTATTTATATTTTAATTGAGATTTCATATTATTATTCAACACCTTTAGAGAATTTAGTTGGTGAGAAATATTTGAATGGTGTCATTGGGTAGAGATCTTGCACCATTTTTTTGGGAAATTGCATCATCTCTTGAGTGATTATGTAATCTGAGGTGTTTTTGTGGTGAGTATTGTGTTGGATGGTGTCATTTTACTTGATTATTTCACCATTTCTTATTCTTTTTATTATTTAATCTTATAAAAATTTATTTATTTTTCATTTGGATATGAGTTGATTTAGTACAATGACTGCATCATTTGTTTGTATTATGATTGGGAATTATTGGAATCATTTGAGGCCTCTATAAAAATTCTTATGCATGAAGTTAATTAAAGTTTGATTTAATTCAATATTTTTATACCATGGATGCAAATTAAAACTTTTTTCATTAGCTCATCTTATTAAATAAAATTTATTTTAGTGACTGTAATGCTTAGTAATCTAATATTATTGGTGGGTTTAGGGTGGATATACTGACAAATTCCTATGTTGTATATTTAAATTTGTGTTTTATGTCTGTATTAAACTAAATTCTTTGTTTTTAGAAAGCTTATATGTAAGTTTTTTTATAACTTCATACAATTCAATCAATTCTTTATTCACTAAATTATGAAAATATTTAGGATATTTCTAAACTGAATATTAAAATATTTATTTATTCAAAACTATCCATGTCATTATTTGACTTACATGATTGTAAAAGTTTCTTTGGGGATGGGAGGTTCAAAATCAACAATTTAAATATTGAAATTTGAAATTTTTCACCCTCAATGTGTGTGAAGCTGGTCCAAAAAGGTATGGAATACCACATCCCCCTCTCCATTCAATACTACCCCCAAATTGCAGATTAAAGTACATTTTGACATGTTTTTTTCATTTGATCATTATCTCATTATTCTACCTTTCTAAAATTTCCAAAATTTTGAAGTTTGTTCAATAGCTGGTCAACTTCAATTATTTATAGTAAGGAGGCTCATTTGAGCCGGATGAATATTTCTCTGAATTCCAAAACCTTCATTATTATGGTCTTGGAATTCCTTTGATCATTCAATATTTTGAGAGCTTGTTCATTTTCAAATTAGTATTTTAAATTCATTTTTGCTTTAATATTCAAAAATAATCTTAAAGAAAATCTCCTACTTTATGCTTATTTCCCTTTGATTGTTGCTTTAAGGTTAGTGAATCCTGTCTTTTAATTTAATACAAGGACAGTCCTTTTTCAATTATGAACAAAGTATGTAATTTAGGGTCATGTTTAGGGCCCCCCTTAGTACTAATTGCTAGAAATAATGGTTCAGGGGCTATTTATCATTATTATTATTATTTACCATTTTTCTTGGGTATTGAGAAAAATGAATTTGAAGGTATAATAAGCCTTTCCCTTCAAATTTGTATTATTTTAGATTTTACCAATTGAGATTGAATTTTGTAATTATTTGAGATGTCTTAATAAGTATTCTTCTGATCTTATAATAATTTCTTTTTTTATTTATGTTTTAATAAAAACATTTTCTTTGAATTTGTAATTAGGTTTGATTCCTAGGGGTTAGAGCCGCCTCTCCATTTTCTATTTCTTTGAATTTGTATCCGATGAATTTTTAGGTTTTGGGTGATTTTTCATTTATTAATATTATAATTTTTTAAGGTTGTCTATTTATATGAATTGTTTTATATATTTTTTTAATAAGATTTCTTTTATGGAATCTTCCATAGTTTTAATTATATATATTTATGCCATATTCATTTCTATACTTTTTTAAATATATAATTATTGGTTCTGAATGCAATAACTCAAAGAAATAAATTAATGATTTGAAATTAAAATCACTTGGATAAATTATTGATTATTATAATTTTAGATTAAACTCATAGAGGACTTCAAATGTTAAGGCTTTAATATTAGTAAAATATCATTTGTTGAATCATGTAATAATAAGACACAAATCATTAATTGAGTAATTAGACTCAATTTCTTTTATAACTTCAATGCTAAATGTATTTGAAATGGAAATTAAAGTTTAAGGTTATGGTGGACCTATTTGTTTTAAGATTCTAATTTCATTAAAATACTATCCTTTGGGATGTATCAGAATAAATGAAAAATTAATTTATATTTTATAGCTGATCCATCATATCTATGGTTAAGTTATTAAATTTTTTTGTACTATATAAATCTATTTAAAGTAATAGAAGTTTCAGTTTAGGGTCATGGTGGACCTTGAAGAGAAAAACATCCTATATGTCTGCTAATCAATCTTATAGTAAGCTTCATAGCATATTTAAGGATTAATATCTTCATAAACAAATTTATTATTGTTAAAATGAATTAACTATTAATCAAAATGAAGAATAAGTAGAGGAATAATTCTCCAGTTTTAGGTCATGGGGGACCAATTTCTTTTGAATTTCATAATTTTAGTATAACACCTATTTGATAAAGAGCATAAATATAATGAAAAAATGATTATCTAATTAGTTTTAACATATAATAATTTTATTTAGTATAATATAGTAATAAGAATATTTGAATAATAATGCATTAAAAAAGAGAATTTCTAGTTTTATGTCATAGATGACTATATATATCTAAATTTGCATATATATTGTCATAAAAATATATATAAGGAAACAAGAAAAGGCCCTTTATAGTCTCTATGAGGACCTTATGAGTCTCAATAATAATAGAAATTAGTAATAAACTGGTAATAAGTCTTAAAAAAAGCATTTTAAGGTCTTACTGAGGACCTTATGAATATAAATCAGAACTGGGATCAGTAAAAAGATTTAAAGTAAGCAAAGAAACAATAATTTCATATTATTTACAAACACCTTCTTGCTTGTTTAAGTTGAGCGTGTGTCTCACAGGAGTAAAAGGTATTCAGTCACATATTTACTCATACTAACCAGAACAGCCAACAAGAAGTGCCAATAAGCATTCAGCTTCATAAAGTTCCTTGAAGAAATAAATATGGTCTAAAATCTCCAATACAGAACTGTATTATTAATACAGGCTTTGTTCACTAAATACAGTCTTGAATTAATCAATATGAAGCTTTATGGTCACTAACTCTCACCAAAAATCCTGTACAGACCCTGTAAATTCATACTGGACCTGTGCAGTTCAAATCAATTCCTCTTTCACAAGTTCTCCCTCTTTGGACCTGGGATAGTGGATTCTCACATATACCAGCCCCTCTTCCTCCCTCTGGGGTCTTTTCCCCAGTTAATTAATATATTGAATTTATTATTTAATAAATACTCTATTTATAAGTATTAAGTGAGTCCTTTCATCCCTACTGACCTGTTCAGTAGAGTTGTGGTGGCCATATCCTTATTAAACCCACTCCTTCCTTCTGAAAGGTTGAGAAAATGGACTTGGGCTTTTTTGTGGTTGGATCCTTTATTATTTACTGGTTATTATTGTTGATTCTCTTTTTATTCATTTCTTATTAGAAATATTATTTAATTTACACTACATAGGTTTTTCCTCTCCTCCATTCTGAGCCCCCTGCAAGTGAGTCCCAGGCCCTCTTCACTTAGAAGAGCCCCTGTGACAGTGTTCTTATTTTATATTTGGCTTGTACAAATATTCCTGAATCTTCCAAAATCTTCTCAAATATTTTAAAAAATTCCAAGAAACTTCTGAAGTATTCTAAGCTCACTCTGAATACAGCCAATAAAAATTCAAGAAAGATAAAGATTCTGTGACCAATTACAAATAAGGAATTTGAAAATCTGACCAATCACATCACAGTATGTGGAATTAAAATTATGACCAATCACAGTAAAGGATTATTTGAGCTCTAATCAATAAAATCATTCCAAAGAATCTCCTCTTCTCTCTTTGGCCAAGTTGGAGCTTCATGAATTTCTAACTTTCCTTAAATTTAGGTTTAATAAAAGCTATAAAAGCAGGCCTTTTCTCCAGTGCCCAGCTTCTTTTTTTCAACTTCTTGATTTTTTTTTTTAACAAATATGTGTCTATACCTATTTTTTACTTCTGTGTAAAGTAAATAGTATTGAGGCTATACTTATACAAGATCAATATTTCCAGTTGTCTCTTTGAATATATTTTTATATCATAATACTTCTCTCATTCTATAATTTTATCTTTTAGTATTCTGTCTCATTATCATAATTATTTACTATTATAATATCATTTTTATATCTTACTTGAACCTTCTATTATTAGAATATAAAGGTATTATAGTATTATAAATGTTTGCTTTTATTTTTTCTGTATTATAGTAAGGAGATCTCCTATTATGATTTTATCCTTTTTATTATATTTTCTTTTTCTGTATTATAGCTTGTATTATCTTCATTATTTTTCTCTTTAAAGAAAGGGGGGGGTGGCTAGTCTTCTTTTTTATTTTATTTTTTTTCAAAAATAATGATAAAAATAAGGTAAAATAGTATAATGAAAACATATCAAGAAAAAATATGGTCAACCCTCCATGTGAGCTGGGTTTTATTGAGGTTTCATTTCAATATATATATGTGTTATGTGTGTGATATGTTCTTTGATTTTTTGTTTGGCCTTCATTTCAATATTTCTATATACAAAAAGGACTTTTTTTCCTTTTACAGCCAGTGAATATTGAGATTTTATGAATATAGGTAATTTTTTACTTCAGTTTTTGTTATTTTTTAATATTATAATAATTTCTTTGAATTTTCAATTTGTTTATTTAGTTGGAACTCTTGATGTCTGCAATATAAGACTCTTAAATAAATCAAAAATATAAAGAAGAGAAATTAAAGCTTAAGGACATCATCGGCCTATATTGTATCATTTGACCTTTCATGTGTTGATATATTCATTTTTGATGTTTTGAATTAAATTAGAAAAAGATAGATATTAATCAAAGAGTCTCTTTGAAGGTTCAGTCTACACTGGGTAAGTTATGTATCATTGGTCTTTGCATGTGTTAATTTATTCTTTTTTTGATGTCTTGATTTAAAATTAAATAAAAGAAAGAAATATTAAGGAGTTAGGTTTCAGTTTAAGGCCATGATGGCCTATTATGTATATTTTTTTATTTTTTTATATTCTTTCTTTATTTCTTTCTTTATTTCTTTCTTTCTTTATTTATTTATTTATTTATTTATTTATTTATTTATTTATTTATTTATTTATTTATTTATTTATTTATTTATTTATTTATTTATTTATTTATTTATTTATTTATTTATTTATTTATTTATTTATTTATTTATTTATTTATTTATTTATTTATTTATTTATTTATTCATTCATTCATTTATTTATTTATTTATTTATTTATGTATTTATTTATTTATTTATTTATTTATTTATTTATTTATTTATTTATTTATTTATTTATTTTTTATTTATTTATTTATTTATTTATTTATTTATTTATTTATTTATTTATTTATTTATTTATTTATTTATTTATTTATTTATTTACTTATCTGTCTATTTTTATTCATTATTTTATACTTTTACATTGAAAAGATGAGACTAAAAAATTCATTTCAAAACTATTTTTTTACATATGTTTTGGATTTTTGCATATATATATATATCACACCACTCTTCATAAAAAAGGGAATCTAGTGAAACAAATTTAGGAAGATTATTAAAATTCCAGAGGATCAGCTTCAAGCTTCTCCCTGTATTTAGCTTTTGCTTTAAAAATTCTATTTTTGTTTTTAATATTTTAGTGTTAATTTTTTATTATCTATATATCCTAGAAAAGCATTACTTTGGGCTAAAAACTGATGTTGATTTTTTACTGGGTTTTGAATCTTTGTCTTATTTAATTACTCTTGGTGATTTAAAGATATTATCTTCCCTATTGACTGGTTTCAGGATTTTTTTTGTTTGAGTTCTATTAAGAGCTTTTAACCAATTTACATGTTTCAGTGAAGCTTTATATTCTTGAATTGATTCCGTATTTCTTATATCACAATTGAAATTAATGAGAGGTTTCCAATTTTTGTAGCCTTCCAAAGGAAATAGCTTTTTGTTAAGTGACCATTTCGCTTCATCTTCTTTCTCTTTTAGATCATTAAAATTATCAATCTTTGCAGCTCCACAAAGCTCCATTACTTTCCATGGGTCTTCCCTCCATCCACCCTTTTGTGGTGAACAAATTGGTAAGCAAAGTATTATTCCATCTGGCTTTATGTAAATGAGAAGTTTCACCACCTTTTGAGAAAATTATAATCCAAAATTATTATCTGCAAGCAAAGGTCTTCCATATTCTGTATGGATTTCCCCTCTTACTAGCAAAGGTGTATATTTTTTTCCTCCCCAGTGACCATAGTGACTGGAGTAAATTCTGCTAATACAACTATTGAAGTACACTTACCATCAATTCTGCTGAGGTTCATGTTGGGACATTTTGTTGTAAGTCCTTCCTTTACTGCTATATCTTCTGGTATGATATTAAATCAAGAGCCTGTATCAACCAAAGCCATTATTTCATATCCTTATTCTACAAGATGGACTTGCATTAATCCTAATGGGCAGGCATAATAGAATTTAGATGCTTTACATTCTTTTAAATGATGATGTATAAGCTTCACTTGAATATATTTTGTGTCAATTGTGTTTATTGAATCATTTCCTCCTCTGACATATTTTTTAATTTTGTGATAAATTGAGCTGAAATGGCCAAAAATTTGCTCCAAGGTAAGGTTAATTTTCTGTTCCAAGACCTCCTTTATGATTTGAGCCAAAACTTTATGGATATCTTTCTTCTATTCCTTGATCTTAAATTTCTTTGGTTCAATTTTAGTGGGCTCTGTAGTATTTTGAGTATAATGATTTTGGTCTCTCTTCACAAATCCTTATTTTTGATCTGGGTCTTGAGGTTTCTTTTATTTTGTTGGGATAACTGTCTTGTCTTCTTTCTTTGCATCATCCTCAATATATGCTTCAGGTATTTCTGGCTTTTTCTTGAAAGGTGTTTACACTTTCTTTGATGCAATATTATGTTTTCTTGAATGAGATTTTTTTGTCTTGTAGATCTTTTTCTGGTATTTCTTAGTCCATAATTTCTTCAAAAGGGAGAATACGGCTGAAGATATTACAGGTGGTTAAAAATCTCTCCAATATTAAACTCTAGCAATTGATGTTGGAGTATCTCCTTTCTTTGAATACATAATATTTGGCACTTCTATCTGTGGTTTTGAAGATGTAGTTGATTTTACCATGAATTTTCTGGTGAGTTCTGCCTGTTCCTTGGAAAATTCTCTCACTAATTCCTTAGAAAATAATGAGATCTCATATGGTATTCTGGGGGAATTTGGGAAAAGGAAGGAATTCAGTTAATTTCTTACATTTCTTTTCTCCATATATTAATCAACGTATGAACATATTTCTAATGTATGTGTATTTTAAAAGAAATAATGACACCTCATTGGGGGAATTCTAAATTATTGTGCAGGCTGATGAGGTATGTGACCTTAAGAAGCTGGTGGTAAGTTATCTTTTTGACTTCATCATTGATTGAAATTCTGGTTGCTCTATTTTTGGGGCCTATATGACTCTGTTATGTCTTTATTCTTATCTTATTCTGAAGTTGTAGCTTACTTGGAATCTTAATATTCTTGGAAAGCTCCTTAACATTTTGTAAAACCTCTCCTAAGGTATCTTCTTCAAATTGAACGCTCTCTTTTGGTTTAATATTAAATTCTTGCTTGAAAAACTCTTTTTATTTAATTGAGACTTTGGATTGCAAATACTGTTCAATGTATCATTTTATAACTATAAATTTTGGTATGCTATATCCATAATATCTGGCTTGAACCATTACTTTATCTTTGATCATTTCCTTATAAATTGAACCCTTGAGCTTTTAGGGAAAGGCTAGCCATAATTTCCTGATTATGGCTAAATTCCCCTTCAATGTATTCATATCTAATGAGGTATGGAATTATTGATTCATACTCTAAAATAGAATCTGTATAATTAGTAACATTATTAATTCCACACTTATGATGTGTTCTCTCAAAAAGGGAATTGATGAAGTAAATATTGTATATTCTTCCAGGTTTGACTTCTCCCCACTTTTATATTGTATAAATTTTCAGTTTATCCCAGTCACCACTCTCATATACAGGCATTTTTTAAATATGGTAGCTTATTTCTTCATGTTTTTTCCAAAATATTATTTGTCCTGCTATGTCTCTTCCACTGGAACCTTCAATTTTAGCTAAAATTTGTAGTTTTTTTTTCTAGAAACAAAAGGCCATAATCCTTGGCTTTTCTTTTGACTATGGGTCTTGTTTCTCTGGACAATTGTTGCTGTAATAAGCTTGAGTGAGTTGGTGTGGATAAAAATACTCTTCTTGAAACATTCTGTGATTTTTGTTCTGTTACTGGAGTAGAGGTTGATCTAGGAAAAGGTATTTATGATATTTGTGACTCTTCAGGTCCCACATGTCTTGGTAATGTGGATTAAAGCTGGATACCTCCAGGCTTAAAGGTTGTTGACTGTTTTATCTTCCCTTTTCTTTTACTTTGGGTTAACAATAAATCCTGAATTTGCTTCATCAGGCTCAGTATTTTTACAGTTTTCTCATATACATTCCTTTCTTAACAAGTAGCTTCAGGACATGGTGGTAAATAAGATGTTTATTGTTGATTAATGTCTCCTTGATAAATTATGACTTCAATTTCCTTTTTAGAATATTTCATTATTTTTGATTTTTGAATAAGCTTGAAGAAAAAAATTCATAATTAATCTTTTTTCTTCTCTGCTCTTGGGGTTGCAATAAGTAGTTTGTGGCTTTTGGGTGTTTGAGCTATAAGTTTTCTTTTTCCCTTAATAGGGTAATAATAATGGTATTATTGAGTATATTATTTTAATGATGGTTGTCAGGATTAATATATGATATAATAATAAACAAGCTATAAATATCAGTGTGACACAAAATTAATATTCAAAATAAGGTAAAAGGGCACTACTATAATGATATAGTGGGGAAACATCTACTGAAATCCCTGGTTTCACTGCTTATCAGCTGAATTACTATAATAATAAAAAAAGAAATTAATAAAATACTTATATCTGGTTAATTCTCAGAGTAATTCCTTTTATGATGGCTTTACTATGTAAGAATTCCACTTAAAAACCAAGATGAGTTCTCATGTTGGTGAGAAGACCTTTTTTTATCTCACTAAAGGGTATTGAAAGGTTATTTACTATATAATACGACAACAGAGTGAAGAATTTCACTCCTATTTCTTACTTGTGGTCCTACAGGCTCAATACAGCCTTGCAGTGAGCTGAAATTTGGTTTTGGGACCCCAAGTTTCCATTTTTATCCCATAGAGGGTGAAAAATATTTTCCAAAAGCCTTCCAGACATTTTCTGGTGCTTCTTACGCGTCATAAACCTCAAATTACATGTCTGGAATCCTCTTGTTAGTCAGGTTATGAGTAATAAAATTTTAATCATCTTTTGAATAGCCTTGATTACTAATAATTCAAGTATATGGGAGAGTATCCCACAGTACCCCCCTGTACAGGCAGGTGAAGTAATATATTATCCAAATTACTAGTAATTAACTGATAAACATCCTTTTGGACGCTTTGAGACCTCATGATTGAATTGTCTGAGATTGTATCCCACAATACCACTTGATGTGGGAGCATAGCCTTAAATCATCAAGAAATTTGTCAGTTTTAAAAATACAGCAATACAAAGTGGCTCAGATTGTAGCCAAATGTGATATCTACAAGATGGCTATACTGAGACCCATTTTGGGTGAAGTATTTCAAATCAATACAGGATGAAAATATTTTGAATTCCCTGTAAAATAGTACTTTTCTTGTTTTGAGAGAAAAGTACCAACAGCTTTTTATCTGTGTAAGATATGGGAGTAAGGGTTCCATTTCTATGTAGCCCTTTAATAAAATATGCTAATTGACAGGTCTCCAATAGAAAATGTGGAAGTGAGATGAGAGGTGAGAAAATGGTATCATTTTTCCGAGTTTCACAAATAGTAGTTTGATAATTTCTGCTCCAGTGGTGCTAAAGTCTTTTGTATAGTAGCATTTGATAGCCATCATCAAAGGATTTAATAAAAGCACTCAACTAATGGGTCTGTGCTTCAATATCTAGAAGATTAAGGTTTGTGCAAGCAAGAGTTTACAATGTCAATAACTTGGGTAATTATTATTGTTTGATAATAAGAATCATAGTTTCTGATATGGGAAGGCTTCCTCCTTCAGATGGCCACACTTAAGGAGTATAATTTATAGTTTCTTCTTTTTTGTGTTTATGGCCCTATTTTACCTTTATTTGGTTCAATATGTGTCAGCCTGTGACTCAAAACCAGAGCACAAGCATGACAGCCAAAATACCATAAACCAATGGTAGAGTAAAATACCACCAAAACAGCTTTAAAGGTATCAAAATAGAAAGGAAAGTAACCTCTTTCCAAATATACAACCCCCATAATCACTGGACAAAGAATAAAAACGTTATTCAGGCCCAAAGCAATTGCTGAGAATAAACCTTAATTTTCACCTCTCATCTGAATTTCAGAGGAAAAGGCTGAACCCCATCAAATTCTGTTAAAATTGAAGCTCTCAGCCAAAGATATATAATGGTACTATCCAAACCAAGCCAGCATCAAAGCTACAGAGGCTATGGCAAAGATAAAGCCAAATAAGAGTAAATAAAATATTCACCTCTAATATAAATTCTACATTTTATTGTGAGCTACTTCAAGTGGCTTTATTTCAGAAAGAGCATAATCAGAGCTATCTGATTCCCCCATCCACTTCCCCCTCCATAGAGTATTTGAGAAAAATTCATATCTGAATAATCAAAATTAAAAATGGTAAATCTTTGCCATATTCAATCTTACCCATACCAGCTTAAGTACCATTGTGTAGCCCTTCTACAGGGCTACACAATAAAGCAATGTTGAGCTCAATATCTTGAAAACTGACCAAGTTATGGAATTTTTAATGCTAAAATCCCACAGTTGGGACAATACACCTTTAATGTGGGATACTTTCCCATATTGTTGAATATGAGGCATTCATTCTACAAAAAAGCCTTTCTCTCCTTACATACCTCATGTTTTGGTCAATATGGGGTTCCCATACAGGTTCTATACAGAATTATATGCATCATACATGTCAGAAAAGGGCTGTGTGGCCCCCCAATCAAAATTTTCACCCTGCATTGGTGAAAACTGCCCAGATGTAGCTTCAAAACCACATCTGGGCCCAATACAGGTTATAAAGGCTTAGTAAGAGCTACAAGCCACTTCTTGTAAGTGAAAAATCTTCACTCTTCCTATGGGAACAGGTCTAGAGGACCTTTTGACCCATTTTAAGGATAAAAAGGGACCTTTCTCTGCCCAAAATAGGGATCCCCATCCTTCTCTTAAATCCCTACATAGTACAACTGTCAAAAACCAGTTATACTCATGGAAAATAACGAGTTTATAATCTCATCTCAGTATTGTATTGCTTATTATAGTAAATCAACTGATAACCAGTGAATCCTTGGTTTTCAGCAGTGCTCACAATGACTATAATTCATAGTAAAGCCCTTATTACTACAATTAAAGCAGGCCTTTACTGTAGATTACCATGTCACAGTCATAGTTAAAGCTGTGAATAATATTATTATGACTTTATCATAGACTCAGCCTGACATTTTTGGGGCCTCACTGTGTTTTTGAACCATTTTTTGGACTTTTTTGGCACAAAAGTGAGTTTTTCTCTTATTTTCTTTATTCCAATAATCATTATTTTTTATTTTTAGACATGAAAATATCTTGAATAAAAAATAGCAATATATTAAATCTTATACATTATCATTTTTTGAGTGGTATATAATCATATACCCCTGTGTTTTTTTATTTTGATGCATTTTTTGAAATGGTATATTTAATTTTAAATGACAAAGTCTTGTTTTTGGGTGCATTCTTTGATATGAAGCCAAAAGATACCCTTATTTCTCTTTTAACATATTTAAAAGAACCCTATGACCTGTAAGTAACAGATTTAGAAGGTGTGGTTGAACATATTGGAAGGTTAAACTGTTCATTTTAAACCACTTTGGACACTTATTCCCGTTAATTATAGAATAGCTTGGTGGAATATTTGAGATACAGTAGTAACCAAAAATATTTAAAAGCAGTATCCTTGATTTGGGAAATTGGTACTACCAACCCAAATACACTGTACATCAGATTAATACAGCCGTGTAGTACACCAATGGCTATTCTTTGAAGTAAAAAATAATTGTTAAGAGTCAAGTACTGACATAAGCCATTATATTTTCCCACCACTGCAAGAAAGCCTCATATCACTAGAAGCAAATTCACATGACAGCCTACCAGTGACCCCTTCAGACACAGAAAATGTGAAGGAAGGCAAAGGGAAGAAGAAAAGTGAAAGCCTCATCTCAAACAAGAAGTGGATACCAATTTCCACTCAGAGGCCCACAAAACCACAAAGATCTGCCTCTATACAAGGTAAACCAACTTGATAACTTGTAAAGGGAAGATGAAAATTATAAACCCAGCTGTAAAATGCAAAGAGAAATTGCACAAAGCTGCATAAAACAAGTTTTTACAAATCACAGTCAAAGGTAAATACCCTAAGAATAGGAAGTGTTTGACTAATTTCAGAAATTTATATCATATCCTCTGTACATCTTGGAGACCTTGAAATCCCAAGGAACCAGCCAGAAGAAGGAGAAAGACTGTTCAGATCCAGAAGATCAGGGTTTGGACAGAATAGTGGGTGGCAAGACACTAAGGGAGATCATTCCCACACTCCCATTCACCTTCCAAGTCAACAGAGACCTCAAAACAGAGGACTGGACAGATATGGATTAAGTACTTCAGCTCCACTAACTCCTCAAGGATCTGTTTCAATGGAGCATGGAAAACAAGAGGTTCAACCTGGCTTCAAGCTGGGAAGAACTTGGGCAAAGCTTCCAGAAGATATGTCTCAGAGAGATATTGTTAAAAGCCTTTATGGAAATAACCAAAGGTTGGAATTCCAACAGGCAATTCAAACTCTTAGAAGAGAGGGCTTCCAATATCAGGGATAATCAGGACACAAATCAGATTATAGAGGAGCAATGGAGTCAGAAAGAGCATATTATTACTTCTTCAGGCTCACAGGGAGTAGGCCAACCCAGCTCCCCAGTGGCCTCAAACCATTCAGAGTACAAAAGAGCAGGGGCCAAGAGTCACCATTCTTCCCAATTCCAGGGAGTTTCCAGAAGAAGACAAGTATAAAACGGTAAGAACAAGACTTATTTTAACCAGAGGCAGAAAGAATTAGACCCAATGATTCAGAAGTTGTTTGACTTAGTGAAAGAAGTGCACAGAAGCAAGAAATAATTGTAAATACACCTAAAATATGAATTGATATCCCTGTCAGAATGAAAATAGTGTTGTTGCACCTGAGAGTAACATTCACAGTAATTAACTGTGGTTAAAAATTCCTCAATTTACAGAGAAAACTCAAAAAATAGTTTGGAAAGATCCATAAAAACAATGTAAGGTTTCAAGAATTGCTAAACTTACAAAACAAAAACATTCATAATCTTCAAGAGGGCTTTGGTAAAGTAAAAAAACCCTCAGAAGAGACCACAAAAAGACTAAACCAAGCTGTAGAGGAGAAATACCACTGCAAGAGGGACAGGAAATACCTGAATCAAGATATGAAAAAATTGCTCAATGTCTTCCAGAAAATGAAGCCAAAGAGTTAGGGCCATGTTTTTGGAAATAATCAACATCTTCAAGAGGAAATTAAACCAGATTCCCCAATGGAGAGTAAGCACAGATCCCCATCACAGTACAAAGATAGAGACAAGATGACTTACTCAGAGAAGGAAGCCTTGAAACAACTTCCAGAAGCCAAAAGCTGGCCAAAATTCTCTGGTGTAGGAGAATATGAACATATGGAGCTAATTAACTATATTGATGAATTCTTCATTGATGTGCCAAGTATACCAGAATTTTGGATCACAGCTATACTGAACAAAGCATTTGAAAAATATGATATTATTTGGTACACAGAAATGAAGGATATCCATGGCAGAAGGAACTGGCCATGGCGGAAGAGTCAGATAATCCAAAGGTACAGTCATGGTACTTGGATATGGCAAAAGACCATATCATTTGAAAATGACAGATACTCAGTGGACAAAGATAATTATGAGTGGTGTCTTAAACAGTGTAGAAACCTTAAAGAAATTGATCCTAATATGAAAATAATAAGGAGGAATCAGAAACTTCTTACAAAATGTCCAGGAAAACTAGAAAATGCAGTAAAATGCAGGTGAAACCAAAGTTACACTCTAGATAAAATTTACAACAGCTTGCAAGATGTAAGGAAAAGGACAAATGTGGGAAAATATTCCCTATATAAAGGCAATAGTCTCAGAGAGAAGCAGCCTTTCAAGGTTGAAAATGAAGACAAACCCAGAGAAAGAGTGGCAGGAGTCACTAAGAAGAAGAACTCTTTTCAAAATTGTGGGTTACAAGACCATTATGCTAAAAACATTTCAAAGGAAAAAAAGAAAGTATATGGAATTCAAAAGTCCAAGAGAAAGAAACCCAAGCAGAGGATTCTGAATATTATTCTATGGGTGATGCCACCGGAGAAAAATCTGATGATTAACAAGACCCAATAGAGGAATTCCTGGTGGAGTACCAAAGGGAAACCCAATTAAAAATTCAGGACATACAGTTGGAAGCAGGATTACTGCAAGAAACTTCCAATAGGAACTTGTGCAAAAACAAAAAAGATGCACATACCTTCCTGGACACACCAGCTAAAGGAATGGCATATATTCATTGAACAGCCACTAAGATGACTGTTTGTGTTGGAAATTCTCAACACCCATTGATCATAGAAAGTGGTTCAAACCTCCCAATAGTGGCCTGAGAATATCTGGATAAGCATTTCCCAAATTGGAAAAACAAATCTTTCCAACTAAGGCAAAAGATTTCAAAAGTGTATCAGGAACAATGACAGCAATTGGGACTATTATCAAAAAGATAAGAATACTCCACAGGAAAGGGAATATCAGACTAAACCCAGAGCTTGTAGTGCTTGAGGATTCCCACATCCAAGTATTCCTAATGGGAACAGACTATCAAAGGATGTATAGAATTACTATTTACAGTAGTAAAAAGAGGCATAGCACCATAGGTACCAATAAGGAAAAGAGATTTTTACTTGATATATACCAGTTTTCTACCCAAGACCCCTTGGAAGAATTACTTAAGGAATTAAAGGAGGGACAATTCAGTGCTAACCTCACTAGTAAACCAAAACTTAGTTCACTAAAAACTTTGAGCAAGAATATAATAGCTTTTGCAAGAGGGGAAGAGCCCTCGGAAAAAATCAGAGGCCATTATATAGAGCTATATCTAGATGTGAAACAACCTTATCCACCCATGACTAAAAGACCTCCATATCCAGAAAGCCTGGAATCTAGGAAAAAAAATAAAAAGCATGTCAATGAGCTCTTAGACGTGTATTTAACCAGAAAGATAGGACACAATCGTATAGTGGAGGGAACCACACCTGTGCTTATCACTTGACATGATTGCAAGTCTAGATTGTGTGAAGACTTCAGATTTGAGCCTTGTTGGTATTTTCATATACCCAAAAGACCACAAATAATAAAAAAACAAGATAAAAATTATAAATAAAATAAATGTATTTATATTATCAAAACAAAAATTGAAATATAAACATAAATTTTTATACAAAATGAAGATCTAATTATAATATAAAAGCTAAAATACATTGAATCTTAAAATTGTAAAAAATACATTTTACTTGAAAAAATTATGTAAAAATGAATTTTTAATAAAATTACTTAAATTGAAATGTTTTTGAAAAAATTTAAATAAAAATTATTATAGCTTTTTATCCAATTAATAAACATAAGAAAATTGTTTTACCATTGGATTCCTCATAAAAAATAAAGTGGGGTCACCTCTGTGTGAAATTTCTGTAGCTCAACTCTCAATAAGCTTAAATTAAGTTTTTAGTATTTTCTGCATAAAAATTGAAAATACTCAAAAGCTTAATTTAATTCAAACCACATGTGGAGCTAACAATCAATTTTTGTGTTGAAATTGAGGTGTGGTGTGTAGCTTAGAAGCTGTGAGGAACTGAAGTATTTTCAATTGAAATGTCAAAATGTGTGTGTGTATTACATAAGTGAACTGTAATTTACATATGAAGTATCAATCATTACAGTTGTGTAGCTGTAAAACTCAATTGGGTTGCATGTGTAAATTAAAAGAATATTAAATGATGAGGAATTAAAGAAAGAATAAATTGGAAAGATTAATTTTTGAGGGGGAAAATGAATCTTGGCTTCAAGGGAGCCAGACCCCCAAATTTCTTGCTGACAGGCATCAGATGTGAAACTCCACGCAAAGGTTCATCCCTTTTGGCCTGGAATTGAGTCACAGGGTCTATGACTCAATTGATGACAAGGTTTTGATACCAACCAGGGCAGTTTTAACTGTTTCCAAGAGGGTAAAACTACCCTTAAGCTAAAACAATCTTGGTAAAAACAGTTTTAACTGGTTTGTACATCTCTTACACACATTCTTATGTGTTTTGAAGGATTTAAACAAGGTATTACAATGGTAATGGCTGATTTAAGGGTCCAAAATGGCTAGAAATAGCAAAAAATGGATAAAACCAGCCCTTTGTTGGTCCAAACCAGGGTTCAATGATGCCAAAATTGGATTTTCTGTTGTCAGAATGTTTTTCACGACTGACAAGAGTAAAATTTACTTTTGGAGTAAGAAAGTTGATGGCTATAAAAGGATGTCTTCTTTGCCCCACTTTTCTCTTCATGTTAGAATCTTTTCCTTTTATAATTAGCTTAAAGACTGTTAAAACCAATCAATAAAAGTTCCAATAGCCTTTTATAGTTATTTTAAACCTTTCAACCACATAAATAAATAATTATAATCATTGTTTGTAACCCTTGAAGCACCCCAGAAGTGAATTAAAGCATCCTTCATCACTGTTAGTGTAAGATGTGACTATGAAACTGATGATAATATTACTATTAATCAACAGTACTATGTCTGTTCTTATGAAATATAATAATAAAAAATTATTATAACCACAATTAAATAATTATAAAATTATTTTTTTCACGTGTTATACACTACTAGTGATTATAACAGTGAGCAGTAATTGTCTACAAGAATCAATTACAAGAAGAATTTAATAATAAAAACTTCTTTTATTAAAATAATAGAATTATTTTAATATATAATTATATTTTACAAGAATAATTATAAAGATAATTCTTGAAGAAAACTATTACTAGAGAAAAACTTTAAGAATTAAAGATAAATGACTCACTAATACTCCAAAGAACTTATTGATAGATAAAAGTAGAGAAATTTGACGTAGAATTGTGGATTTAAGGGATCAGAAGGATTTATAACAGTATTACAACAATATATAGTTGGATTCTATGATTTCACGTCTTTCTGGTTGATTCTGAAAGATTTAAAACACTTAAGAATAGCTGTAACTAATACTTACTTGTTGGTAATAATGATTTAATAAATTGATAAGATGATTTCTGGAAAAAACAGCAAGAGGAGGCCTCTTTTAAGTCAACAACAGCTCACAGAGGTGTGCCATGGAGCACACTGAAAAACCAGTGAGTGAGAAAACAATAAACCCTTTTGGTTTATTGATTACATCATTATTTGTCACATAACATTATCATAATTACTTATTTGATGCTTTTATGTGACTACCAACCCCAATATGGTTAAGAATAAAAGGAGTAACACTTGTAAATCTTCTTTTATTCTAAAATAATCATTGATTTCTCAAAGTTATCAATGCTATTGCCAATTTCATCACAGGTTGTAATTACTGTGAATTTTTGAAGATTCAGTGTTTCACGTAGAATAACCAAAAATGGACTATAGGTAAAACTTTTAATTTTACTAGTAAAACTGTAATTATTTTTGGTTGTACCATAGGTAATACAGTTCTCTTTTAGTCCTGAAAGTTTCAGAAAGATTCATTAAGAATTGTATTTTTAATGAATTTTTGAAGTTTTTACCTCATTTCTACGTAGAATTGCAAATAGCAGTGTTTTGCTGGTTGCTATGGGGTAAATCAATGAATATGGGTTCCAAAAGGGTTTTAATTAATCTTTTGGGGTTTATCCATGGAAAGTCATTAGTAATTGACATGGTTACAGGAGTGTAAGTAGCTCATTACCTCCTTGGCACGTCAAAATAGCAGGTTATTTGCTATTTTCTGGTGTTTTACAGTAGTTGTAACTTGGTAACCAAGTTCCCAAAGAGTTTTGGTTTACCAATTGGGCCAAGATGAGCCATGGATCCATGCTCTGGAGCTATCCACGCCTCTGAGGCCTCAGAAGTTGGGTACCCTGGCTCTCTTTGATGTCTTTTGTCCCCCTTGCCTATTTTTTACGTCAAAATAGTGATTTAAGCTTAAAGTGAGATATCCACTATGGGTGTACCAAAAGTCCATGTAAGAATACCATGATATTAAGTGCTCAAAACATGCATAACACTATTCTTAGTGTATATGTAACATGGGATTTCTCACTTTCCCATTATTTTGGCTAAAAATCAAGAAAAACAAAAATTTTCACAGATCTTTTATGTGGTATTAATGATGTGGTATTGAAGTATTTTCCATTTTACCACCTCAAATACTTAAATTGAGCTTATTCACTCTATGGAGCTACCCTAGGTGAAGTTTTGTGTAGAATCCAAATCTGGTCTTAAATCCATGGATTTACTTACTCAATAAAAAGTTATTCATCTTTTCTGAAATTGAAAATGATGAATTTTGGATATATGCATGACTTATGAGTTTTGTATAATTCAAAATTTGTTTTTAAGATAATTGTGGCCTATTTGGGTATGTAAAATATACCTCAAGGCTCACATTCCCTCCCACCAAAAAATAAAATTGTACTACAATTTTATTAGTGATAAAAGAATAAGGCCCCAAAGGGGGTTAATGTCCACTGTCCAACCTCTTCACATTACTCAGATCAAGTAATTTAAAGCACATTTATAGACATATTCAGGCTTGTGGCCTTCTTTCATGTCTAAATCTTCTTAAGAGTTTATCTGAGTCAGGTATTTCTGATTCTGCCATCCATTCATCTTCATGTACTGGATTTCTATATCTGACAAGATATTCTCTTTGATTTTTACCCCTAAGTCTCCTTTCTTTAATGACTTTCTTTATCTTTTTGTCTTCATTCTGTTCCACAGGTGGTACAGTTAAAGGAGCTGGGTTCCTTAAAGGAAACAATTCTTTATCAGCTGGTTGATAAGGCTTTATCAAGCTGACTGGAAAGGTGGGGTGTTTATTTTCCAATTCACCACTCAATTCCACTTGAACTGCATTGGTTCCATGTAAAGCAACAATAACAAAAGGTCCTACATAAGAATCTTTAAGTTTCTTTGGGCCTTTGATATTATTAAAATTCAAGGTTGAAACTAAAACTAAGTCCCCTACTTTGAAGTCTGGTACTTTATGACTCTTGTCCCACTTCTGTTTTGCATAATCAAAAGCATCATCCATACTTTGTTTTGCATGGTGTTTCACTTTATCAAGCATTATCTTGAAGCTGGAAGCTGTAGGATGAATGTCAATCAAGTCTTTCCTCAGTGTGTCTGCTGGGAGTCTTGGATTCCATCCTTTCTCTAACATAGCAGGAGTTTGTCCTGTGGAAGAATGGACTGATGTCTTGTATGCCAATTCTAATGCAGGTATCATAGTGCACCAGTCATGGGTAAAGCCATCTGAGTCTTTGAATTCTAATCCATAAGCACAGAATCTCCTGATCATGTCTTCTAAAGTTTGAATCATCCTCTCTGCTAGCCCATCTGTCTGAGGGTGATATGCTGTAGAGAATGATAACTTAGTCCCAAACAATCTATGAAGATTGGTCCAAAGTGCAGATGTGAATTTGGGATCTCTGTCACTTATGATATTCTTAAATAATCCTGTATTAGAAATAACTCTACTCCATAAAAGAAGAGCTGTATCCATAGCAGTGTCATCTTTATGACATGGTAAGAATATGGGAGTTTTGCTATATCTGTCTACAATGACTAAGCAAGCATTATAACTTTTGTCACCACTTGGAGGAAGTGCTGTGACCCAATCCATGTGAACAACTTCCCAAGGGGATTTTGGTTCTTGAATATGGATCATCAATCCAAATTTCTTGCCTGTACTCCTGTTTGCTTTCTGGCCTCTATCACAGGTATGGCAATACTCAATGGTTTCTTTTCTCCAAGATGGCCACCATGCACAGTTCTTCACTTTTTCAAGTGTTCTGTCTTCTGATAGGTGTCCAGAGTAAATGCTATCATGGCATTCATGAAGAATGGTATTGATAAGCAATCTACTACACAGTGTCATCACACAAGAATGTTTTGTTCTATGGTAAATAATCCCATCAAACAAGTGAAATCTTCCTTCAGAATAGGAATTTTTCCAAACTTCATCTAGTGTATTAACCAAAGATGTGTCTTTACAGTCTTTATCCAATAAAGAAGTCAAGATATGGCAATTCTTGTCTTTTTTATAAGACTCTCTGACCTCTTCAAAGAATTCAGTCCCAATATCAGTTATGTTAATTCCTTCAATTGGAATCTGTGGTTCAGCTTCCAAAGGTACATAAGCTGGGTTATCAGGAGTATTGGCTAAAGCCCATCTACTAAGTCCATCAGCATTCTTGTGAATGTTTCCTGCTTTATGAACTATAGTCATGTTTCCTCTATATTCTTGAATAGCTATTTGCCATCTCAACATACGTCTGTTGGGAGTTTTCATGACAAGGAGTGATTTTATTGCATTACAGTCAGTTATCACTTCAAAAACACTGCCATCAAGATAATAGTGTAATTTCTCAAGTGCCCATACCAAACATAAGCACTCCATTTGGCTTGCACCATATCTGGCTTCTGTTGGTTTGATTTGTCTTGAGATATAACAAACTGGTCCTTCTGTAGGTTTGTCATCAATAATTTGGACTTGATGTAGGGCTGCCCCTAATCCATCTCCACATGCATCAATGTACAACTTAAAAGGAATATTCCAGTCAGGCATGAGGAGTAAAGGTGCTTCTGTAAGGGCTTTCTTTATCTTCTCATAAGCTTTAATTCTTTCCTGTGTCATCTCAAATACAGTCTGTTGATCACAGATTCTATATAGTGACTTGGCTAAAATTGCAAAGTCTTTCAAGTGTTGCCTATAGTAACTAGCAAATACAAGAAAAGAAATCATTTCTTTTTTATTCTGGGGTATTGGCTTAAGTAACACTGCTGCCACTTTATTTTTGTCAATACCCAAGCTCAAACCAGAAACAACATGTCCTAATGCTTTGAGTTCTTCAAAACCAAAATTGCATTTCTTAAGTGAAATTTTCATGTTTACTTCTGCAACTTTATGAAGTACTCTTGCAAGTCTTTGAAGGTGCAAAGACCATGAGTCAGAACATATAATAATATCATCAATATAAATGATAAGCCATCCTTCAGACAATTCTGTGGGGAAGATGGTATTCATCATTCTTTGATAATGAGATGGAGCATTTTTAATGCCAAATGGCATTCTAAGATACTCATAAATACCACAGTGGGTGATAATTCTAAGTAAATTCCTAGCTTTAGGCGTCAAAACATTTTGATCGAAGCCTTTAAATGCATCCATTGATGTTATATACTTGGCTTTAGACAATTGAGTCAAGGTTTCTTGGATTCTAGGGATTGGATACCTATCTGGAACTGTGTAGGTATTCAAAGCTCTAAAATCTCCAACCATTCTTGACTTATCATCATGCCAAGCAATGATAACAGGTGTTGTCACTTCAACCTCCTCATTATGGCCTACTTTCCTTAGTACACCAAGTTGGATTAACTCTTGGATATGTTTTTCCAAGGCCTCTCTAGCTCTGGGACTGGCTGGATAAGCTGGTCTTCTAAGTACTGGAGGATATGGTCTATCAATATTAAGAGTAATATCAATTTCATGTCCCCTTATAGCACCTAATGGTTCATTATCAGATGCAAATGCATTATTGTATGTATATAATACATCAATAAGTTCATTCCTCATCTTTGGTGACAATGATGGATTAATTTGTGCTTCAACAAGTTGTTTAGACCCAAATCCATCTTTGTAAGTATCTTTGACAGAAGATACTACAGATATCTGTTTTGGCATATTGGAGAAAGCAAATTTTTGCCTCTTGTTATCTCCAATTGTGAAATATCTGTCTTTATGGTTATTTATATCAATACCATAAATATTCAAGTAATCATTTCCAAGAATGATGTGCTGAGATGTGCAATTATCCATTACTAAAATCTCAGTTTTCATTCTTACACTTCCTGCTGGATGTGGGAATACAATATTAGTGTCCAATATGCCCAAGGGGTACATATTGTTACTGGCACTACTGAATTGTACACCTTCTATTGGTAATAGATGGCTTTTCCATTCAGGAAGTATAATTTGGAGATAATCTTTGCCCACACAAGTGCAAAATGCTCCTGTATCCAAATTTACTTTGGCTTCAATATCACTCATCAGAACTGATGTGATACAGGATGCCCCAGCAGTATAACCCTTTCCTCTAGCAGGTTTTGTTTTACACATTCTGGCATCTTGGATATTGATCAGGTTGCAGCAATCCTCACTGTACTGTGGCAAGTGGGTATGGACTTCTGTGACCTCAAAGAAAGCTGAAATGTTCTCAATGGGATAGTCCTCCACTGGTGTATCCTCAGAGACTGCAGAATCTTGATCAGACTCTTCTTTCTCTTCAGTACACTGAATTTTTTTTTTCTTCAATGACTTGAACTTCATTGATCTTTGTCTTTTTAGGGCAAGTGTTGGCTAAATGTGAAGTACTTCCACATTTATGACACTTCAAGACAGGTCTTTCTAGTCTTCTTTCCTCTCTAGGAATCTTTGAGACTATTTTGGACTCTATTGGGTTTCTAATCCAAGTCTTACCAATTCTTGTTCTGGTAATGATATCTTCCATAGCATTAATGCAGTCCTCTGTTGAACAGGGTTCCACACATCTGCTTTTGATAGCATGTTCCAGTTCTCCTCCACACTTTCTTAATATCTTCATATTAATCATAGTGTCAGACATATCTGGGTGTAAAGCAGATAATCTGTCTTTTTGTTTGAAGAACCAAGTAAGTGGTTTGTCTTTTTCTGAGTTAAAAATGGCACTTTCAAAAGCATTTTCCATTTTAAACCTCCAAGAATTATTGGCCCATTTGGTAATCACTTCAGATTTTCACCAAGACCAGTCATGTCTTCCATGATCTATTCTCATCTTATAATATCATTTCTTTGCAGTCTTGGTAAACAAACAATGTAATTTTCCCACTATGATTTCATCAGGTATATTAAAGTATTCTTGTAGCATATCAATAGTCCTGATGAATTCAATATGGTTGTATTCTCCTTCGCCAGAGAATGTTGGCCATTCTTCTAATTTGGGAATATCCTTTGTAGAAATAACATTTTCTCCTAAGAATGGGGTCAAACTTTCTTTAACAGAAAGTTTTTCTTCAGTCAAAGGTGTAGAATGTCTTGACATATGTGGTTCATGATTCTTATGAATTTGTTCCACACTTGCAATTATGTCATTCTTCAATTTCTGCCTCTCACTGTCACTTTTTGCTAAATGTATAGCAAATTGATTGGTGTTCTTAAATATTTGTAAGACATGGTCTTCAAGAGCTTTAAGTCTATCATTTATTTTACAAATGGAAGGATCCTCTGTGTCATTATTCTGAGTTTGACATTGGTTCTCAATTCTTTCACAAGCATTGCTAATTGACTCAAGGGTGACAGTTGTCAATTGATGCCATTCAAATTTTTTTTTATCATTTGTCTTTAAACCATTGATATCTAATGTAATTTGCTTTAACTTTGACTCAAGTTTGCCAATTTCTACATTAATACTTCTATGTACATCAGTTATTTGCGTGGAAAATTCCTGTTCATCCTTTCCTGCTCCTTGGCTGTGAATTCCATAAGAGTTCTGGCCATATTGAAGACACTGTCCAATGCTGAAGGCTCCAATTTGGGGATCCTGTACCCTTGTGGGTAAGGTCTGTGCCAATTGGCTTTGCCTTTGCCCTTGCCTTGATGGTTCTTGGGACCTCTCTGTTTCTTTTGAGGTCCTTTGGGCTTGTCCTTGGATGCTTCTGGAGCTGGTAGATGCCACTGGTGCCTCTGTCTCCAAAGTTGGAGTCATTTCCAACTCTTTCTTCTGGTCTATGGATAAAAGACTCTGGTTCTTCAACCAATTCTTTATCTTTTTGACCTTGTCTTTGCAAGACAGGGGGATCCATCCTCCTAAGAGTTCTATGGTCTTCTCCTGACCCAGAAAGCTCTTGATGTGTAAGTAGGAGTTCATGGCCCCCTGCCAAAGGCTTGGGCAGATTTCCCACTCCTCTTCTTTGGCTGCTCTGAACCAATTTTTGTACTGGCTCTGATATATTTCTATTGCTGCCACTTGAAAATGGTTCAGCCCTGGAAATATTATCATAAATTAGTTCAGGCTCAGAATTTACGTCAAAATCTGTTGGTACAGACCTTGGGGAATGGGGGGCAACTCTGGCATCCTCCAAATGTGTCTTTCTTGTGGAAGACTTGGCACTTCTGGATTTGGTCTTGCCTCTTCCTTGTCCACATCCATCTGGTTGGACTGAATAGTTTCTTCCATTTCTGGTATGCACCATTTTGACGTCAATTTAAGGATAAAAGGTGAAAATATAAGATAAAATACACACCTTTTGGTGGTAATTTAGCTTTTTCTGAGTTGCATAATGTGCCTCTTTTAGCAATCTGCACCTCAATACTGTCTTCAGATTCTGGACTAGTGATATATCTTTTACTGAGTCTGTTGCCAGCTGCACAGTATTTGATTAAAGACACTAGAAAAAAATTATAAAAGAGAAAAATTATTTTTTATACTTTTTTAAAATATTTTTAAAGATTTTTTATAAGTTTTATATTTTTTAATATTAAAAAAATTAAAATTTAAGATTTTGAATGAAAATTAATTCAGAGTAACTCAAAGAATAATTTTATAAGTTTTTGGATGTGAAAGAGCCACGTGTAAAAACAATATAAAATTAAACCAAATTCCTCAATGAAAAAGATTTTAAAACAATTTCAAAAATAAAAATATTTTAACTTCAAATTGAAAGAAAAAAATTAATTAAATTAATATATTTTAGAGCTTAAAAATATATTAATTAAGGGTACAAGGTTCAAAAAACACGGCCAGGCCCCCAAATGTAAGATGTGACTATGAAACTGATGATAATATTACTATTAATCAACAGTACTATGTCTGTTCTTATGAAATATAATAATAAAAAATTATTATAACCACAATTAAATAATTATAAAATTATTTCTTTCACGTGTTATACACTACTAGTGATTATAACAGTGAGCAGTAATTGTCTACAAGAATCAATTACAAGAAGAATTTAATAATAAAAACTTCTTTTATCAAAATAATAGAATTATTTTAATATATAATTATCTTTTACAAGAATAATTATAAAGATAATTCTTGAAGAAAACTATTACTAGAGAAAAACTTTAAGAATTAAAGATAAATGACTCACTAATACTCCAAAGAACTTATTGATAGATAAAAGTAGAGAAATTTGACGTAGAATTGTGGATTTAAGGGATCAGAAGGATTTATAACAGTATTACAACAATATATAGTTGGATTCTATGATTTCACGTCTTTCTGGTTGATTCTGAAAGATTTAAAACACTTAAGAATAGCTGTAACTAATAATTACTTGTTGGTAATAATGATTTAATAAATTGATAAGATGATTTCTGGAAAAAACAGCAAGAGGAGGCCTCTTTTAAGTCAACAACAGCTCACAGAGGTGTGCCATGGAGCAAACCAAAAAAACAGTGAGTGAGAAAACAATAAACCCTTTTGGTTTATTGATTACATCATTATTTGTCACGTAACATTATCATAATTACTTATTTGATGCTTTTACGTGACTACCAACCCCAATATGTTTAAGAATAAAAGGAGTAACACTTGTAAATCTTCTTTTATTCTAAAATAATCATTGATTTCTCAAAGTTATCAATGTTATTGCCAATTTCATCACAGGTTGTAATTACTGTGAATTTTTGAAGATTCAGTGTTTCATGTAGAATAACCAAATATGGACTGTAAGTAAAACTTTTAATTTTACTAGTAAAACTGTAATTCTTTTTGGCTGTACCATAGATAATACAGTTCTCTTTTAGTCCTGAAAGTGTCAGAAAGATTCATTAAGAATTGTATTTTTAATGAATTTTTGAAGGTTTTACCTCATTTCTACATAGAATTGCAAATATCAGTGTTTGACTGGTTGCTATGAGGTAAATCAATGGATACAAGTCCAAAAAGGGTTTTAATTACTTTTTTGGGGTTTATCCATGGAAAGTCATTAGTAATTGACATGGTTACAGGAGTGTAAGTAGCTCATTACCTCCTTGGCACGTCAAAATAGCAGGTTATTTGCTATTTTCTGGTGTTTTACAGTAGTTGTAACTTGGTAACCAAGTTCCCAAAGAGTTTTGGTTTACCAATTGGGCCAAGATGAGCCATGGATCCATGCTCTGGAGCTATCCACGCCTCTGAGGCCTCAGAAGTTGGGTACCCTGGCTCTCTTTGATGTCTTTTGTCCCCCTTGCCTATTTTGTACGTCAAAATAGTAATTTAAGCTTAAAGTGAGATATCCACTATGGGTGTACCAAAAGTCCATGTAAGAATACCATGATATTAAGTGCTCAAAACATGAATAACACTATTCTTAGTGTATATGTAACATGGGATTTCTCACTTTCCCATTATTTTGGCTAAAAATCAAGAAAAACAAAAATTTTCACGGATCTTTTATGTGGTATTAATGATGTGGTATTGAAGTATTTTCCATTTTACCACCTCAAATACTTAAATTGAGCTTATTCACTCTATGGAGCTACCCTAGGTGAATTTGTGTGTAGAATCCAAATCTGGTCTTAAATCCATGAATTTACTTACTCAATAAAAAGTTATTCATCTTTTCTGAAATTGAAAATGATGAATTTTGGATATATGCATGACTTATGAGTTTTGCATAATTCAAAATTTCTTTTTAAGATAATTGTGGCCTATTTGGGTATGTAAAATATACCTCAAGGCTCACAGTTAGCTTTGTCACTTTGTTTCCGGATTCACTATGGTCACTTTTGGGCGTATTTCCCTTTAATAATAATTACAAGAACTTTTTTACTATATTAATTGTGTGCAGTTCATTTCCCAATTAACTCCCTTCAAAATTGCTCTTGAAGAAATTTCTTTTGTAGCCTTAAATATCTCTTGCAGAGTATTTTTGGAAAAATTTTTATTGTTACTAAAACAATAAATCTTTATCATATTATTGTTTTACACTAACAAACTTAAAAACAGTAAATTTGGCATTTTTTCTCTTCAAACCCCTAAATTTTACTATTTTTAATTAAATTGTACCTTATACAAAGTTTGAGGACAGGAAAATTACTTTATTTTTAATCAAAGTTTCATATCCATACCTTAAAAAGTACTAGTGTCTACTTTGAATTTCAATAACATCAAAGGCCACAAGAAAATGGGAGACTTTTTTTTGAGACCATTAACTATAATAATATTGATAGGGAAAAATGCTGTGGAGGTCAGGCTCACAGAATAATCCTCTAGGAAACACCCAGTGTTCCCAGTGAGCTTAGTCAAACCTTACCACCAAACAGGAGAGGATAGGTTCCCCTCCAGAAACAAGAGCCACATTCCACAGGACATAGGGTAAGTAGAAGACTCCCCTGTCCCACTGAAGAAGATCATGAAGGACAGGAACATCACACTCAATGGGAAGGACCATAGAAAATATTTTCTCAGATTTAAGAACCAAACAGCTGATAAAGATAAATGGTTTGAATAAGCTGCCATACAAGATGGTGACCTTCACCTGAGAATATTCAGAGTCTCTGGGAAGAATGAACAGTCTCATCAATGATGTGCCTTTTTTAGAGAAAGGGTATGTTGGCCTGTGACTCAAAACAAGAGCACAAGAATTACAGCCAAAATACCATAAACCAATGGTAGAGTAAAATAATACAAAAAACAGCTCCAAAGGTAGAAAAAAAGAGGGAAGTCACACCTTTCCAAAAATACAACCACCATACTCACAGGACAAAGAATAAAAAATTTATTCAGGATAAAAGCAATTGCTTAGCATAAACCTTAATTTCCACCTCTCATCTAGAATCAAGAGAAAGAGGATAGAAACCATAAAATTGATGCTCAAATTGAAGCTCTCAGCTGGGGATATCTAATGTTACTAGTAAAACTGAGCTAGCATCAAAACCACAGATGCTTTGGCCAAAATAAAGCCAAATAAGGGTAAGTAAAATATTCACCTCTCATATCACTTCTACTGTTTTAGTGCAAAATACTTAAAGTGGGGTAATTTTGGAAAGTAAAAATCAAGGCTATCTGATGGCTCAATATTTCTTCCCATATGCACTTGGAAAAAAAGGTATGGAGTAAACAAGTTCCATACAGGATTTGAGAAAAATCCATATCTGAATAATGGAAATTTAAAATGGTATAAATTTTTCATGATTAGTTTTACACATACAAAATGAGCTACCATTGTGTATAGTTCATTCAGGGATACACAATGAGCTAACTATGATATTAATATTTTGATAATTGACAAAGTTATGGCAGTTTTAAGGCTCAAATACCACCTTTGGGCCAACACACCTTTACTGTGGGATATGTTCCTATATCCTTGAATATGAGGCATCAATTATAGGGAGGATCCTGTTCATACTTCAATATCTCATAGTTCTCTCAATATGGGGTCCCCATACAGTTTCTGTACAGCATTCTATGCCTCATCCACATCAGAAGAGGGCTGTGTGGTCCCCAAATAAAACTTTCCACCCTGTATTGGTGAAAGCTTCCCAGATGTGGTTTCAAAACCACATCTAAGCCCAATACAGGCTATACAGGCATGGTTAGAACCACAAGCCATTCCTTGGAAGTGAAAAATACTCACTCTTCCTATTTGAACTGGTCTAGAGGACCTTTTTACCCATTTTCAGGATAAAAAGGGACTTTTCTCTGCCCCAAAGAGGAATTGCCATACTGCTCTTACATTGCTATCTAGTAAAACTGTCAAAAAAGCTATAATCTTGAAAAATAATCAGTTTATACCTCTATCTTAGTGTCGTATTGCTTTTATAGGAAACTAACTGATAAATAGTGCATCCTGGGATTTCAGAAGCACTCACCACCACTATAATTCATATTAAAGCCCTTATTACTACTATAAAATTCATTTTTTACTATACATTGATGTGTCACAATCATAGTTGAAGTTGCAAATACTCCTTTTATCACTATATCATAGACTCAGCCCAACAATAATGGATAAAGGTGTGTCTTTCACTGATTCTTATATACCATGTTTATGGTACTTTTTAAGTTCATGATTATGCTCTGGCTTTGAGTCACAGGCTGACAATGATGATGGTGATTGTTTTGAATCAGTTTAAGCTTCTGCTTACAGGCTAGAAAATTATTATTATTATCCTCATTATTTTGAATTTTCCTTTTGAGTTACATTGAATATTTATTCACAAATTTATGGAGGGTTGGAGTAGGTGATTGGGACACCAGATGTGGAGCTACTTTTAGTGTGGAATTGGATAAGGCAGTCGTTTAGGGGAACATTCCAGGCAAACAGTTTTTAATTTCTGGATGATACTGTAGCCAAGGGTGCTAAGGTGTATTCCCTGCCCCTCTGATTACACCAAAAAAATATTCCAATAGAAATCACAAATCAATATTCAAAACTGTGGCTTTACATCTGGAGAAGACTTTCAGCAGTATCTATTGGACCTAGTCAATGATTATATAGATAATATTTATAATTAATATATGAATATAAAAAAGGCTTAATATCTCATTATTATATATTATAGGTAAGATTTAGATATAATACTATGAACTTACAATATTTGATAATATATGTGATGATTTATTTTTTGAAGGTAATGATATGGAGTATAAGGGTATATGATAATACAAGATTTAGAATATACTTGGGATAATACTGTAATGAATTTCCTTTTTTAAAAATATAAGGATAATATTTTATATTTAGGAATTCATTTTATAAGGGTTATTAAGAAAAAGATAGCTGATAAGATTCATCCTTTAATAAATTAAGGATTCAATAATTATAAGTAGAAGATAGCTATTAATTCTAAAACTCTTAAGAATAAGTTCCTTAAGGACTACTCTATGACTACTACTAATATTCCCTTTGATAATAACATTTATTCAATATCAAAACCTTTGATGAATACTGTGAATAATTCCTTTTATCAAGAATTCAAGAAAACTACTAAGATCTATTATAATAATAATATTTATTCAATATCAAAATCTTTCATTAATACTTTGAATAATTTCTTATCAATAATTGAAGACTACTCATATTTGCTTCCAAGATTTGCTACTGAGCTTATAATTTTATTTTGCTAGATATCCTACTAAAATAGGGATGGATGAATCCTTTAGATTTAGGATTATATTTCCATTTAATGAAAAACCACTCCTATGATAATGGGAAAAAATGTGGGATCAAAGCCCTCTATTTATATTATTTGGGCCCTCCATAGAAGCACTCAAAAACAGGGGACTTAGAAAGAATTTACCTTGAGATACTTTTCTGGTGAGTGTTTTTGAAAGTGTGACATTTGATCAAGATATTGCACCATATGTTTGCAATATTGCATCATTATGAAATCTTTTGATGTTTATGCACAGCCTTAAGCTAATTTTTCAGGTGAGTAATTTCACAATGGTGTCATTGGATCAAGATATGGCACAATATGGTTGGTATATTTGATCATACTTCGAAGCTTTAATTATATTTCAAATAATATGTAATATTATCATGCACAGCCTTGAGAGAATTTAAGTGGTAAGAAATATTTGAATGGTGTGATTGGGTAGGGATATTGCACCAAAATTGTATCATTTCTTGAGTGATTATGTAATCTTAGGTGTTTTTTCTGGTTACTATGGTGTTTCATAAAGTCATTTGACTTGGTTATTGCACCATTTATTTGGTTAATTTCACAATTTTTCACTCTTTTTACTATATAATCTTATCAACCTTTATTTGGTGTTCATTTGGATATGAGCTAGTTTAGTACAATTATTGTATAATTTGTTTTTATTCTAATTGGGGATTCTTGAGCTTCTTTTAGGCCTCTATTGAGCTTTCTATGCATGGAGTTACTTAAAGTTTGATCCAATTCCATCTTTTTAGACCATTAATGTGAATTCATACTTTTTAGCTCATCTTATTACATGAAATTAGTCTTTGTGACTGTAATGCTTAGTAATATAATACTATAGGTGGGATTAGGGTGGATCTAATGCTAAATTTGTATGTTGTATATATAACTTGTGTTTTCTGTCTGTATCAAGATAATTTATTTATAAATCTTATGTTTAATTTATTTTGTATAACCCCATACAATTGAATATATCTTTTATTCATTGAATTATGAAAATCTTGAGGTTATTTCCATACTTAATGGTAAAATACTCCTTAATAAATACTATCCATGTCATTATTTGAGGTATGTGATCTTAAAAGTGTCTTTTGAGATGAGAGGTGAAATACTAACCATTTAAATCATTATTTTTTGAGCTTTTCCCCCTCAATGTGTGTGAAGCTGGTCCAGAAAGATATGAAATACCACAGGGTGATAATCTGAAGTATAATTAGGATCACCATGCAGCACAAGACAAGATGAAGGAATTGGAAGTACAATAAGAAAGCAACTTTGAATTATTGAACATACCAATCAACATGATATGAATATAGAAAAAGAAAAAATAGAAGAAATTGAGGTGAAAGAAAATAAAAGCTTACATGAAATACAAATCAATTACAAATTAAAATTGAAAGTGGAAAAGCTCAAAAATGAAAGAGGATTTCAATAATAAGAATTGGAAATTAAAAAGAAGGCTTCAAAGTGAGCTTAACTGGAAGTAGATGAATCAGAAAGGAACAATAAGATTAAATTGGAGCTAAATAAATGGCCCTTCATTGAGAATAGGCTGAGATTGGATTGTGAATTTTAACTACAAGGAAATCTAAAGAAAATGGATTGGTAGTTTGAGTATTAAATTGAATCACAAAGTGGGTGTCACAACCACAAATAATCACCCCCCTCAATGGGTGTTGTGGAAATTCTAGCCTCACCCAAGTTAGGGCCAATTGGCCATACCATATCATTTATGGCCAGTTGGAACCCTCTGGTGCTCTATGGCCTCTGTGCCATCTCACCTCTTCTCTGGCCAAATATGGCCGCAGGCCATATCCTGCCTTCATTGACCTCATTGGCCAATTCTCCACCTCACCAGCATCCAGGCCACTATCCTTGTTTTTGGGCCTGGGGGTCCTTTCAGTCTTCCAGGGACCTATGGCCCCTCTAGCCACCACCAGGACCCTTGGCTCAACCCCTTATATCAGTGGGGTTTTGGCCTAAATGGCTTTTTTGGGCCATTTAGGCCCCCTATGGCCTCTATGGCCCACAGTCCGTAGGACCCTTAGGCCCCCTTTAGACCAATTCCAATGAGGCCCAAAGGGGCCAAGGGGGCAGTCCATCAGCCCCCAAAGCCAGGTGGGTCTCAAACCAGAAGTGGGCGCACCTGAGCCAGTTTTTGACCCCAAATGGCCAAAAACCACCTTAGGACCCAAATTGGCCATAAAATCAGTTGATGGCCTCTGGCAACCATCAGAGCCCACCAGATAAGCTCCAAGAAAGGATTTCCCTCAAGTTCAGGGGAAGACTTCCCTTTCTTCAATGAACTCTGTACTCAAAGACCAGGAGTGGTGCATATATGGTATAATATACCATTATTCACCATTGTTGATCAGCAATCCAATGGTGACACTTTCAGGACCCAATTATGTGATTCCAAATCAAGTCCCAAATCCATCACCAATTTTGAAGGAGGACTTTTCAGCTATTCAGTCTGTAAATTCCCTGGCGGCCACCAGAAGACAATTCAAGGACCCCAACCACCAGGCCCTGCAGGAGTTAGGTTGTCAATTCTCACCAGGACTATTCTAAGGGAAATTCTCAGAGGTAATCAATCATTTCAGTAATTGTCAAGGCATCAAGTAATCAGCATCCCTTGGACAACTCAATTGGTCCATACAGGTAGTAATCAAGCAGCCTGTATGGCCTTGGGCCAATTCATATTCCACTGTCAGAATTCAGTCCCACAGTTCATTTCTCAAGATAGCCAGAACTGTATTGGCCCAATTCAGACAATACAGCCGGGTGACTCACCTTCCAGGATCAGAATTTCAGATTTTCACATATACTGGCCACCTTTCATCACCTGGGGACTTTTGCCCAGTTAATTAACATATTGGATTTATTTTTATCCCAATTTGTTTTACCTTATCAAAGTAAATACTGATAATATTAAGTCAGTAATTTGCACCTTTCTTCCTTGCCTGTCAGTGGATATTGGTGGTCATATCCTTTACTAATCCCATTTTCTTTCTGGAAGGTTGAAACAGTGAATTGAGGATTCATTTGGTTGGCTCTTTATTATCCTGGCCATTGGCTTCCTTTTTATTTTATCTTTTGGAATACTTGTCTTTACATTTTATTCTTCTATAAAGAAATACATGCTTTTATTTCTTTATTTGTTTGGAGCCCTCAAAGTCAGCTCTTGATTCCTGAGTGCCAGGCCACTCTTGCTTCCATAAGAGCCTCTGTGACATTATATTAATTAACTGCTAATTTCTTTTCATTCTGTTCATTCATTCCTTTATCATTCTGATTCACTCATTTCATCGAAATTATGACTCTTTAATGCTTATGAGCTTTATGATTCTTTGTCAATTCTGAATTTTCTCTCATTCATTCTTCATTTTGAAAATTGAAAGCTGACCCAATTTTTATTTCTTCTTTCTCTTTTAAATCATATCTTAAATCATCAATTTCATTTCATTCTTAATTCAGGAATAATCTCCTTTTTCACTTGATTTTTTCAAATTGGTCATCAAGATTTTTCAGACACACTCTTCATATCAAGTTTCATTTTGAATTATTCTTCAGGAAATTTTTGATTTTTAGGAAGACTTCAATTTAATTTAATTGATTAATTGATTTGACATATAATTGATATTGACTTTCAAGAAAATTGATTGACCTGAAGATTTCATTGATTTTGCTGATTTTTTACATCAAGATTTTTTGACATAAATTGATATTTCCGCAAGAATTCATTTGATTGATTGATTTGAAATATTTATTTATTGACTTGAAGATTTAATTTGACATTAATTGATTTATTACTTCAAAATTTCCTTTTTATTGATTGATTTTCCTCAAGATTTGATTGTTGATTTTTCACTTCAAGCAAATTTTGATTTTTTATTCATTTAATTCAATTTTGCTCCTGAAAATCATGCCTATTCAGCATTCACCTCCTGCAAAACAGACCAGATCTCAGACCAAAGCTCAAGCTGTTCTTACTCCAACTACAAGAGCTCCTCTTGATGGTACCCCAGTAGTTCCTCAACTGAGGGCCCAATTGGATAGAGGACCCGATATGGAAGGAGCAGCACCATCCAGGAAGGAAAGAAGAGGGCCAAGAAGATAAAATTAATTCTCAGGAGTAGCTGGAAGGTTTCCAGGAACTTCAAGGACCATTTGCAAAGGTCCAAGTGAAGATGGTGAAGAGAAGGAGGAGAATTCTGTCAAAGAGAAAGAGTCTGATGGTACTGAAGGTGCTCCAGCTCCTGTGGGGGAACCCCAAGGTACTGGACAACCAACTCTAGCCCAGTGTCACAGCCAAGGAGGCAGGGGCATTACCAATCATCTTCAACAATCATTACTTCATTGATACCCTTCAAAACCCAATCAGCAAGGGGGTTTCATTCAACATTCTCCAAATACATTTCAGACCTCAATACAGTTTCATACAGGCAAGACCCAAATACAGGATTCACCAAATACAGGACTGTCATCAATACAGGCACAAATACCTGTATTGACTGTATAACCTGTATTGGATTCACCAATACAGGATTCAATCCCACATCCAACTTCTTCCAGCATACAGGCAAGTATCTCAACACTCAAACTTCAAGGCTGGTATTTCTGACATATACCAGCCCCTCTTCATCCACCTGGGGGTTTTTCCCCCAGTTAATTAAAATATTGGATTTATTATTTAATATTATTTTATTTCTCATTAAGAAATATTATTTTATTAATTATTAAGTTAGTCTTTGCCTTCCCTCACGTGTTCAGTAGAGTCCTGGTGGCCATATCCTTTATTAATCCTTTTCTCTTTTCTGAACAGGTTGAAACAGTGGTACAAGATTATTTGTGGTTGGCTCTTTATTATTGCTTTTGTTTTTTCTCCCATATCTTTTAATTCTTATTATTTTATGACTAGGAATTTATCCTCTTATTTCATTACTTTTATCATTTGAGTACCTTATTATGAGCCCTCCATAAGTAAGTCTGTTCACTGAGTGCCAGGCCCTCTTCACCTAGAAGAGCCCCTGTGACACCCAGTCTGATCAGCCTGTCCCTCATCAGTCTGAACTATCCTTATTGGCCATTATCCAGAAGATGACTCAAATTATGGCCAATCTTCAAGCAGATTCAGTTTCTGAGTCATCAAGACCACCAGCCTTCAAGACTCCATCTATGAAGGCACAAGAATGCTTTTATGGGACTCAGCCCTGAAAAGTCAGAAGCTTCATTCAGTCTTGTAAATTGACCTTTCATAATGATCCGGAAAGGTTCTCTCAAGACAGATAGAAATTTCTCTATGCCACTTCATTTCTCATTGGAAGGGCTGCAAAATGGATTGAGGCTTACCTTTAAAATCTCATTAATCAAGATCCAAATTACCTTCTCAATTCTTGGAACTTTTTTGAATCTCAACTCTTTACTTTATTTGGGGACCCAAATGAAGTCAGAAAAGCTGAAGCAGAATTGGCTTCTCTAAGAATGAAAGAAGGTGGCCATGTTTCCTTTTGCATAGCCAATTTCAGAAGTTTGGTTTCAGGAATTGGAGATTGGGGTGAAAGGGCTCTTATCCATCATTTCAGGAAGGGATTTCCATCCAGGATTTTGGATCAGTTGGCCTCCCATCCTTCAATAATTGACTCTCTTCAAGACTTAATGGATGTCACCCTGGAGCTTGATACCAGGTACCATGAGAGTCAAGAAGAGAAGAAGTCTGAAGCCTCAAAGTAAAATTCTTCTCATCCTCAAAATTCTTCAAGCTTAAGTCATAAGAAGAAGAAGAACTTTCAGAAGAGGGAAAAGCCCCATTTTTCTTTTCTGAATAAATACTTCAAGTTAATGAATTCTGAAAATGAAAGAAAATAAGGGAGGGTCTATGTATCTATTGTGGCGGGAAGCATAGTCTTGAGTCCTGTTTCAAAAGGCCTCAAAACAAGCTTACCCAACCGTCAGGCCAATCTCCCAGCCAGGGAAAAGCTTTAGTGAAGGAAATGTTGTGTTCAATGGTCTTCACTGTTTTCCATCCGCAGCACAATTGTGCATTCTGAATACTGGTGTCAAGAATTCTCCTTAATTATTTGTTTTTCTTCTCTTTCTGATGTTTCTTACAGTATTCTCATTGATTCTGGTGCTACCAACTCATTTATTGCAAAGCAGTTTGTTCACAAGGATTCCTTGACTACCTCAGAGCTTCCAGAGAATATTCCTCTGAGTCCCCTTTCTTATTTGTGATGCACAATACTAAATATATGGTTGAGTTTCTTTCATTCTCAAGTTTTGAATGGGACTTTTTAGTCATTGATACTCCCAAGGGAGAAGTTCTCATATTGGGCTTTGAATTCTTAATCACTTTAATCCTTCTATTGATTGGAGGCAAGGGCTGATCACCTTTAATTCTGATCATAGGTACTATTGTGATCCTTCAAAATCTTTCAGTAATGACTTCTCTTCTGCCAAATCATGTTCAGCTCTGGTTGGTTATTCTAGAACAACATCATTTCCATCTTCTGTCCATATTCCTTCCCTTAATTCCCATACATCATTACTATCCTCTAGAGATGAAGTCGTCAAAGATATTCAAGATGTTGGAGAAGACAATTCTGTATCTTCACTTCAGCTCTTTGGGAATATGGCTCTTCCTCCTTCATCTTATAATGACTCCCCAGAGGAGCTGTGGGATGAAGAGGAAGAGCCGGAGAAATAGAAATAATGATGAAGGCGGTTCCTTCTGTTTATCACCAGTATTTGGATGTATTGTCCAAGGTGAAGGCAGAGAAACTTCCTCCTCACCACGCCTGTGATCATCATATTGAGCTGGAGGGGTTTCTACCTCCAGTTGGGGTGATCTACTCTTTATCAAATGGAGAGTCAGATAAAATCAGGGCCTACATTTCAGAGAATGTAGAGAAAGGTTGCATACAGCCAAGCTCCTCTTCAAAATGAGCACCTGTCCTCTTTGTTAATATGAAAGATGGTGGCCTTGGTTTGTGTGTTGATTACCTCAAGCTCAATGCTGTTACTAGGAAGAACAATCATCCTGTTCCTCCTATGAAACAGCTTCTCAATGTATTCAATGGTTCTTCTATCTTCTCTGAGATTTATTTGTGTGGTGCATATAACCTGATCAGAATCAAGGAGGGTGATGAACATTTGACAGCTTTTAGAACTAAATATGGCAGTTATGAGTACTTGGTTATGCCATTTGGGATCACCAATGCTCCTGCCTCTTTTCAAAATACTGTCAATGATATTTTCCAAGATCATCTGGATGTTTATGTTTTGGTTTATTTGGATGAAATTACGGTCTTTTCCAAATATGAGGAAGAACATGTCACTCATGTTTCCACTGTTCTTTCCAGACTCAGAGCCAATAACCTTTTTGCTAAGGCCTCCAAGTTCTTATTCCATGTTTCTAGTGTGGAATATTTGGGTTATGTTGTTTCTTCTGAAGTCCACAAGATGGACCAAGCAAAAGTCCAGCAGATTCTCAATTGGCCACCTCCAAGAAGCCTCAAGGCTCTTCAATATTTCCTTGGTTTTGCCAATTTCTACCGCTGTTCCATCAAGAATTATTAAAAGAAAATCAGTTCGCTCACCAGTTTCATCAAGAAAGATTCCTGTTTTCCCCTCAATGAGGAAGCTCTCAGTCAGTTTCATACAATCAGAGAGGCTTTCACCACCGCTCCAATCCTTCTCTACCCACCATTTTAGAGACCAAGGAATCTGATTATGCCTTGGGTGTTGTACTGAGTCAGGTCTCTGACTGAGGAAAACATCCCATTTCATTTGAAAGTGGCAAGCTTCTTCCAGCAGAGCTCAACTATGAGATTCACGACAAGAAGCTCCTTGGCATAGTCTGGGCTCTCAATATCTGGAGGGCTTTTCTTCACCTTTTGAAGTTCTCACTGATCACTCTTCCCATCAATACTTAATGTCTTCAAACATTCTTACTTTCCATCCAGCCTTCTGGGCTGAATTCCTCTCTTAATTTCACTTTTCAATCACTTACTGCCCTGGCCTCCTAGCTACTCTTCCAGACGCTTTGTCATGTTGGGACAACGTTTATCCAGAGAGGGGGGAGGATTTCATCAGAAAGGATCCAATGAACTTACAACAGCTTATCAAGCAGGATGAAGTCCAACCTTCAAGATATTTTGCAGTCAAGGTGGAATCCTTTTCAAATTTGATTGATTAAACTCAGAAGGATCTATGGCAAGATTCTCAGTACAGAAGTATCCTTCACAAATTGGGTGAAGTTCAAAGTGTCCAAGATTACTCTCTTGATTCCTCTTCCCAACTTCTCTTATTCAAAGATCCCATGGTGGTCCCAAATGACCCCACAATTCAGCTCAGCAGTCTTCAAAAGCGTCATGATTCTCCTCTAGCTGGACACCCTAGCCAAGAGAAGACTCTCAAACCTGTCAAGCAGGATTTCCACTGGTCTGGAATGACTCAATTCATGAGAATTATGTCTCATCCTGTCAACAGTGCTCAAGAAACAAGAATTTTCAGCACAAGAAATTTGTATTCCGCAAACCTCTTCCAATTCTAAATGGTCCTTGCATTTGTCTTTCTCAATGGATTTCATCACTTAACTGCCACTGTCCAATTCCTTTGATTCAATTCTGGTCATAGTGGACAGGTTCTCAAAAATGGCGGTTTTTATTCCAACAATGTCTTCAATCACTGCACTGGATTAGTCCCACTTATTCATCAAGCATATCTTCTCAAAGCATGGCCTTCCTTCAAGCATTGTTAGTGATAGAGTTTCACTTTTTGTTTCTTCTTTTTGGACCAATTTTTGTCAGCAGATCAAGATTTCAAGAGATCTGTCAACTGCTTACCATCCAGAAACTGATGGACAGACAGAGAGGGTAAATCAGATACTAGAACAGTACCTTTGGATGTATTTCAGTGATCATTAAGATGATTGGAACACCTGGATACCTCTGGCTGAATTTGTTTACAATAACTCTGACCACTCTTCAACAAAACAATCACCATTTTTCACTGTTTATGGAAGAGATCCACATTTTGACTCAGTTCACATTACTCAAGATACTCCTGCCGGAAAGTTATCAACAAAAATCCAATCAGTACAGCAAAATTTCAAGAGAGAACTTGAAGTTGCCATAAACAGGTTTAAGAGGTATGCAGATAAAAGTAGAGCAAGTCCACCTGTTTTCAATCCTGGTGACATGGTATGGCTTTCTTCCAAGAACATCAAATCAACCAGACCCACCAAAAAAGCTTCTAAAAAATGGTTGGGCCCTTTTCCAAGCTTGAATAAGTTCAGTACTCATGCCTACCACCTCAAGCTTCCATCTCAATGGAAATCCATCCATCCAGTCTTCCATATTTCCCTCCTTGAACCAGTAAAGACATCATCAATCCCAAATTGGCATCAAGAGCCTCCTCCTCCAATCATCATTGAAGAAGAAGAGGAATGGGAAGTCTCTCAAATACTGCATTCAAAGCTCAAGAGAAGAAAATTATGGTATCTGGTGGAAATGAAAGGTTTCAGTCAAGACCCAGAAAGATTCACTTGGGAACCAGCCAAAAACCTCAAGAATATCCCTGAACTTGTCAAGGATTTCCATTATTTATATCCTGACAAGCCAGGCCACAGTTCTTCAAGAGCTTGCTTTTTATGGTGCTTGGTGGGGAGAGGAGTTATCAAAAGTAAGTCCCACTCCTGGTATGCACCTTTAGTGGTATTCTACTCTTTTCTGTTGTAAGCATCACCTTGGGAACTCTTAGAGAACTTTGCAAATTTGGACACAGATTTCTGGCCTGGCTTTCAACATCAAATTCCAATTTATGGCCATTTCCAAGAGGGGCATTGGGCCATTTTTTCTTCTTAATCCTTTATTTCAAGTAATTACTTTGCAATACATTCTTTAATCAATCTTTTTGACTCTATGGCACTGGCGGGAGTGGTAACTATCAAAAGTAAGTTTCTCTCCTGGTGTGCACTTCCCTGAGGGGTCTACAATCTTTCAAAACATCACCTTGGCCACTCTGTGAGCACCTGGCATCAAATCTTGTCTTTCCAGGTCCTTGGCCATCTCAAATCAACTGTCAATATCCATGGTGAAAATTGGAATCCCCCTCAACATTTTTTATCTTTCATTTTTTCTTTGCTCTTCTTTTCAAAATTTTTCTGTTATCTTTCCCTCTTTATATGTTTCAAAACTTCCTCTTTATAAATTTTATTCCAATCTTTAAATCAACTCATTCCTCAAAAATTCAAAGCCAAATGTCAAAAGAAGACCAAATCAACCTCATTTCATATGCCAACCTCTTTACCATTCTGGAAAGTCTTTTCAAGATTTAATACCTCTGGAATCCCTACGTCCAATCCATCTCACTAGCCTCAACAGGCTTGTACCTTATCTTGGTGCTCAGGAGCTCACCATTCAAGGTAGGGGGGTACTGTCCAAACCACAAATAATCTCCCCCTCAATGAATGTTGTGGAAATTCTAGCCTGACCCAAGCTACGGCCAATTGGCCATACCATATCATTTATGGCCAATTGGCCCCCTCTGGTTCTCTATGGCCTCTGGGCCATCTCACCTCTTCTCTGGCCAATTATCCACCTCACCAACCCCCAGACCACTATCCTTGTTTTTGGGCCTGGGGGGTCCTTTAAGTCTTTCAGGGGCCTATGGCCCCTCTAGCCACAGCCAGGGCCCTTGGCCCAACCCCTTATATTAGTGGGGTTTTGGACTAAATGGCCCAAAGGCCATTTAGGCCCCCTACTGCCTCTACGGCCCAATTCAAATGAGGCAAAAAGAGGCCAAAAGAGGCCAAGGGGGCAGTCCATCAGCCCCCAAAGCCAGGTGGGCGCACCTGAGCCAGTTTTTGACCCCAAAACCCAATCATCCCCAAATGGCCAAAAACCACCTTAGGACCCAAATTGGCCATAAAATCAGTCCATGGCGTCTGGAAACCATCAGGGGCCACCAGATCATCTCCAAGCAAGGATTCTCCTCAAGCACAGGGGAAGACTTCCCTTTCTTCAACGCACTCCGTACTCAAGGACCAGGAGTGGTGCATATATGGTATAATATACCATTATGCACCATTTTCAATCAGCAATCCAATGGTTACACTTTCAGGACCCAATTATGTGATTCCAAATCAAGTCCTAAATCCATCACCAATTTCAAAGGAGGACTTTTCAGCTATTCAGTCTGGCAATTCCCTGGCGGCTACCAGAAGACCATTCAAGGACCCCAACCACCTGGCCCTGAAGGAGTTGGGTTTTAAATTGTCACCAGGACTATTATAAGGGAAATTCTCAGAGGTAATCAATCATTTCAGTCATTGTCAAGGCATCAAGTAATCAGAATCCCTTGGACAGCTCAATTGGTCCATACAGGTACTAATCAAGCAGCCTGTATGGCCTTGGCCCAATTGGGCCAATTCATATTTCACTGTGGGATTCAGTCCCACAGTTCATTTCTCAAAATGTCCAGAACCATATTGGCCCAATTCAGACAATACAGCCGGGTGACTCACCTCCCAGGATCAGCCTTTCAAATCTTCACATATACTGGCCACCTTTCATCACCTGGGGACTTTTTCCCAGTTGATTAATATATTGGATTTATTTTTATCCCTATTTTCCTTCACCTTATCAAAGTAAATACTGATAATATTAAGTCAGTCATTTGAACCTTTCTTCTTCACCTGTCAGTGGATATTGGTGGTCATATCCTTTCATAATTCCATTGTTCTTTCTGGCAGGTTGAAACAGTGAATTGAGGATTCATTTGGTTGGCTCTTGGGCTTTTGGCTTCTTATTATCCTGGCCATTGGCTTCCTTCTTCTTTTATTTTCTGGAATACTTGTCTTTACCTTTCATTCTTCTATAAAGAAATATATTCTTTTGGAGCCCTCCAAGTGAGTTCTTGATTCCTGAGTGCCAGGCCACTCCTGCTTCCATAAGAGCCCCTGTGACAGTGGGTCAAAACACACAAATGAAATTATGTAAATGCACAAAGATGGGATGTCTTGTGGGGAAGTAGAGGAATACTGTTTAGTTGAATATGATCCTTAGATATTAAGGTGAGCTATTCATTCTTCATTCCAGAAAGCTCTTTAAGGCACAATTAATATGAAAAATTATTTGTGGTTTGTGTGGGGCTTGAGAATTTGCGCCAAAGAAATATTTATTTTGTCACAAGGCACCAACCAGCACATTATAATTGAAAAGATATAGTAAAGTATCATGAATTGGGTAGTGTAACTGTCTCTTCTATTCTTGTACAAAAACTATTCAAAAAGTATCTTATCTTTGCTACAAGTGATTCGATTGAGCCAAACATATTAATGCAAGATGCCTGTAAATTTCCTCAAAGTTAATTATCCAATTTGACTAAGGGATGCCTCATTCCATCAGACCAGACTTCTCCCTTGCATGATGACAACGGGAAGTCATAACAAGATTCTGATGTTCAAGTAAGTGCATCACCTCATATTGAATAGAGACAATCCAAGGGGAATCTTTAAAAGTGTGTTGATATTCCGTGACATTTGATATCAGCATGAACAATTTGCCAAAGAGAGGTCTTCCTTAATTATCATCTATTTTAATTTGAGAAGCAGGGTGATTGTAATAATTAATTTGGCTCATTGAATACCGTGTTGATATATCACATTCTCTTAATGAAGGAGTAATATTCAAAAAACACTTACAATGCCCAAAAATAAACCAGTAGGCCTTCCAAAATGTTTTTTATTTATGTGTTTGGTAATTGGTTAAATTAAAGAAGCTGTTGGATTGGTTCATCTTGTGATGTGCTATAGATCAAAAGGCAATCCCAAATTAATAAAAATAAACCTTATTTTTGGCTAAAGAATAAGTCTTCTTTTCCACTAAAAATTGAATGACCAAGTGGGAATACTAAAAAGTAATATTGTATTTTAGCTTTAACAACGATTAAAATAAGAATGAAATGAAATAGATTTGATGTGTGGTTAGGAAAAATTATGGATCTAATACAAATACTAATGAATTAAAGGTAGTGAACCTTTTCATAGTTCCTTTTGATGGATGGAAATAATTTGGAACACCTCACAATAAGGAATTAACAGCTACTTGAATGTGAATGAAATTCTATAATTTTTTCAAGAATTTGAAAACTATCTCTTTGTAAATACTCAAAGAAAACAGAAGCACAAAGCATGTTCTATAATAAGAATCAGACATTAAACTGTAATGAGAAATAATAAGCTGAGTCAATGCCATTTGGATTCCTCAAAACCAAAATCCTAACTAATTTAATTACAATATTGGGATAACCCCCTTTTGGTAACTATGTGTTATAAGTGCATGTTTAACACCCAGTTGAAAAGAATTTGCCAATGATTATGGGACTTAATTATTGTAATTATGTGGTCCCATTTATCTTTTTTCTAACTCAATTCTGCACATGTGTCTTGAATATAGAAGAGCATGCTACATAGAATTCAAAATCACTTCATGAAAAATACATAAAATTTAATTTCCTCATTCCCATCTTCCTGAGGGAGGCCCAGAAGCCCTTCAAGATTCCTATAGCATTCTCATTGTGTAGTGGCCATTTTGCCAAACATAAGTTAAAATCTGTATTTATTTATAGGTTTGCTGCAAGGGATTTCAAAGCCAGGATAATATGTTCATTCAAGAGATAAAGATAGTAAGCCAAAAGGTATTGAACTGGTAAAGGAAAATAATTTCAATTGTGTTGATCCCTCTTGATTGAATATTGATCTTAAATTTTTCAAAAAATCTATGAGGATATCTATACAAGCCCAATTTTTGTAAACCTTAGAGTCTGCACATGAACAAGGAAAAAATGCTATTAAAGAAGTGGTATCATTCTTGCAATAATCAATTATTTAGTGTCAATTGAGTAACACTCTTTCCAATGAACATATATCACCCCTTGAAATGTGAGTTTGTGAAATAAAGAAAACGTTGTGCCATGAATGAAGCCAACACACCCCTCAAATCCCTCTTGGGGGATGACCTGGCATATTTGATGTTTTAAATTCTCATCAGGACATATAAAATATTTTTTATAATGCTCTGATGGCTCTGATTACATGGCTACAAAACAAAATAACAATCCCCCCTAACATTGAATTTGCAAGCAAATCTCCCCATGGAAGTGCCATTATGATTGGGCCCTAATCCTTCCAGTGTTGAAGCCAATTGATGAGTCATTTGGATCAGTTTAAAAGTGTTATTATTTTGAAGCTGATGATGATTGTGTATATTTTCATATATGAATAGAAATATCTCCTTAGTGGTTCTCATTTCCTGTTCAAAATCCTCATCACCCATGTTGAAGAGGGCATCAAGGTCATAATTTTGATGAAAATTCTGGATCAAAGATCTATTCAGGTAGTGTGATTGAAAGTATGTACCAATGATTTTGGAAATAAATTTGATGATATTGGTATGAAATGGTGGAGTAATTGGGAAACAAGAGGGATCCCATTGTGGTGAATGTTGGGAATCCATTTATTTGAGAAATGGTGGGTGAATTTTCTTGAATTATGGTAAACAGCCACATGAGGATAAAGTCCTTCATGGACTTATTTTGCTGTGCTATCTTGGGAATTAAGACTTTTTAATGTATCTTTTTTCCAAATTGAAATGTTTGGAAAATGAAGGAGAGTGGGCCCTAGGTCAAAAATGAATAGCTTTTTCAAAATATAGTGTAAGAGCTGGGATGATTTTTTTCCTGGAGCAGTGAGTTCAGATACTTTTTTCTGCTTATGCTTGTCTTAGTGGTGGATGGGTTTACTCTGAAAGATATTGTTTTAGAAATATTTAGCTTAAAATTTGATAGGTTTTAAGTCCAATGAGCTAGGGTGTAAGCCAGGTGATGTTGAGGCTTTGATGTGTAGCTTTTGGCTCACAACACATGAAAATTTGGCTTATGGATTTGAGGCTCTTAACTCCCCTATCTCCTTTTATAATCAAAGATAATTATAATTATTGAAATTTTATAAAAAATGAATTTTTCTTATATCAAGTTATTAATCAAAAGAAGGGGGTTCTTTATTTTATAAAAGTTATCATTATATCATTCCCCTTGAGTAACAAAAGAAAGATTATTATCATTACTATTTATGAGCATTGAGGTATATTTTACATACCCAAATTGACCACAATTAATATTCAAATTAAATATGAATTATGCATAGCCCATAAGTCATGCATATATTAAAAATTAATAATTTTTTATTCTAGAAAAGATGTATATCCTTTTTATGAGTAAGTAAATCCATGGATTTGAGGCCATATTTTGATTCTGCACAAATATTTGCCTAGGGTAACCCCATGGGGTGAATGCACTCAAATTAACTCTGTGAGTGGTAATATGGAAATTCCTTTAACAAACCTCATAAATACCACATTAAAGAGTTGTGAAGCTTTCTGTTTTCCCCCAATTTCATGCCAAAATAATTATGATAATTGAGGTATATCTTACATACCAAAATAGGAAACAACTAATATTCAAATAAATTCTGAACTATACAGAACCCATAATTCATGCATATATCCCAAATTTATCATTTTTTGTTTTAGAAAAGATGAGTAACTTTTTTCTTAGTAAGTAAATCCATGGAGTTGAGGCCTGATTTAAATTCTACACAGAAATTCACTCAGCATAACTCTATAGAGTGAATAAGCTCAAATTAACCCTATGAGGTGGTAATATGGAAAATAATTCAACACCACATAAAATGATTGTGAAATTTTTGGTTTTCTCAATTTCACACCAAAATAATCAGAATGTGAGGAAGCCCATGTTACATATACACTAATAATAGTGTTATGCATTCTTATGGAACTTAAAACTACAGTATTCTTACAAAACGGTTTGATACACCCATAGTAGAAATCAGTCTTTAATCCTGAATTACAGTTTTTGACGTGAAAACAGCTAAGGGAGATGAAAGATATCAAAGAGAGCTAGGGTACCCAACTTCTGAGACCTTTGAGGCATAGATAGCTCTGAAGCTTGGATCAATGGCTGATAATGGACCAATTAGTAGACTATATATAACCTTTTGTAAACTTGGTTACCAAGCTAAAGTCCCATTGAATCATAAGAAAATAACAAATACCTGATATTTTTATGTGACAAGAAGGTAATGAGCTACTCTGACTCCTGTAACCATGTCAATACTTAATGATTTTCCACAGATAAAACTTGAAAAAGTAATTAAATCCCTTTTTGGACTAGTATTCATGAATTTATGTCATGGAAACCAGCTCCAACTGTGCTTCTTGCAATTTTATGCAGAAATAACATAAAAACTTCAAAAATTCATTCAAAATACAATTATTAATGGATCTTTCTGAACCTTTCAAGACAAATGGAGAAAGGGATAGGACATACAAAAAAGAAAAATAATTATGACTTAATAATAAAAATCAAAAGTTTCACTTACAGTGCATTTTTGATGATTACATGTGAAATGAAGAATCTTCAAAAATTCACAGAAAATACAATCTGTGATAAAATTTTCAATAAAATCTATAACTTATAGAAATAAATGATTACTTTTAAATAAAATAATATTGACAGTTTTTACCCCTTTAATTCTTAACCATAAATGGGTTGGTAGGCACATAAAATTTCCTAATTAAGTGATTATGATAACCTTATGTGACAACAAGTGATGTAACCAATTATTCAAAAAGGATTAATGGCTTCTCACTCACTGATTTTGAATCTTGATTCATGGAATTCCTCTGTGAGCTGTTATTGACTTAAAAGAGGCCTCTTCTTGATGTTCTTTCCAAATCATCTTATTATTCAATCATACCATTAGTACCAACAAGTAATTATTAGTTAATAATATTTTCTCAAGTGCTTTATTTATTTCAGAATCAATAATGAAGACTTGAAATAATCAAAATACAGTATTTACAGTAGTATATAACTATTATATTGTTTTATTACTGTCATAATACAATTTTGAACCTTTAAATGCACAATTCATCTGTCAAATCACTCTACCAATTCTTAACAAGGTATTATTAGAGTATTAGTGAGTGCCTTTTCTTGATTATTAAAGATTTTATATAGTAATAGTTTTCTTCAATAATTATATTTAGAATTATTCTTGCAAAAGATAGCTATATATTCAAATAATCGGTATTATTTTAATAAGGAGGTTTGTCATGAAATACTTCTTTTAATTGATTCTTGTACACAATTACTGCTTACTGTTTTAATTTCCAGTACTGTACAAATTATTTATTTGTTGTTATAATTAATTCATCCATTATTTTTCACAGAAACAGTCACATTAATCCTGATTAATAGTATTAATATCAAGAGTTTCATAGACCCATTTTACATTTGTGATCCTGGACATGTTTTTTGAACCTTGACCCTTTAATTAATATATTTTTAAGCTCTGAAGTATATTTTATTCATTTTTCCCTTCATTTTAAAAGTGAAAGTATTCTTATTTTTGAAATTGTATTAAAAGGAATTATATTGAAGCTAGTAATAAGCTCAGGAAGAGAGAGATTACCAATCCAGAATCTGAAGAGAGTATTGAAATGAAACTTTTCAAAAGAGGAAATTTATTTAAAGTAGAGTTATCCAAACAACAACTAAGAGGTGTGTGTTCTTTGTATTTATCATTATTTTTTTCTTAAATTGATGTGAAAATGGTGCATACCAGAAATGGAAGCAACTTTTAAGTCAAACCAGATGGATCTGGAAAAGGAAGATGCAAGACAAGGGCTAGAACTGGAAGTCCTTCCTCAAGAAAGGAACATTTAGAGGATGCCAGAGTTTCCCCCCATTCCTCAAGCTCTTTACTAAAAGCCTCTGACATTAACTCTGAACCTGAACTGATTCACAGTAATTTTTTAAAGGTTGAACCACTTCAGAGTGGCAGCTATAGAAATATATCAGTCCCAGCACAGAGTAACCAGGAGGAAGAGTAGGAAATATGCCCAAGCATTTTTCAAGGGGATATGAACTCCTACTTACACATCAAGAGCTTTCTGGGTCAAGAGAAGATCATAGACCTCCTAGGAGTTTGGATTTCATTTTATTTCAAATAAAAGCTCAAAAAGATAAAGAACTGGCTGAAGAGCCAGAGTATTTTATCAGTAGACCAATAGAAAGAACTGGAAATGACCCCAGCTTTGGAAAAGGAAGGACCAGTAGCCTCAACAAGCTCCAGAGCTCCCCAGAGACAAGCCCAAAGGACCGCAGAATAAGTAGAGAGGTCCCAAGAACAATCAGGGCAAGGGGAAAGGCAAATTCAATTGGCACAGACTTTGCCAACAAGAGTAAAGTATTCCAAGATTGGAGCCTTCAGCTTTGGACAGTGTGTTCAACATGGCCAGGACCCTTCTGAGCTTCACAGACAAAAAAAAAGAAAGGATGAATAGGACCTTTCCATGCAAATGATGGATGAAATCAGACATATTCAATCCATAATTGATGTGAAAGTTAAAAAATTGGATAAAGAACTAAAGACATTAAAATAAAATATTAATGACTTAAGAAACAATGACAGAACCTTTACTGAATGGTGTAAAGTGACAACCATTAGAATAGAGTCAATTTCTGATATGTGACAGAATTGGGAGTCAAGGTGAGGTATAAAGCTATGAATTGGATAATACTTTAATTAATAATATTCATTACTAACTCACTAACTTAAAAGAACATTTTATGGACATAGTTCATAACACAGATCTTTTTGCCATAAATCTGGAAAGAAGTGATAATGAAAGGAAAAAATTCAAGGCACAAATAGTTGCACAAGTGAATCAAATTCATAAAATTTATGAGCCTTATTCACATATTCCAGAATACTCCACAACTTCAACAGAAAAGAAACTTTCTGTAAAAGAAATTCTGACCCCTTTTTGGGGAGGAAATTTAATCACTGCAAGTAAATTCTCTGCTTAAGGAGAATATAACCATATTGATATGTCACAGGCGCTCTTATAAGTGAAGAGGGCCTGGCACTCAGTAAACTGGGCTCACTGCAGAGGGCTCAAAAGATAAGAGAAGGCAAAACACTTAAAAGTGTGATGAGAGTAAGATTGCTAAGAAATATTGATATAAGAAGAGCAGCAACAAGAATAAGAATAAGAAATAGAAGAGCCAACCACAAAAAAGTCCAAGTCCACTTTTTAAACCTGTCAGAAGGAAAGAGGAGGGTTAATCAGGATATGGCCACCACACTTCATACTGAACAGGCAAGAGAAAAATGCAAAGACTAACTTAATACCAGTAATTATAATACCCAAAAAATAAGAGTAAGAATAATTATAAAATAATAAATATACTAAATTCATTAACTGGGGAAAAGTCCCCAGGGGCGAGAAAGAGGGGCTGGTATATGTGAGAATCACCAGCCCTGATCCAGGAAGAGAGTTTTCATGAGTGAGATTGATTATTTAATTGAATATGGCCAATACAGGTCCTATACAAATTGTACAGGATCTGTACAGGAGGAGTGGTAGTGTTGAGTGATCATACATCTCTAGGATGGTGTATCCAAACTGTACAAGTATTGACAGGATGTATTGATTCACCAGACTGTATGCATGTTTCAGCATTGAAGATTGCTGACTTGAGGTGTTTGAGTGGGTGTAAGATTGAATACCCTTACCCCTGACTAGTGGTTGCTACAGTATCCACCTCTTGAAACTGGTGGACGCCTGAACAACATAATACCCTGCCACTGTTGAGTGGCATCACAAAATCCCCACATTTTTTTCAAACATTTTGTTTTGATTTTTCTTTTCCTCTTGAACATTATCCTGAAGATCCTCTCCTCTCTTCATTGTCTCCATTATCTTTCTTCTCTCCTTCTTTTAATTTTGGGTAAGCTCTTCAACCTTTGAATCATACTATTTTCAATTTCAATCAATAATCCCCTTAAAGACATGACCCTTGGCTTGCATCCCAAAACTAAGGTCTTAGAGTTCTTCACCTCAAAAAATGATTCATAATGGTTATATGAACATATATGCCAGTTATTGACTTGGAAATTGTTTTTCTTCCCTCCTATTCACCTTGATTGGCCTTTGGCATCATCCAAGGAGGGGGTGTGTCCCCATTGTCCATGAAATTTGGCCTGAAATTTGGTTTTTGGCCATTTTGGACCCTCTTGAGTATTCTGGGTCCTGGCCATTACCATGGCAATCTTTGATGGATTGATGATGAGGGGCCTTTTTGGCCCTTTTGGGTCATTTGGGCTCCTTTTGTCTTTGGTGTGTCCTATGGTCTGTGGGGGTTACTACAGCCCCTAGGCCAGAATCCCAGGGGGTCCATGGGACCATAAAAAATGGTCATGGACCATTTTCTCACCCAGATGGTCTGGGCCCATTGAGGGGGTCCAGGACCATAAGAATATGAACTTCCCCAATGTTGCAGGGAAGGTCTTGGGTGATGGATTGGGGCCCAAATTGAGGGCCATGGCTGGCTTCTGGGCCAGATTCATTGATGAAATCTTCAGGATTAGAGTGCTTTATTCTGACGCACTGAATTTTTCTGCCACACAATCATTTAGCAATGAGTTCCAAACTGACTGAACTCACAGACTCTTCTCCTTCTGCGCCCCCACCATCTGTTCTTTGTGGTTCTGGAATCCACAGTCGGTTGGCTTCACCTTGGTCAATGGCTTCCTCTGGGCACTTTGATCCTGGCTACAAGGCGGTTGAAGTTCTTGATCCTCCTTTTACTGAACGTTTGGCCAAGGGAAAATATTGCTTCCAGAACTTCAACCCAGAATATTTGGAGTTTCACTTCTGTTTTGTTGAGAAGAAGCTGGGTCATTGTCCTGGATCAGTGGCTTCCAATGTCAGAAGGTACTTGTGGAGTAAAACGGATGGCCCTTTTGGGAAGGAGTTCCTAGTTTCTGAGGGCCCAACTCATGATTCTACTTCAGGATATTCTGATTGTGAGTAAGAGGAATTTCTTTTTTGAATCGGATACTGATATCTTAAATTAGTGACTGGTTCTAGAAAGAGGGATGTGGCAAGATGGACCAATGTTGGAGGATACATTTCAGTTGGTGGCAGGCCAATCTAATCCATTTCAGCAGTCCCAATTTCCAGGATGAACACTGAAGGAGTAGTCAAAAGAATAAGAAGAATTGCCAATTACCCACCTTATCCGGATGCTTAAGGTAGTGATGAATTGGATGGTCAAGAAGTTGAGGTGGTTAATAATCCTGTTGGCCATCAATCCAGCACTTCTCCTTCTCAGCCTCCTGCAATAAGATTCCAAAGCTGCCCCATTCCAAGTACCCCTAGAAACTTTCAACCAACTCTTGCTACAATTCCTACTTCCCTTCCTCCTGCTTCACCAAGTTCTTCCCACACCAGGCCTGCCATAAGTCCAGAAGTAAGACTATCCCCCATAGTAACCTCTAAACAGCTCCAACCTGAGGCCAGCTCAAGTAGAAGAAGAGAAGTGCTTTCACATTTACCGTTTCCTGCTGCCCAAGTATTTCAGCAAAGGGATCATTGGCCTATCCAGGTTACCAGGGAAGATCCAAATACAGTGAGGAAAGATCAAGATGCTGTGGCCAGGTTTTTTCAATGAGTTGATAAGAATAGTAGGGAGGTGATTATGTATGCTAATGATAGAACTATTCCTGGTACTTCTTCTGAAGAGATGGCTGCAAACGTTTCCTGGTATGAAGGTGACATGATCACTGATTTCTAAAGAACTTTTGATCATATGGGTACAGAGAACTAGTTTCCTTGTCCTGGTTTGTGTTTAGTTTGACTTGTATCCCCACTCTTATAACTAATAAAAAATAAAGAAGAAGAAAAAATGGAACCTCCTAATACATGATATGGGAGGGGATGCTGCTGCTTCAAAGATAGAAGAATTAAAATGAAATATAAAAGTAAAAAAAAAGAAAGAAAAAGAGAGTAAAGAAAGGAAATAAAGAAATTCCTGAGGTTTTTCCTTCTTGCAGTGAGTTGCTTTATTTTGGCCAAGAATTTTCTGAAAGATGAAAACCAAGCATTTGATGCTCACAGAGTGGCCAAGGTAATGTTTTACAAGAAGTATAACCCTCAGGGATGCATACCAGGAGATGGAACTTACTTTCATAACTTCCAATCCCCACAAAGCACCATAAAAAGATAACTTTGACATAATTGACTTTGAAGTAAGGAATTTCTGGAATAATTATGATTGGCATAAGCTGGAAAAGAAGGAAATAAAGAAAAGAAAAAAGAAATTTGACCATATCTTGAATAAAGGTCCAAATTTGAGGGTATTGATTTTGCAAGGCCTTCTGAATCTATCCAAAGAATTTACAGGTTCTCAAAAAGTGGCCAAGGTGATTCTTACAACAAAATTTGGGTGGAATACCCCTTCAAGGTGCATGCCAGGAGAGGAACTTATTTTCATAAAATCCAATCCCCACCAAGCACCATAAAATAAAACTCTTGAGGTAATTGGGCCAGGCTTGTTTGGTTACAATGAATGGAAATCCTTGAAAAGGTCTGGTGAGCTGGTAGGGTTGGAAGCTGGTTCCCAAGTTGTTCTTTCTGGGTCGCCACTTAATCCCTTCCACTCTACCAGATACAATAATTTAACTCTTTCGAGTTTTGAGTCCAGAACCTGAGCCACCTCCCATCATTCATGCTGTTCCACTATTACTGGTGGTGGTGGCAATTAATGTTGATTTGGGATAGTTGATTTCTTCACTGGTTCTAATAAGGACACATGCAAGACAGGGCGAACTGACTTCCATTGTCGATGCAACTTGAGGTGATATGCATGGCTTCCAATCTTCTTAAGAGCTTCAAAGGGTCCCAGGCATCTTTCTGAGAGTTTCTTGGCGGGTCTTGTAGTATTGATGTTTGTGAAAGCTAGCCATACCTTATCCCCAAGTTGGAAATCAGGTGCAATTGTCCTATTTCTATCTGTATACTTCTTGAATCTCCTTACTTCTGACCCTAATTCCTCTTTTACAGCTTTATGTACTTATTGTAGTTTTGTTGATAACTTTCCAGCAGGTGATTCTTGAGGAATATGGATTGAGTAAAAGCTGGGATTTCTTCCATAAATGGTGAAAAAAGGTGATTGCTTTGTTGATGAGTGTTCTGAATTATTATAGGCAAATTTAGTGAGAGGGAGCCAGATGTACCAGTCATTTTGATGGTAACTGAAATAAATCCAAAGATACTGTTCTAGAATCTGATTTAACCTCTCTGTCTGTACATCTGTTTCAGGATGAAAGGCAGTTGAAAGATCTCTTGATATCTTGATCTTCTGACATAATTGAGTCCAAAATGATGAAACAAATAAGGATCCTCTATAACTAATAGTATTGGCTGAAAGAACATGTTTGGAAAAGACATGGTTGATGAAAACTTGAGCTGAGTCCAGGGCAGTAATTGTTCCATATGTTGAAATGAAGATTGACATTTTTGGGAACCTGTCCACAACTACTAAAATTTAATCAAAATTGTTTGACAATGGCAATTGAGTAATAAAGTCCATTTATAAAGAATTCCAAGGACCAGACAGAATTTGAAGGGGCTTGAATAATCCAAACTTCTTGTGATGAATGTTCTTGTTTCTTGAACATTGCTTACATGAGGACACATAGTCCTTAATGGATTGATTCATGGCAGCCCAATATAAATCTCTCTTGATGGGCTTGAGGGTCTTCTCCTGGCCAGGATGGCCAGACAATGGTGAGTCATGATGCGTTTCAAGAATATTGAGTTGTATTTCTTCATTGCTTGGAATTACCACTCTATCTTTGAATAGGAATAACGTGGCTTGAGGGTCAAGAGAATAATCTGTAGCTGATTCACCTCTTGCTAGTTGCTGGAGTATTTCCTTATAGTATTTGTCTTGCCATACTTCTTTTTGAATCTTGTCAACTAAATGTGAGAATATTTCCACTTTGATTGAGAAGAATCTTGACTCTTGAATTCCATCTTGCTTGATTACTTGATGAAAGTTTTCAGTATTATTGCTGATAAAGTCCACCCCCTCTCTGGGTACATGTTGTCCCAACGTGACAAGGAATCTGGTAAAGTGACCAGCTTTCCTGGGAGGTAAGTAATAGTGAAATGGAACTGAGAAAGAAATTCAGCGCAACAGGCCTGACAATGAGTAAGAACTTTGGAAGACATGAAATACTGAAGATAAGAGTGGTCTGTGAAGACTTTAAAAGGATTGGAAAGAGAAAGAAGAAAAGATCTCCATCACTTGAGAGCCCAAACTATTCCAAGAAGTTCCTTGTCATGAATTTCATAGTTGAGCTCAGCTGGGAGAAGCTTGCAACTATCAAATGCAATGGGATGCTTTCCCGAGTCATCCACCTGACTCATTAAAGCACCCAAGGCATAATCAGAAGCATCAGTCTCTACAATAGTTGGTAGAGAAGGATTGAAATGAGAAAGGATAGGAGTAGTGGAGAATGCTTCTTTGAGTACTTGAAACTGACTAACAGCTTCCTCATTCAAGATAAAAGAAGAGTCTTTTTGTGAGAAGGGAAGTGAGAGAAGTAATTCTTTTGGAGTAATTTTTAATGGAATGACAATAGAAATTGGCAAAGAAAAGAAAAGATTGAAGAGCTTTGATGTTCTTGGGCTGTGGCCAATTGAGGATTTGCTGATATTTTGAAGAATACACCTTGAGGCCATCACTTGAAACATCATAGCACAAGTATTCCACATTTGAGGCATGGAATACAAACTTGGAGGCTTTGGAAAACAAATTATTGTCCCTCAGTCGTTGGAGGACAGAGGCCACATGCTTTACATGTTCATCCTCAGAGCTGGAAAAGACCATAATATCATCTAAATAAACTACAACACAATTTTCGAGAAATATGCAAATATATCATTCAAAAGATTCTGGAAAGAAGCAGGAGCATTGGTGAGGGAAAATGGTATAACCAAATACTCATAAATACCATATTTGGCTCTAATGGCAGTTAAGTGCTCATCCCCCTCTTTGATTATCAGAAGATTATATACACCATTCAGATCTATCTTGGAGAGGATAGTGGCACCATTGAATACAGTAAGAAGCTGATTCATAGGAGGAACAGGATACCTTCTCTTCCTAGTGAAAGTATTGAGTTTGCGTTAGTCAAAATACAAAAGCAAACCTCCATCCTTTTTCTTGACAAAAAGGACAGGTGCTCCTGTTGAAGAGGATCTTGCCCTTATGAAAACTTTCTCTACATTCTCTGAAATGTAGGCCTGCAGTGTTTCTGAATCTTGATTTAATAATGAGTAGATAACACCAACTGTAGGTAGAGGACCCTCCAATTTGATATGATGATCACAGGTGTGGTGTGGAGGAAGTTTCTCTGATTTCACCTTGGAAAATACATCCAAATGTTGGTGATAAGCAGGAGGGACTACCTTCAACACAGTTTCAATTTCTTCTGGCTCTTTTTCCTCATCCAACTGCTTCTCCAGGGATGCATGAAAAGATAAAGGAGCAAGATCCATATCCCCTTGAAAGAGATGAAGTGAAGATATAGCAACATCTTCTCCAACATCTTTTATCTCTTTGAAGACCTCATTTCTTGATTGAAGTAATGACTTAGATGGCATTATGGATGGGATATGGACTGAAGAAGGAAGGGAAGGTGTCTTAAGTTCACCAACCAGAGCAACACTGTTGGCAGCAGTAGCCAAGGCACTACTAGCAGAAGAGTTAATACCACTATGATCCTTATGACTAGATTCATGGGTGATCAATGCATTTTTTTAATCAATAATAGGATTGAAATGGTAGAGGAAATAATAGCCCAATATCAGGTCTTCTCCCTTGGGTAAATCTATGATAAAAAAGTCCCATTCAAAGCTTGGGAAGGAAGGCAAGTCAACTACCCACTTGACACTAATGGGTGATGAACAAGGCAGGGGATTCATTTGAATCAAGAATGAAAAGAGGGATCTTTTTAGGGAGTTCTGACATAGTCAATGAGTACTTGAGAACAAAATTCTTTGCAATAAAAGAGTTTGTAGCACCAGTATCAATGTGAATAATATAAAAAATATCAGAGACAGAAGAAAAAATAAGAAACTTTAAATATTTGTTGACACTAGTATTCAGAGTGCACAATTGGGCTCTTGAAGGAAATAAGTGAGAACCATTGAACACATCATGGTCCCCACTCAGGCATTTCCCTGCTTGCTAGGGAAGCCTCTTGATGACCCAGGCTTGTTCTGAGGTCTCTTGAAGCATTTTTCAATTGGGTGCTTTCCACTAAAAAAAGTACAAAACCCTTCTTTAATCCTCCTCTCCTTTTTAGAACCAATTAATTTACTTTCTTTATTAAGCAGCGCAGAATGGGGCTTGTCCTTTGAAACTTAAAACTGCTTTCCCTTCTTATTCTTCTTATGGTGAGGCCTTTTTGAAGATGAGTCTTGAGGAGGCCTTGAAGAATTGGATCCAGTAACAGGAGGCTTCTTTTCTTGATGACTACCCTTCTCTTTCTGTCTCTGATGGTATCTGGTATCTAATTCCAGGGTAATGTCCATGAGTTCTTGAAGAGTATCAAAATTACCAGGGTAGGAAGCCAACTGGTTCAAAATTCTTGATGCCAGTCCTTTTCTATAGAAATTAATATAAGCCCTTTCTCCCCAATCTCCAATTCTTGACATTGAACATCTAAAATCAGCAGTCTACAAGGATACATGACCAATTTCCTTCATCCTCAAATTGTCCAACTCCTGTTTAGCTTTTATAACTTCATTGGGATCATCAAACAGGGTGAATAATTGGGTTTCAAGTAACAGCAAATTAGTGAGGAGGTAGGAAGGATCTTCATTGGAAATATTCAAAAGGTAGGGTTCAATCCATTTTCCAGCTCTACCAGTGAGAAAAGAAGTTGAGTACAGAACTTTCTTCCTGTCAGAGAAGAAATTTGCTGGATCAATATGGAAAATCAATTGACAGGATTGGATAAATCCCATCAATTTATGGGCTTGAGTACCATCAAAAGGATCAGGTGCTTTCATTGATGTAGTCTTGAATGCAGGAGCTTTGTAATTGTCCCTGGGTGATGCTGCTTGAGAGAGCTGTCCCATGATAGTAGTCATTTTCTCCATGATCTTGAGGAGACTTGGATCAGATTGAGAGACAAAAGGTTGATTATTAGGGGATATATTAGAGCCCTGGGGTACCTTTGGAGCATTTGGCAAAGCATATGCCACTTCAGTTTCCCCAGAATCTTCCTCTTCCACAGACTCCTCCCCCTCTTCATCTTCAACTTTCCCCAGTATTTCTCTTGCACCTTCATACATGCCAGGGTAGCCAACCAAAGGTCCAGAGAAAGATCTTGATCTTCTTGATTTCATTACACCACTTCTGAAGGGTGCTTCTCCTTCCATTGGTGGTCCTCTGTCCAAATTTTCACTCAGTTAATAAACTGATGGTGTGCTGTCAAGAGGAACCTTTTCTGTAGGAGTGAGAACAGCTGGATTTCTTTGAATCATTCAGTCAAACAATATCTTCAGGATTCAATTCAATATCTTGATGAGTCAAAATAAATCAACAATAAAAACTAAATTCTTAAATATCAATTGGTTATCTTGAGGATCCAAAATAAGTCAATCAATCCAATCCAAAACCACAATCCTGAATTGCTGAATCAATAAACCAATTAATTGCAACTAATCAATTAACCAATAAAATAAATTCCTGATAAGACCTTAATAAGAAAACAAAAGACAAATTTGATCGAGATAGAATTGAGAATGAAATAAAGTGGTTGGTAATGATTAAGAAATCAGAAGAATCAATTTACATATGAATATAATGAATGAGATAAAAATTGATGAGAGAAAAAGACATAATTGTAAAGAATCATAAAATCATAAAGAGACAATAATTTATTAATAAGAGAAATGAAGTTAACTGAATCAAAAGAAAGACTAAAATATGGGTTAATTACTTTAATGTCACAGGGGCTCTTCTAAGTGAAGAGGGCCTGGCACTCAGTCAACTGGGACTTGCTGCAGATGGATCAATGGATAAGACGAGGTAAAAAAATTAAGAGTTCAATGAGAATAAGATTGCTAAGAAATATTAATATAAGAAAAGCAGCGCCAAGAATAAGACTAAGAAATAGTAGAGCCAACCACAAACAAGTCCAAGTCCACTTTTTCAACCTGTCAGAAGGAAGGAGGAGGGTTAATAAGGATATGGCCACCACACCTCATACTGAACAGGCAAGAGGAAAATGCAAAGACTAACTTAATACCAATAATTATAATACCCAAAAAATAAGAGTAAGAATAATTATAAAATGATAAATCAACTAAATTAATTAACTGGGGAAAAGTCCCCAGGGGAGAGAAAGAGGGGCTGGTATATGTGAGAATCACCAGCCCTGATCCATACAGAGAGTTTTCATGAGAGGTATTGATGATTAAATTGAATCTGGACAATACAGGTCCTGCACAAACTGTACAGGATCTATACAGGAGGAGTGGTAGTGTTTAGTGATCATACAGTTTCAGGATGGTGTATCCAAGCTGTATTGGGTAATTCCAACCTGTACAAGTATTGAAAGGCTGTATTGATTCACCAGACTGTATGCATGTTTCAGAAATGAAGATTGCTGAAACTGATTGCTGATGCACACAGTGGATTGCTGATTTGAGGTGTTTGGGTGCGTGTAAGATTGAATACCCTTACCCCTGACTAGTTGTTGTTACATGATCTCATTAAAAAATTGATATGTTACAGGAGGACTCTCACATAACTGATGAAATCATAGTAGCCAAATTTCACTCCTTGTTTACCAGAGCTGAAAATAAATGGTATTAAAAGATGAGACAAGAACATGAAAAGCATGAATGGCTTTGGTTGAAATCTGAGATAATCACCAAGTGAGACAAAACTCCTGGATAAAATGTCAGCTCAGGAAAGGATAAACCACTTCCTTGGTTCCTTAAACAAAAATAGAGATTATCTGCCTTACACCCAGATATGTCTGACTCAATGATTAATATGAAAATATTAAGAAATTGTGGAGGAGAACTAGAGAATTCTATAAAATGCAGATTTTAAGAGCCCTGCTAAATAGAAAACTATTTGTGAGCCTTTGAGATATTACCACATATCCAAAAATATCACAAAACAACTTGTAAATACTTATTTTAATAATAAGAATTGAAATTATTATCTTAAAAGAAGTAAAAATGCCAGTAGAAGGCATAAAACTTTGATTATCTTAGCAACCAATGAGTACATTTGTGAGATAAAATACACCATTGGATTCCCCATGAAATACTACACATATAACATTTTAATGTCATATCTTAAAAACTAATACTTACTGAAATAACCTGAATATATGCATTTTTATGATCAGCACATATATTGGTGGTTTTCAGCTCATATCTCTTGAAATATGAATGATAAAGAGTTGAAAAAAAATTAACTTACCACGTAATTACTGTAATAATACAGATATAAGCTTTATTTTGCAAGCTATAAACAAGGGTATAACTTACAATGGTTTATGGAGCAAAATGAAAAAATCTGTTGACCACTTTGTTGTGAAATTGGTCCAAAATTGAAAATGGTTGATATTAATATTCTGTTAGCTTATACGTAAAGAATGATGTGATTTTTATCATTATACTCAAGTTATAACCCATTTAAATCGTGGTTTGAAGTTTAAAATAGTAAATTTCAGAAGAAAAGATGAGCTGCAAGAAAAATCATCAAAAATAGAGTCTTAATTATGTAATTAAGTTCTCTTGGAAGTTGAATGATGACATTCCAAGCTATCAGAATTAAATCTCTGAATGGCTTTAGTGTGTATAGCTCAAAGTTTATTGATTATCAAAGCTTAATCTTAAAATTGCTCATTTATGATAACTCACTGCAACCTTACTTTACCTTTAACAGTTATATAAGTGATAAAAATGTTGGATACTATTATATTATTATTGATACTAATACAATCCAGAAATCCTAGGCTTCTGCAAAGCCTATTATGTCAGAAAATGTAGAGTTACAGTAATAACTCTAAATAATGGCATAATAATGAGATACAATGGTTTAATGATGATGTAAAAATCACTAAAACTTGAAATACTGATCAATCCCAGTGGATAAATTCAGTAAATTTCTACTAGAAGCCTTATGGACTCTAGGAGGGAGGGCCTTACTATATATAGAGCTTGCTTTAACTCTATTTCCCCCTCAGAAGCATCACAAATATTAAAAATATCAAATCCAAAGGTAATAAATTTATTCCTTTCATATAATTCTATTATATTATTAAGGAATCAAGTTCATCTCAATGGTAATAATCAAATATAATTTGATTACACCAATATTTAATTTTTTTGTTAAATTCTCTCTAAAATATCTAATTCCATTTAAAATCAAGAATATTTGTAATTTCTTCTATTTTTATTTGTAAATACAATTTAAATAAGTTGTATTTACATTATTTGGAATGAATTATTAAAACTTCTTATACTAAGCTTGAAAAGTAGGTTGTTTTCTCTTTTTTTAAGAATTTCTCTTTATTATCATTCTTAATAATTCTTTTATTAATATGTATAGTACTCATATTGATATATAACTTTAATATTGGTAATATTACTTTTATAAATTTTCTTTATTATTAAATGGCAATTTTTTAAGCATTTAGTATTTGTTTTTAATAATAATAGACTGTCATAAATATATTAATTATAAAATATTAATATATCTATTGTTATTATATTATTTCTATAATATGACTTATATTATCTCATTTATTAAAATAATGTAAAAACACTTATACAATAATTTTAGTATTTCTTTATTATTATAATCATTATTTATCTTATTCATCACTTTAATAAGGAGATTCAGAGTAAGATAATTAAAATATTAGTAATATTTACTTATTTTTTCATAGTCAAACCTTACACTACATTAATGCAATAGAAGATATCATTACTAGGAAAATAATTGGTAAAAACTGGACTAGAAACCCCATGGAGCGCAACATTTTCCCAAAGAATTCTAAAGAGGAAATAAGATCTGGAATTCAACCTGTCTTGAAATGTCATAAATGTGGGAGTACCTGACATTCAGGCAAAACCTGTAATAAGAAGTTAAAAATCAATGAAGTTTAAGTCACTGAAGAGAAAGAAGAATCTGACCAAGATTCTAAAATCTATGAAGACACACCAGTGGAGGACTTTCATATTGAGAACATCAAAGCCCTTTTTGAGGTCACTGAGATCCATAATCACTTTCCACAATATAGTGAAGATTGCTACAAACTGATAAATATCCAGGAGACTAGAATGTGTAAGACAAAACCTGCTATAGGCAAAGATTACACTTATGGAGAATCTTGTATTAGATTAATATTATTAATTATTTGGGAGCTCAAGTCAATTTGAACATGGGAGCATTTTTCACTTGTGTAGGCAAAGACTACCTTCAAGTCATACTTCCCCAATGGAAAAATCATCTATTACCAATAGAAAGTGGGAAATTCAGTAGTGCATGTAGTGATATGTACCCTTTGGGAATATTAAGCACTAACCTGATTTTTGAACACCCTGAAGGAAGTGTGAGAAAGAAAAAAGAGATATTAATAATGGGCAACTGCACCTCTCAACATATAATTCTTGGAAATGACTAATAAAACACTTATGATATTGAAATCAATAACCATATAGACAGATATTACACAACTGGAGAAAAAAAGAGAAAGAATTCTTTTTCCAATATTCCCAAACAAATATCAGTAATATGTTAAAATAAGTATACACATAAAGAGGAATTTGTGTGAAATTAACTTAGTGAAGCACAAATTAATCCAGAATTGTCATCCAAAAATAACAAAGGAGCCTATTAATGTGCTATACACATATTATAATCCTGTTAGTTTAGATATTAAACCATTAGGCACTATTAGAGGGAATGAAGTTGATGTTACTTTTAAAATTGGCAGACCATACCCTCCAGTACTTAGGAGACCAACTCACCCAGAAATCCCTAGAGCTAGAGAAGCCTTGGAGAAACATATCCAAGAGTCAATAAACCCTGGTGTAATAAGGAAAGTAGGCCATAGTGAAGGATTAAAAGTTACAACTCCTGTCATTTTAAATTTAGGATGGTTGGAGATTTTAGAGAACTGAATACCTACACAGTCACAGATAGGTATCCAACTCCTAGAATCCAAGAAACATTGACCCAATTATCCAAAGACAAGTAAGTAACGTCAATGGATTCATTTAAAGGCTTTCACCAAAATTTCCTTACACAAAAAGCCAAGACATTACTTGGTATTATCACTCAATGTGGTATTTATGAGTATCTAATAATTTCCTTTGGGATGAAGTACTCTCTATCTGATTATTAAAGGATGATGAATACCAACTTCACCACAAGATATTCTGAAGGATGGCTCATTATTTATATTTATGATAGAACCATATTTTCAGACTCATGGTATTTGAACCTTGAAAGACTTTCAAGACTACTAGACAAAGCTGTAGAGGTGAATATGAAAATTTCATTTAAGAAATGCAATTTTGGTTTTGAAGAATGTAAAGCATTTGGACATATATTTTCAGTATTAAGCTTGGTTATTGAAAAAAATAAATTATCAGAAGTGTTACTTAAGCCTATACTCCAGAGTAAGAAAGAAATGACATTTTCTCTCCCATTTTCCAGTTATTAAAAGAAAAATTTAAAATATTATGCAATCCTATCCAAGTCACTCTACAGAATCTGTGATCAAAAATAAGTATTTGAGATAACAGAAGGAATAATTAGAGCATATGAGAAGATAAAGAAATCCCTCACAGAAGCACCTTTACTTCTCATTCCTGACTGGAACATACCCTTCAAGCTTTTCATTAATGAGTGTGGAGATGGATTAGGGAAATACCTACATCAAGTCGAAATTATTGATGACAAACCAATAGAAGGACCATTTTTTTATATCTCAAGAAAATTAAACCAACAGAAGCCAGATATGAGTCAAGCAAAAGATAATGTTTATTTTTGGAATGGGCACTTGAGAAATTACACTATCATCTGTATGGAAGTGTTTTTGAATTGATAACTGACTTTAGTGCAGTAAAATCACTTCTGAACGTGAAAGCACCCAACATACCATTGTTGAGATGGCAAATATCCCTTAAAGGATATAGAGGAAAAATGACAATAGCTAATACGGCAGTGAATATATATAGGAATACTGATGGACTTAGCAGGTTAGCATTAGCCAATACCACAGGAAGCCCGGCTTATTTACCCTTAGAGGAAGAACAAAAGATGGAAATTGAAGAGATTAATATCACTGAAATTGGGATTGAATTATTTGAAGAAGTCAGAGGGTCATACAAGCAAGACAATAATTTCCATACCTTGACATCCCTATTGGACAAAGACTGTAAAGACACCGCATTGGCCAATTAATTGGATAAAATATGGAAAGATTACTATCTTGAAGAAAGATTTACCTGGTTTGATGGCATAATATATCATAAAAATAATCATTTTTGTGTAATGACATTATGCATCATATTTATTATCAATAAGATTATCCATGAATTTCATGATAGCATCTATTCTGGAAAGCTATCAGAAGACAGAAAAATTCAAAAAATAAAGAGCTGTGAATGGTTTTCATCTTGGAGAAAAGAGACCATTGAATATTACCATACTTGTTACAGAAACCAAAAAGCAAAGAGGAGTACAGGCAAGAAATTTGGACTTATGATCCATATTCCAGAACCAAGATTTCCTTGGGAAGTTGCTCACATGGATTGGGTCCCAGCACTTCCTCCAAGTAGTGAAAAGAATTATAATGCTTGCTTAGTCATTGTAGACAGATATAGAAAGACTCCCATATTCTTACCATGTCATAAAGATGACACTGCTATGGATACAGCTCTTCTTCTATGGAATAGAGTCATTTCCAATACAGGTTTATATAGGAATATAATAAGTGACAGAGACCCCAAGTTTACATCTGCACTTTGAACCAATCTTAATATATTTTTTGCAACCAATTTAGCATTTTCTACAGAATATCACCCTCATACTAATTAGTTAGCAGAGAGAATGATTCAAACCTTAGAAGAAATGATAAGTATATTATGTGCCTATGGTCTAGAATTCAAAGATTCAGATGGGTTTACCCATGACTGGTGCACTTTAATACCTGAATTGAAATCAGCTTAAAAGACATCTGTTAATTCTTCCACAGGTAAAACTCCTTCCATTATAGAAAAAGGGAAGGAATCCAAGACTCCTGGCTGATACACTGAGGAAAGACTTGATTGAAATTCATCCTAAAGCTTCTATCTTCAAGATAATTCTTGATAAAGTGAAACATCATGAAAAACTAAGGATGGATAACACTTTTGAATATGCAAAACAGAAGTGGGAAAAGAGTCATAAAGCACCAGAACTCAAAGTAGGGTACTTAGTTCTAGTTTCAACCTTGAATTTGAAGAATATTCAAGGCACAAAGAAGCTTAAATATTTTTGTGTAGGATCTTTTGTAATTGTTTCCTTACATAGAACCAAATCAGTTCAAGTGGGAGTGAGTGGTCAATTGGAAAACAAACACCCCACCTTCTCAGTCAGCTTGATCAAATCTTATCAACAAGATTATACAGAATTGTTTCCTTTAAGGAACCTCACTCTATTGACTGTAACACTAGTGGAACAGAATGAAGAAAGTGGCATAAAGAAATTCATTAAAGAAAGGAGACTTAGGGGTCAAAATCAAATAAAATATCTTGTCAGATATAGAAATACAGTACATGAAAATGATTGGCTGGCAGAATCAGACATACCTGACCCAGATAAGCATTTGAGAAGATTTAGTAATGGAAGAAGGCCAAAAGCCTCAATATTCATATAAATGTGCTTTCATTACTAGATCTGTGTAATATAAAGAGGTTGGTAAGTAGACATGACCCCCCTTTGGGTCTTTTTTTAAATTAAACCCCACTAATAAAATTGTAGTACAATTTTATTTTTTTTGTGGGAGAGAATGTGGGCCTTGTGGTATATTTAACATAATCAAATAGGCCACAATTGATATTAAAATTAATTATTAATTATGAATAACCAATAAGACATTCATATATTAAGAATTCATTATTTTTTACTATAGAAAAATGAAGAACATTTTTGGGAGGAAGCAAATCCATGAATTTAAGGCCAAATTTGGATTCTACACAGAAATTCACCTAGGGTAACCCCATGGGGCAAATGAGCTCAAATTCACTCTATGAGGTGGGAATATGGAAAATAATTTCACACCACATCATCAATACCACATAAAAGAATTGTGAATCTTTTTGTTTTTCTCAATTTCATGCCAGGATAAGGGGAATGTAAGAAATCCCATATTACATATACACTAAGAGTAGTTTTATGAATGTTTTTGGAACTTAATATTACTTTATTCCTATGTAAAGCTTTCATACACCCATGGTGGATATCAGTATTCAATCCTGAATCACTATTTTTGATGTGAAAGTATTTAAGGGGGACAAAAGACATAAAAGAGAGGCAGGGTACCCCGCTTCTGAAGCCTCTGAGGTGTTGTCAGCTCCAAAGCTTTTATTTATGGCTGATCTTGGCCTAATTGTCCTGTTAAAAACCTTTGTGAACCTGGTTTTAAAGGTAAAATCCCATCAAATAATGAGAAGATATCAAATAAGCTTCCATTTTGATGTGACAAGGAGGTAATGAACAACTTTGACTCCTGTAGCCATGTCAATTATTAAGTATTTTCCATTTATAAGAACAAAAAGAGTATTTAAACACCTTTTTCTACTAGTATCCATGAGTTTACCCCATGGCAACCAGCTATTACTATGCTGTTTGCTTTTCTATGTAGAAATAAGGTAAAAAATTCAAAAATTCATTGAAAATACAGTTCTTGATGAATGTTTCTAAAGATTTCAGGACCAATTGAAAAAGGGATAATAAATCAAAACCAAAAATAATTCTGACTACATAATTAGGATTAAAACTTTTACTTACAATCCATTTTTGATGATTCTACATGAAACACTGAATCTTCAAAAATTAACAGAAAATACAACCTGTGATGGAATTTCCAATAAAATTTCTAATTTTGAGAAAACAGTGTTCATTTTGAAATAAAAGAAGTTTTATAGCCTTTAATACTTCATTTCTTAACCATAAATGGGTTTGTAGTAATGTTAAATGACTTGATGAAGTAATTATGATAATTCTACATGACAACAAGTGATATAAGCAATAAACAAAAGAGGATATCTGATTTATCACCCTTTTTTTTCAGATTTCTCCAGGAAAACCTCTGTGGGATGTTATTTACTTTAAGGAGGCCTCCTCTTGCTGTTTTTTCCAATCATCATCTTATTATTCAATCTTATCATTAGTACCAACAAGTGTGAGTTAATCTTCTCTTAAGTGTTTCAGTTATTTCAGAATGAATCATAAAGATGTGTAATAAAATAAATATACTCTTCTTAATGGTTTTTAACTTTCATATTTCTGTATTACTGATATAAATCTATTTTTATCCTTTAAAGCCACAAATAATCCTTGAAATCACTGTGCCATTCTTTTCAAGGTGTTTTGGAGTATTAGTCAGTTCTGTGTATTAATTCTTGAAGTTTTTCTCTAAATTGCAGTTTTCTTCAGCAATTATTATTATAATCATTCTTGAAAAAGAAACTATAAATTAAAATGGTTTTATATTATTTCAATAAGTTTTATCATTAATACTTATTGTAATTAATTCTAGTAGACAATTACTTCTTACTGTTATAATCACTAGTAATGTATAAAAATTAAAAGAAATAATTAAGAAGTTAATTATTTCTTTGTGGCTATGATAAATTGATTTATCATTTTATATAAGAATAGTAACAGTACTCTTGATCAATAGTAATTATATCAGGAGTTTCATAGACACATCTCACATTATCAAATGATGATTTATCTATAAAAGAATTTAAAGTACTTTTTTTGAAAATTTCATTCTAAAAATATATATTCAAGTTATAATAATATTTCAATACCTTAATGTAGATCTCATATATATATATAAATTGAGAATTATATTTAAAATAATCTTATGATTTGAAATGTTTCTTATATGAAAAAATAAATTTCCAATAAAGGATTTCATTCAATCTACTTTTTTTAAAAATAAATGTAATTCATATAGCTATAATAATTAGATAAGAGTAAATATTAGAATTCAAACAAGCCAAATTTTAGATTTAAAACCCTGGGTTGTTCTTTTTTGTAAAATCTTAAATTTATTTTGTAGTATTTCTAATATTCTAAACCTCTTTAGATGTGGTTTTTTCAAGTAAAGGAAAACATATGTTGTATTGATGTAAATCCCAAAATTTTGAAAAGAAAGCACCATCCTGAAACACACTAAGCTTAGTATTAAGCTTGTCTAATAATAATACCTCATAAAATATCCTTTTGAGAAAAATCAATTTAAATTTAATAAAATTTTCCTTAATTCAAAAAAACATTTAGCTCATAGTCCTTATCAATGAAATTTCAATTAATATCTTTTTAACAAACTTGGGAAAAGAATTCTCAAGAAAGTTGAGCACAGACAATTAGAATAAAATCTCCTTTCAGCAAAACTTTCATGATAAGCAAAACCAAGAAAAGATGAGTAAGATGAAGAAGATATTTCAATACTTGATTATTGTAATCAGAAGCAATATCTTGAGCCTCAAACAGTTATTATTGCACCCTATCTCTATCAAGAAATATTTCTTGAAAATATACCAGAATCCAAGTTCAAAAAATTATGCTGGACAACATGTGATTCTTTCAAATGGCTTCTTAATATTATCAAAAAGAAGCAAGTATTCAAAGATAATTTCAAATTGAATCAAGGGAATTTGTGAATAGAGCTTCCAGTGGGACTTTCATTACTGTGTAATAATGAAACTAGTGCATCATCTGGAAAAATTGGAAGGTTGGAATAAATCAATGTTCAGTTATACTCTATTGTAACAACCACTAATCAGGGGTGAGGGTATTCATACTTACACCCACTCAAACACCTCAAACCAGCAACTCCACTGTGTATCAGCATTCAGTTTCAGCAATCTTCTTTTTGTGAAACATGCATACAGTCTGGTTCATCAATACAGCCTGTCAATACTTCTACAGGCTGGAATTACCCCATACAGTTTGGATACACCATCCCCAAACTGTATGATCACTCAATACCACCAATCCACTTGTACAGATCCTGTACAGCCATAAAGGACCTGTATTGGCCAGACTCAATTTAATCATCAAATCTTCTAATGAAACTTCTCTGGCTGGATCAGGGCTGGTGATTCTCACATATACCAGCCGCTCTTTCTCCCTCCTGGGGACTTTTCCCCAGTTAATTAATTTAGTATATTTATTATTTTATAATTATTCTTATCCTTATTTTGGGTATTGTAATTATTTGATTGTAAGTTAGTCTTAGCCTTTTTCTTTCTTTGCCTGTACAGTATGAGTTGGGTGGCCATATCCTTATTAACCCTTCTCTTTCCATTCTGACAGGTTTAAACAGTGAAATTGGACTTTTTTGTGGTTGGATCTTTTATCCTCACTCTTATTCTTTGTTTCTGCTTTTCTTATATTCTCTTATTCAGTAATTCATCTCACAACACTCTTAAGTGTATCCTTTCTTACCATATCCTGAGCCCTCCATAAGTAACTCCCAGTTTACTGAGTTCCAGACCCTCTTCACTTAGAAGAGCCCCTGTTAGATTAAATTAATTAACTCATCTTTGATTATTTCTTTTCATTCATTTAACTTAATTTCTCTCATTAATCAAATTACGACTCTTTTATGATCTTACGATTTTTTATTATTATGATTTTTCTCTCTCATCAATTTTCATCTCATTCATTTCATTCATATGAAAATTGATTCTTATCATTTCTTAATCATTTCTGACCATCTCAATCTCATTCTCTATTCTATATCAAAAATTAATTTCTCTTTTTTTTTTGTTATTGAGGTTTTATCAGGAGTTATTGATTGGTTGATTGATTGGGATTCTTTTGGGTTATTGATTCAGAGATTCAGGATTTTTATTTGGATTGGAATGATTAAATTTTGAATTCCTCAATATAACTGATTTATCTTCAAGAATTGATTTTTGATTATTGATTTATTTTCATTCCTGAAGATATTGATTTGACTGATTGATTCCTCAAGACCTTGAATTGACATTGAAGATATTGATTGATCAATTATTGAATTATTCAAGATTATTGATATTTTATTTGAATTGATTGTTGATATTGGTTGAATTGATTGAATTTGATTTCACCTCAAGATCATCAGGATTTTATTTATTTTTAATTTGGCCAAGCTGTGATTCCTTTTGAGAAGTACCATCAAGTTTTTATTCTTAAGTCTCCAATAATTCCAGTTCAGAATAGCCCTCCAGCCAAGAATACTAGATCTCAAAGAAATCCAGCTTTTCGCACTCCTATAGCAAGTGTTCCTCTTGACCACACCCCATCAGTTCATCAACTGAGTACAAATTTGGACAGAGGACCACCAATGGAAGGAGAAGCACCCTGCAGAAGAGGGGGAATGAAATCAACAAGATCAAGGTCTTTCTCTGGCCTATTGGGTGGCTACCCTGGCATGTCTGAAGGTGCAAGAGTAAGATTAGGGGAAGCTGAAGATGAAGAGGGGGAGGAGTCTGAAGAAACTAAAGTGGTAACTGCCTTGGAAGGTGCTCCTGAGGCTTCTGAAGCTGAAAATCTAGCCCATTCTAATCAACCTCTTGTCTCTCAAGCTGAATCAAATTTCATCAAGATGATGGAGAAGATGACTTAATTCATGGGGCAACTCACTCAAGCAGTTGCTCCCAGGGACAATTCCAAAGCCCCTGCATTCAGGACTCCATCAATGAAGGCACCTGATTCTTTTGATGGTACTCAAGCTCATAAATTGAGAGGATTTATCCAATTCTGTCAATTGATTTTCCATAATGATCCAGAAACTTTCTTCTCTTACAGGAAGAAAGTTCTGTACTCAACTTCTTTCCTCACTGGTAGATCTGGCAAATGGATTGAACACTACCTCTCCTATATTTCCAATGAAGATCCTTCCTACCTCTTCAATAATTGGAAGCTATTTGAAACTCAATTATTCAGTCTGTTTGGTGATTCCAGTGAAGTCAGGAAAGCTGAACAAGAGTTGGAAAATTTGAGGATGAAGGAAAGTGGTCATGTATCCTTGTACATTGCTGATTTCAGAAGCTTAATGTCAGTAATTAGAGATTGGGGATAAATAGCTTACATTCATGTGTATAGACAAGGATTGGCATCAAGACTTCTGGACCAGTTGGCTTTCTGCCCTGGTAGCTTCGATACTCTTCAAGAACCCATGGACATTACCCTGGAATTAGATACCAGATACCATGAGAGACAGAAGGAGAAGGGTAGTCATCAAGAAAAGAAGCCTCCTGTTACTGGATCCAATTCTTAAAGGCCTCCTCAAGACTCATCTTCAAAAAGGCCTCACCATAAGAAGAACAAGAAGGGAAAGCAATTTCAAGCTTCAAAGGACAAGCTCCATTCTGCTCTGCTTACTAAGGACAATAAATTAATTGGTTTTGGCAAGGAGAGGAGGATCAAAGAAGGGTTATTTACTTATTGCTGTGGAAATTTCCCAATTGAAAAGTGCTTCAAGAGACCTCAGAAAAAGCCTGGGTCATGAAGAGGCTTCCCTAGCAAGCAGGGTGTCACAGGGGCTCTTGGACAGAAAATCAAGAGAGGCCTGGCACTCAGCAATCAGGGAACTCACTTGAAAAACTCCAAAAGAATAAAGAATTTAACTTGTCTAAGAAGAATGCAAGTAAAAAGATGAGATGCAATAAGAGAAGTGAGAAGCCAAATTTCCAAAGAGCCAACCAAGTAAGTCCTTAATCACTGTTCCAACCTCCCAAAATGAAAAATGGACTTAGTAAGGATATGAACACAAGATATCCATTGACAGGAAAGGAAAGAAAAGAGAAAAGGTGCTCAATGAATGAATTGATAATATCATTATTCACTTAACAAAAATGATAAGATAAATAAAGATGAAATAAAATCAAAATATATTAATTAACTGGGGGAAAAACCCCCAGGGTAAAAGGAGGCTGGTATATGTGAAAAGCTGGGAGCTTGACTCCTTCATGCCAACAGATGGTCTGTATTGAATACTGGAAGCTGTATTGATTGTCTGTTGGAGTGTATACCTTTCCGGATTGGGAAATTAACTGTGTTTAATTATTTTCCTGTGATTTATCATTGAAATACAGGTCTTATTGAATCCAGACTGTATTGAAATGAATTTGGTTTCCAAGCTGGATTGGTGGAGCATTGACACTTGAACACTTGTTTGGAACTGCCTCTTGAATACCCCTTGGGAATGAATTTACGGTATTCCCTTGCAAGGAATACTTGAAGTGAGATCAACTAATGAATTCCTGATGGCGTCATTGGTCTTTGAGAAATTACACCTGCACTTGATCCTTGATAGGTCCTCTGGATGACATGACACCTTGGTGACTTATGGAATGTTGAATTACCCCTCTGATATTGACACCATTGGATTTCTGGTGAAAAAAGGTGCAGAATGGTGTATAACACCATTTATGACAATTTGAGTTGCTGGAGGGTGAAAGTGGCCAAAGGTCTTTGTGAGTGAAGTCAGGAGGATGCGAGTGAAAATTGGGTTTTGGGTGACTTCAGAGGTGACAAGGTGTTTATGGGTTTATTGGCCAATTTTGGGTTTCTGGCCAAACACAGCTTATACAGCTATAAAACTGTATTTGTGCAAAGTGCGCAAAAATGCACAAAAAAAGCAAAACTGGAAGTTAAGCCTCAAAAAGCCTGTTATGGCCTTTTGGACATATTTCCCATAATAAATGAGAAAATGGCATATACAGCTGAATACAGCAAAAATGCGCAAAATGTGCAAAACTGTATTTAAAGCTTAGAAAGTCAAAGACAGGATTTTGGGCTGTATTTTCCCTGTTTACTGGAAAATACCTGAAAGTGCCCAAAAGCAGACAATGGCCTTGAAAGGCCTGATGATAGTGAAGGGGCCAGGCTGGCCCCAGGAGTGAAATGGCCATAAAAGGCCAGAAAAGATGAGAGGGCCAATTTGGCCTGTGATTATGCATATGGCCAAATTTCCATAAGATTGATATGGCACTGATATATCATATGGAGTCCAGGAGGGTAATTGCCATGGTTGTGACACTATCCCCCATCTTGGAATGGTGAGCTCCTGAGCACCAACACAAGGTGAAGCCTGTTGAGGCAACTGGAAAGGATTTGAGACATGGATCCAAGAGGAGTGATTAAGAGAAATATAATTTGATACTAAGATTGAAAAGTTGGCATGTGATGCGGGACTTGCTTTATATTCTTTTTACATTGGCTTCATGATTGATCGAATTTTGAAAATGAATGATGGTTGTTCATGAATTGATTTTTACTTTAATAAAGAAAATTTTGAAATTGAAATATAATACAAATAAAAATAAAAGAATTGAAAATGAAAATAAGAAAAGAAAAAAAGAAATGAAGGGAAATGACTCTTGAGGAGGTTCCAATCTTCATCACAGAGGTTGATAATTGATTTTGAAATTGGCCAAGGACCTGGAAGGAGGAATCTGATGCCAGGTGCTCACAGAGTCGCCAAGGTGATTCTTACAACAAAAAGGGTAGAATACCTCTAAAGGTTCATACCAGGAGTGGGACTGACATTTGGTAATGCCTCTCCCCACCAGGTACCATAAAAAATCAAGCTCTTGAAGAATTGGGTCCTGGCTTGTCAGGATATAAAGAATAAAAATCCTTGATCAGTTCAGGAAAATTCTTGAGCTTTTCAGTTTGTTCCCAAGTGGATCTTTCTGAGTCTTGACTGAAACCTTTCCATTCCACAAAATACCATAATTTGCCCCTCTTAAGCTTTGAGTCCAGTATTTGAGAGACTTTCCATTCCTATTCTTCTTCAATGACAATTGGAGGAGGAGGCTCCTGATTCCTATTTGGAATTTTTGATTTCTTGACTGGTTCTACAAGTGAAATATGGAATACTGGATGGATGGACTTCCATTGAGGTGGTAGGCATGAGTTCTGACTTTCTTCAAGATTGGAATAGGACCCAACCCTCTTTCAGACAGTTTTTTGGTGGGTCTAGTTGATTTGATGTTCTTGGAAGAAAGCAGTACCATGTCACCAGTATTGAAAACAGGTGGACTTGCTCTACTTTTATCTGCATACCTCCTAAACTTGTTTATGGCAACTTCAACTTCTCTCTTGACATATTTCTGTACTGATTTTATTTTTGTTGATAGATTTCCAGCAGGAGTATCTTGAGTAATGTGAACTGGGTCAAATTGAGGATCCATTCCATAAACAGTAAAAAAAGGTGATTGTTTTGTTAAAGAGTGGTCAGAGTTATTGTAGGAAAATTAAGCCAGAAGGAGCCAGGTGTTCCAATAATATTGATGATAACTGAAATACATCCAAAGGTACTATTTCAGTATCTGATTTACCCTCTCTTTCTCTCCATCAGTATCTGGATGGTAAGCAGTTGACATATCTCTTGAAATCTTGAGCTGCTGACAAAGATTGGTCCAAAAAGAAGAAACAAAAATAGAACCTCTATTACTAACAATTCTTGAAGGAAGGCCATGCTTTGAGAAAATATTCTTTATGAACAAATGGGCCTAAATCCAGTGAATTTTCTGAAGACATTGTTGGAATAAAAACTGCAATTTTTGAGAATCTGTCCACTATGACAAGGATTGAGTCAAATGAATTGGACAGTGGAAATTGAGTGAGGAAATCTATTGAAAGACAAATCCAAGGACCATTTGGAATTGGAAGAGGTTTTAAGAGTCCAAACTTCTTGTGATGAATATTTTTTTTTCTTGAGCACTGTTGATAGGATGATACATAATCCTTGATAAATTGAGTAATGCCAGACCATTGAAAATCGCGCTTGACAAGTTTGAGAGTCTTCTCTTGGCCAGAGTGTCCAGCTGGAGGAGAGTCATGCCTCTTTTGAGGTATACTGAGTTGAATTGTGGGGTCATTTGGAACCACCACCCAATCTTTGAACAGGAGAAGTTGGCAAGAGGAATCAAAAGAATAATCTTGAACAGATTTACCTCTACCCAAATATTGAGAATCTTGCTATAATTCTTTCTGAATTGAGCCAATCAAACTTGAAAATGATACCACCTTGACTGAAAAGAACTTTGAAGCTTCAATTTCATCTTGCTTGATTATTTTTTGATAATTCATTGGATTTTTGCTGATGAAATATTCCCCCATCTGGGGGTAAACGTTTTCCTGATGTGACAATGCATCTGGAAGGGTGGTAAGTGATTTCAAAATGAAATTCAGAGAGAAATTCAGCCCAGTGGGCTTGATGGCAAGTGAGAATCTTTGATGTCATGAAATATTGAAGTGAAGAATGATTGGTGAGAACTTCAAAGGAGAAAGAAAGAGAAAGGAATAAAGCTCTCTGGCGCTTGAGATCCCAGACTATGCAAAGGAGCTCCTTGTAATGAATCTCATGATTGAGCTCTGCTGGAAGAATCTTGCGACTATCAAATGAAATGGGATATTTTCCTGGGTCAGAGACCTGAATCAGTACAGCACCCAGGGCATAATCAGAAAGCTCAGTCTGTATAATGGTGGGTAGAGAAGGATTAAAGTGAGAAAGCATTGGAGCAATGGTTAATGCCTCTTTTAGTTGATGAAACTGTCTAGGCGCTTCCTCATTGAGGGGAAAAAGGGAATCTTTCTTGAGGAAACTTGTGAGTGAACTAATTTTCTTTGAGTAATTCTTGATAAAATGGAAATGAAACTTGGGAAAGCCAAGGAATGATTGAAGAGCCTTGAGGTTTCTTGGAGGTGGCCAATTGAGAATTTGCTGGACTTTTGCTTGGTCCATCTTGAGGCCTTCAGAAGAAACAACATAACCTAAGTACTCTACACCAGAAACAGCAAAGAGGTTATTGGCTCTGAGTCTGGTAAGAACATTGGACACATGAGTGACATTTTCTTCTTCATATTTGGAAAAAAAATTATTTTAATCCAAATGAACCACAACATAAATGTAAGATGTGACTATGAAACTGATGATAATATTACTATTAATCAACAGTACTATGTCTGTTCTTATGAAATATAATAATAGAAAATTATTATAACCACAGTTAAATAATTATAAAATTATTTCTTTCACGTGTTATACACTACTAGTGATGATAACAGTGAGCAGTAATTGTCTACAAGAATCAATTGCAAGAAGAATTTAATAATAAAAACTTCTTTTATTAAAATAATAAAATTATTTTAATATATAATTATCTTTTACAAGAATAATTATAAAGATAATTCTTGAAGAAAACTATTACTAGAGAAAAACTTTAAGAATTAAAGATAAATGACTCACTAATACTCCAAAGAACTTATTGATAGATAAAAGTAGAGAAATTTGACGTGGAATTGTGGATTTAAGGTATCAAAAGGATTTATAACAGTATTACAACAATATATAGTTGGATTCTATGATTTCACGTCTTTCTGGTTGATTCTGAAAGATTTAAAACACTTAAGAATAGCTGTAACTAATACTTACTTGTTGGTAATAATGATTTAATAAATTGATAAGATGATTCCTGGAAAAAACAGCAAGAGGAGGCCTCTTTTAAGTCAACAACAGCTCACAGAGGCGTGCCATGGAGCAAACTGAAAAACCAGTGAGTGAGAAAACAATAAACCCTTTTGGTTTATTGATTACATCATTATTTGTCACGTAAGATTATCATAATTACTTAATTGATGCTTTTACGTGATTACCAACCCCAATATGGTTAAGAATAAAAGGAGTAACACTTGTAAATCTTCTTTTATTCTAAAAGAATCATTGATTTCTCAAATTTATCAATGTTATTGCCAATTTCATCACAGGTTGTAATTACTGTGAATTTTTGAAGATTCAGTGTTTCACGTAGAATAACCAAAAATGGACTGTAAGTAAAACGTTTGATTTTACTAGTAAAACTGTAATTATTTTTGGTTGTACCATAGATAATACAGTTTTCCTTTAGTCCTGAAAGTTTCAGAAGGATTCATTAATAATTGTATTTTTAATGAATTTTTGAAGTTTTTACCTCATTTCTACGTAGAATTGCAAATAGCAGTGTTTTGCTGGTTGCTATGAGGTAAATCAATGAATATGGGTCCCAAAAGGGTTTTAATTACTCTTTTGGGGTTTATCCATGGAAAGTCATTAGTAATTGACATGGTTACAGGAGTGTAAGTAGCTCATTACCTCCTTGGCACGTCAAAATAGCAGGTTATTTGCTATTTTCTGGTGTTTTACAGTAGTTGTAACTTGGTAACCAAGTTCCCAAAGAGTTTTAGTTTACCAATTAGGCCAAGATGAGCCATGGATCCATGCTCTGGAGCTATCCACACCTCTGAGGCCTCAGAAGTTGGGTACCCTGGCTCTCTTTGATGTCTTTTGTCCCCCTTGCCTATTTTTTACGTCAAAATAGTAATTTAAGCTTAAAGTGAGAGATCCACTATGGGTGTACCAAAAGTTCATGTAAGAATACCATGATATTAAGTGCTCAAAACATGCATAACACTATTCTTAGTGTATATGTAACATGGGATTTCTCACTTTCCCATTATTTTGGCTAAAAATCAAGAAAAACAAAAATTTTCACGGATCTTTTATGTGGTATTAATGATGTGGTATTGGAGTATTTTCCATTTTACCACCTCAAATACTTAAATTGAGCTTATTCACTCTATGGAGCTACCCTAGGTGAATTTTTGTGTAGAATCCAAATCCGGTCTTAAATCCATGGATTTACTTACTCAATAAAAAGTTATTCATCTTTTCTGAAATTGAAAATGATGAATTTTGGATATATGCATGACTTATGAGTTGTGCATAATTCAAAATTTCTTTTTAAGATAATTGTGGCCTATTTGGGTATGTAAAATATACCTCAAGGCTCACAATAAATATCAAGAAGATCATAAAAAATATCATTGACAAGGTTTTGAAAAGAGGCAGGAGCATTGGTGAGCCCAAATGGCATAACCAAATACTCATAGCTGCCATATTTAGTTCTGAAAAATGTCAAATGTTCATCACCTTCCTTGATTCTGAGCAGGTTATATGCACCACCCAAATCAATCTTGGAGGAGATAGAAGAACCTTTTAAAACCGTAATAAGCTGATTCATAGGAGGAACAGGATACTTGTTCTTCCTAGTAACAGCATTGAGTTTGCGGTAATCAACACACAAGCAGAGGCCACCATCTTTCTTTTTGACAAAGAGGACAGGTGCTCCTGTTGAGGAGGAGCTTGGACGGATGAAACCTTTTTCTACATTCTCTGAAATGTAGGCCCTGAGTGTATCTGACTCTTGGTTTCATAAAGAGTAGATCACCCCAACTAGAGGTAGAGACCCCTCCAGCTCAACATGATGATCACAGGCATGAAGAGGAGGAAGTTTCTCTGCTTTCACCTTGGAGAATACATCCAAATACTGGTGATAAACAGAAGGAACAGCCTTCATCATGGTTTCTATTTCTTCTGGCTCTTCTTCTTCATCCCACAACTCCTCCAGGGAGTCATGATAAGATGAAGGAGGAAGGTCCATGTCAGCCTGTGACTCAAAACAGAGCACTAGCATGACATCCAACATACCATAAATAATGGTATGACAAGTATTGAACAAACATAGTCAATACAGGTAATAAATAAGAGGAAAAAACTCCTCTTAAATTAAACACCAACCTTATCCAAACGGAATAAGGAAACCTAGAGGAAAATAAACAAGTCAAAACCCTTATTTTCACCCCTCATCTAACTTATGCATATTTACGTTATTCTATACCAAAATCATATTTTTCTTAAAGCTCACATAGAGAGCTACACAATGGTATCATCCATGTTGCTGTAACACCACCACAACTGCAGATACCATATGACCTTTATTTTAAAACCAAGACCCCCCTGAAAGTCAAAGAGGGCTTGTACAAAACTGTACAAAAGTACAACCAAATTAAATATCTAAACAAGGGCTTTAATTTGAGACACCTTAGATCTCTGTATCTCTTAAATTGACTGAGGGATCTTGGTTCAAAGGTTTAACAGCCAAAATACAGATATTCTGAAAAACAACAATATAAGCAAACCCCTGTATCTTTGGCATAAACTCATACAACTGTACAGAGTAATATACCAAACTGTAGAGCTAATCAAGCCCTACAAGACTGTATCATCAGAATACAGATATCTTCCAAATTGAAGAAGATATCTGGTATGGAAGTTTTTGAAGCTTCATACTGATGTACAAAAATACATCCAAAAACTTAAAACCCTTATAACTTTTGCTATTTTGAAGAAGGGTAAACATGAAGCATACCAAATTGAAGAGCTCATTAAGCCCTTCAATTCTGTGCTCTTGGTTTCTTGATATCTTAAGACTAGACTGAGATATCTTGACTGGAAGAGTTTTCTAGCAATACATGACTGTATCAAACTTGTATCAAACAGTATTGCTCTCATAGTTAAAATAATATACTTAGGAAGATATAGCCTCTCTAAAATCATAATTACTGATCATACAGACACTAGAAAAACGTCATCCAAGTGCTGATGTGGCAGGTGAAAAGTCTTTTCACCCTGTATTGATCCAGAATGATCATTTGTGGTTCCAAAACCACAATTCTGCCTCTATTGACGTCAGAATTGATGATCCAGAACCACAGATTGATCATTGGAGTGAAAACCTTCACTCCTCTGACGTGTGAAGAGTTAATAACTCTTGACAGTCTTGAAAGATATAAAAAGAAGAGTTTTTCCCTTCAAAACCCATCATATCTTATCTTATTTACCCATATTCTTACGTGACAAAACTGTTACCCATCAGTAGTGTCCTTAGAATTATGAAAGATATAATTAGATCATAATTATTGTAGTACTTCTTTACAGTCAAAGATATTAGAGTATTGCAACCCAGGTCCTAAACAAACTCATCACCACTGTTACCATGTAGCAGTAGGACCTGAAGAATTAAATTTATTTGTTTTTTGATGTGTCACAGTCATAATACTAGCTTGTATTTACATTTTATAGCTACTATATAGACTCACCCTGACAGTCCATATTCCCGAAGAGATGAAGTGAAGATACAGCATTATCTTCTCCAAAATCTTGAATCTCTTTGAAGACCTCATCTCTAGATGATAGTAATGACTTATGGTAATTAAGGTAAGGAATATGGACATAAGTTGGAAATGATGGTGTTCTAGAATCACCAACCAGAGCTGCACATGATTTGGCAGAAGAAAGGTCATTACTGAGAGATTTTGAAGGATCAAAATAGTCCTTATGATCAGAATTAAAGGTGATCAGCCCTTGCCTCCAATCAATAAATGAATTAAAATTATTGAGAAAGTCAAAGCCCAATATGAGGTCTTCTCCCTTGGGAGTATCAATGACTAAAAAGTCCCATTCAAAGTTTGGGAAGGAAGGGAGCTCAACCATATATTTGATATGGTGAGTTACAAATAAGGAAGGGGACTCAGAGGAGTCCATAATGATAAGGGGAATCTTCTCTGGAGGCTCTGACATAGTCAAAGAATACTTGTGAACAAAATTCTTTGCAATAAATGAGTTGGTAGCACAATAATCAATGAGAATACTGTAAAAAAAATCAGAAAGAGAAGAAAAAACAAAGAATTTAGGAGGATTCTTGACACCAGTATTCAGAATGCACAATTGTTCTCTGGAAGGAAAACTGTGAAGACCATTGAACACAACATGGTCTCCACTCAGGCTTTTCCATGGCTGGGAAATTTGCCTGAAGGTTGGGTAAGCTTGTTTTGAGGCCTTTTGATACAGGACTCAAAGCTATGCTTCCCACCACAATAGGTACAAAGACTCTCTTTGATTTTTCTTTCTTTTTCAGAATTAATCAACTTGAAACCTTTTCCAATAAAGAAGAATGGGGCTTGTCCCTATTCTGAAAATTCTTCTTCTTGTTTTGACTCGAGCTTAAAGAATTTTGAGGATGAGAAGAATTTGACTTTGAAGCTTCTGGCCTCTTCTCTTGATGATGACTCTTTTCATTTTGCCCCTCATGGTACCTGGTATCAAGCTCCAGGGTAATGTCCATTAAGTCTTGAAGAGAGTCAATTCTTGAAGGATAGGAGGCTAATTGATCCAAAATTCTGGATGGCAATCCCTTCCTTAAATGATGGATGAGAGATCTTTCACCCCAATCACCAATTCTTGAGACCAAACTTCTGAAATCAGCAATTTATAAGGATACATGCCCACCTTCTTTCATTCTTGAAGAATCCAATTCTGCTTCAGCTTTTCTGACTTCATTTGGGTCCCCAAATAAATTAAAGAGTTGAGATTCAAATAAGCTCCAAGAATGGAGAAGGTAATTTGAGTCTTTATTGGTGAGGTTGAAAAGATAAGGCTCAATCCGTTTTGCAGCCCTGCCAATGAGAAATTAAGTGGCATAGAGAACTTTCTTTCCATCTTGAGAGAAATTTGCGGTATTATTATGAAAAATCAATTGACAAGATGAATGAAACTTCTAACTTTGAAGGGCTGAGTCCCATCAAACCATTCTGGTGCCTTTATAGATTGAGTCTTGATGCTTCAGAAGATGAAGCTGCTTGAATGGTAACCATAATCTGAGTCATTTTCTGCATAATGGCCAATAAGGACGGCTCAGATTGATGAGAGACAGGATGATTAGACTGGGCTAGATTCGGTCCTCCAGTACCTTGGGATGCCCCCACAGGAGCAGAAACACCTTCAGTACCATCAGACCCTTCCTCCTCCTCTTCACCACCTTCCCCAGGACCTCTGAAAATGGTCCTTGAAGTTCCTGGAAATCTGCCAACTACTCCTTAAAATGAAATTGATCTTCTTGGCACTCTTCCTTCCTTCCTGGATGGTGCTTCTCCTTCCACATTTGGTCCTCTGTCTAAATTGGCCCTCAGTTGAGGAACTGCCGGGGTGACATCAAGAGGAGCTCTTGGAGTTGGAGTGAGAACAGCTGGAGTTCTGGCCTGACATTTTGTCTGCCTTGTAGGAGGTGAGTGTTGGATGGGCATGATTTCAGGATAAAAATGAAATAGAATGAACAATAATCAATATTTGAAGATGAAAACTTGAGGCAAATTGAAATAAAGCTTGAAGTCAAAAGTAAAAATTAAAATCTTGAAGAAAATTAATAAATCAAAATGAGATCTTCAGGTAAATCAATCAATTAAATATCAAATGAAAACTTGAAGTCAATGAATCAAATGAGTCAAAATGAAAAACTTCAGGAAAATCAATCAATCAATGTCAAATGAAATCTTAAAGTCAATGAATCAATATGTAAAATCAATCAAAATCAAAATCCTGCAGAAGATCAATCAATCAAAATGAATTCTTGAAGCAAAATCAATTTAGGTCAAAATTCCTGATGTGAAAAATCAGAAAAATCAATGAAATCTTCAGGTCAATCAATTTTCTTGAGGTCAATATCAATTTATGTCAAATCAATCAATAAAATCAAAATTTAGTGAGTTCTTCTTAAGAAGTCAAAATTCTTGAAGAATGAATCAAATATGAATCTTCATGTGAAGAATGTGTCTGAATAATTGATGAGAAATTTGAAAATTAAATGAAAATTATGCCTGAATTATGAATGAATTAAAATTTGATGATTTGATATAAGATTTGAAAGAGAAGAAAAAATAAATTTGGGTCAGCTATCAATTTCAAAATGAAGAATGATTGAGAGAAAATTGAGGGGGGACAATGAATTATTAAGCTCATAAGCATTGAATAGTCATACTTTTGATGAAATGAGTGAATGAAATCATAGAGAAAGAATGAACAGAATGAAAAGAAATTATGATTTATTTAATATAATGTCACAGGGGCCCTTGGAAAGAAAATCAAGGGTGGCCTGGCACTCAGCAATCATGGAGCTCACTTGGAAGACTCCCAAAGAATAAAGAATTGAATTTCCCTAAGAAGAATGTAAGTACAAAGATGAGATGCAATAAGAGAAATGGGAAGCCAAATGGCCAAAGAGCCAACCAAGTCCTTAATTACTGTTTCAACCTGCCAAAATGAACAATGGAGTTAATAGGGATATGACCACCAAATATCCATTGTGTCACAGGGGCTCTTGGACAGAAATCAAGAGTGGCCTGACACTCAGCAATCAGGGAACTCACTTGGAAGACTAAAAAAGAAGAAAGAAATGAAAATAAAAATAATAAATTCCTCTAAGAAATATGCAGGTACAAGATGAGATGCAATAAGAGGAAAGGGAAGCCAAATGGCCAAAGAGCCAACCAAGTAAGTCCTTAATCACTGTTTCAACCTGCCAAAATGAAAAATGGAATTAGTAAGGATATGACCCCCAAATATCCATTGACAGGCAGAGAAAGAATAAGAGAAAAGGTGTCAAATGAATGACTTGATAATATCAGTATTCACTTAACAAAATGATAAGATAAATAAAGATAAAATAAAATCAAACTATATTAATTAACTGGGGAAAAACCCCCCAGGGTGGAAAGGGTAGCCGGTATATGTGAAAAGTTGGGATCTTGAGTTCTTCAGGCTGAAAACTGATCTGTATTGATCCTTGAGGCTGTATTGATTGTTTTGGGAATTGATACAGCTGGCTAATATTGAAATTGAATTGGGTTGCATGAATTTCCCATGATTGAAAATGAAATACAGTTCTTAATGGATCCAGACTGTATTGAAATGAAGGTGGTTGCCAAGATGGCTTGAGTGGAGCTTTGACACTTGACAATTGGATGAATTAATGAATGAATGAACTGACTCTTGAATCCCTGGAGAATGGTGGAACAGTATTGCCTTGGAGGAATACTGTGAATGAAATTATCCAATGACATCTGGATGGCGTGATTGGTCTTTGACGCTGAAACACTTGCTCTTGAGCTTTGATGAGTCCTCTGAATGATTGGGTGCCTTGATGACATGATTATATGTTGGAATGTTGAAATGACCATTTGATATTTCCACCATTGAATTGCTGTTGAAAAATGATGCATAATGATATATAACATCATTTATGGCATATTGGTTCATTGGAAAGAAGATTACGTTCAAAGGTCTTGAGATGGAAAGACAGAGGGGAAAAAGATGAATGGGATGGCTTCAGAGCTTGGAAAGGTGTTTCTGGGTCCTTTGGAGCTTTCAGCCACTTTTGGGTTCTGAGCCAAAAGCTGCCCCAAAGGGCGGGAAAGTGTCTTTTGGACACTTTGCGTCAAAGTGTGCAAAAGTGCACAAATATGCTCATTATGAGCCCAAATGGCCAAAAACAGCCATTTGGGCCATTTCCCCTGGTTTTGAGGGAAATGGCCAGAAATACCCATTTGGGCATAAATTTCCACTATGGCTTCTCGATTGAGGTGAAGGGCCATGAAGGCCCCAAAAGACAAATGGCCATAAATGGTCCATAAGATGATGATGTGGCCATATTGGCCACTGGTGATGGATATGGCCAATTGGCCATAAAGTGACTGTGGCTTGATATGCCATACGGAGATCCCAGGAGGTGAATTGCCATGGTGGTGACAGTACCCCGCACCTTGAAATGGTGAGCTCCTGAGCACCAATACAAGGTGAAGCCTATTGAGGCTATTGGAAAGTATTTAGAGTGGAATAGAGGAAAATCAAATAATAACTGATATTAAAAATCTGTCATATGACACAGGACTTGCTTGATCTTCTTTTGAGATTGGCTTCATGATTGATAATGTTTTAATGAATGAATATTTTTTGAGATGAATTTTTGATATGATAAAGTGAAATGAAAATAAAATTCAATATAAAGAATGAAAATGAAAGTAAAAGAAAGAGAAAAGAGAAAAGAAAGATGAATTGAATCTTGAGGAGGTTCCAATCTTCATCACTGAGGTTGATAAATGATTTTGAATTTGGCCAAGGACCTGGAAAGAGTAATTTGATGCCAGGTGCTCACAAAGTGGTCAAGGTGATGTTTTGACAAGATTGTAGACCCCTCAGGGAAGTGCACACCAGGAGAGGAACTTACTTTTGGTAGTTACCACTCCCGCCAGTGCCATACAAATAAAAACAAAAATGTTGAAGGAATGAATCTGAATTTTGAAGTCTTGGAAATGAATTGAGAAGTGAATGGCCATAAGATTGGAAATGAAGTTGAAAGCCATGCCAAAGATCTGTGTCCAAAATTGAAAAGTGCTCACAGAGTCGCCAAGGTGATTCTTACAACAAAAAGAAGAGTAAAATACCCCTAAAGGTGCATACCAGGAGTGGGACTTACTTTTGGTAATTCCTCTCCCCACCAAGCACCATAATGAATCAAGCTTTTGAAGAATTGGGCCCAGGCTTGTAAGGATATAATGAATGAAGATCTTTGACAAGTTCAGGACAATTGTTGAGGCTTTCAGCTGGTTCCCAAGTGGATCTTTCTGGGTCTTGACTGAAACCTTTCCAATCCACCAGATACCATAGTTTTCCTCTCTTCAGCTTTGAGTCCAGTATTTGGGAGACTTCCCATTCCTCTTCTTCTTCAATTATGATTGGAAGAGGAGGCTCTTGGTGCCTATTTGGGATTGCTGATGTCTTGACTGGTTCTCAGAGTGAAATATGGAAGACTGGGTGGATGGACTTCCATTGAGATAGGAGCTTGAGGTGGTAGGCATGAGTGCTGACTTTCTTCAAGATTGGAAAAGGACCCAACCATCTTTCAGACAGTTTTTTGGTTGGTCTAGTTGATTTGATGTTCTTGGAGGAAAGCCATAACATGTCACCAGGATTGAAAACAGGTGGACTTGCTCTACTTTTATCTGCATACCTCTTAAACCTGTTTATGGAAACTTCAAGTTCTCTCTTGACATCTTGCTGTACTGATTGGATTTTTGTTAATAACTTTCCAGCAGGATTATCTAGAGTAATGTGAGCTGAGTCAAAATGTGTATCTCTTCCATAAACAGTGAAAAACGGTGATTGTTTTGTTGAAGAGTGGTCAGAGTTATTGTAGGCAAATTCAGCCAGAGGGAGCCAGGTGTTCCAATCATCTTGATGATAACTGACATACATCCAAAGGTACTGTTCTAGTATCTGATTTACCCTTGCTGTCTATCCATCAGTTTCTGAATGATATGCAGTTGATAGATCTCTTGAAATCTTGAGCTGCTGACAAAGATTGGGCCAAAAGGAAGAAACAAAAAGAGAACCTCTATCATTAACAATGCTTGAAGGAAGGCCATGCTTTGAGAAAAAATTCTTGATGAATAAATGGGCCAAATCTAGTGAAGTGATTGAAGACATTGTTGGAATAAAAACTGCCATTTTTCCAAATCTGTCCACTATGACTAAAATTGAATCAAAGGAATTGGACGGTGGCAACTGAGTGATGAAATCCATTGAAAGACAAATCCAAGGATCATTTGGAATTGGAAGAGGTTTGAGGAGTCCAAACTTCTTGTGATTAATATTTTTGTTTCTTGAACACTGTTGACAGGATGATACATAATCCTTGATAAATTGAGTCATGCCAGACCAGTGAAAATCCCGCTTGACAAGTTTGAGAGTCTTCTCTTGGCCAGGGTGTCCAGCTAGAGGAGAATCATGCCTTTTTTGAAGCTTGCTGAGTTGAATTGTGGGGTCATTTGGGACCACCACCCAATCTTTGAACAAAAGAAGTTGGGAAGAGGAATCAAGAGAATAATCTTGGACAGATTTACCTTTACCCAAATCTTGAAGGATACTTCTATATTGAGAATCTTTCCATAATGACTTCTGAATTGATTCAATCAAATTTGAAAATGCTTCCACCTTGACTGCAAAGAATTTTGCGGCTTGAATTTCATCTTTCTTGATTATTTTTTGATAATTCATTGGATTCTTGCTGATGAAATCTTCCCCCCTCTCTGGGTAAATGTTGTCCCGATGTGACAAAGCATCCGCAAGGGTGGCCAAGCGGCCAGGGCGGTAAGTGATTGAGAAATGAAATTCAGATAAAAATTCAGCCCAGTGGGCTTGACGGCGAATGAGGATCTTTGATGACATGAAGTATTGAAGTGATGAATGATTTGTGAGAACTTCAAAAGAGGAAGAAATTGAAAGAAGGAAAGCTCTCCAAAGCTTGAGAGCCCAGACTATGCCAACAAGTTCCTTGTCATGAATCTCATAATTGAGCTCAGCTGGGAGAAGCTTGCGGCTATTAAATGCAATGGGATGTTTTCCTGAGTCAGAAATCTGACTCAGTACAGCACCCAAGGCATAATCTGATGCATCAGTCTCTACAATGGTGGGTAGAGAAGGATCAAAATGAGAAAGGATTGGAGCAATGGTGAAAGCCTCTTTGAGCTGATGAAACTGTCTAAGAGCTTCCTCATTGAGGGTAAAACAGGAATCTTTCTTGAGGAAACTTGTGAGTGAACTAATCTTCTTTGAATAATTCTTGATGAAATGGCGGTAAAAATTGGCAAAGCCAAGGAATGATTGAAGAACCTTGAGATTTCTTGGAGGTGGTCAATTGAGAATTTGCTGTACTTTTGCTTGGTCCATCTTGAGGCCTTCAGAAGAAACAACATAACCTAAATACTCTACACTAGGAACATGAAACAGGCACTTGGAGGCCTTAGCAAAGAGATCATTGGCTCTGAGTCTGGAAACTTCTTCAGATTCAGAAAAGACCATAATGTCATCCAAATAAACCACAACATAAATATCAAGAAGATCATAAAAAATATCATTGGCAAGGTTTTGGAAAGAGGCAGGAGCATTGGTGAGCCCAAATGGCATAACCAAATACTCATAGCTGCCATATTTAGTTCTAAAACATATCAAGTGTTCATCACCTTCCTTGATTCTGAGAAGGTTATATGCACCACAAAAATCAATCTGGGAGAAGATAGAAGAACCATTGAAAACATTAAGAAGCTGATTCATAGGAGGAACAGGATACTTGTTCTTCCTAGTAACAGGATTGAGTTTGCGGTAATCAACACACAAACGGAGGCAACCATCTTTCTTTGTGACAAAGAGGACAGGTGCTCCTGTTGAAGACGAGCTTGGCTGGATGAAACCTTTCTCTACATTCTCTGAAATGTAGGCCCTGAGTGTATCTGACTCTTGGTTTGATAAAGAGTAGATCACCGCAACTGGAGGTAGAGACCCCTCCAGCTCAATATGATGATCACAGGTGCAGTGAGGAGGAAGTTTCTCTTCTTTCACCTTGGAGAATACATCCAATTACTGGTGATAACCAGGAGGAACAACCTTCATCACGGTTTCTATTTCTTCTGGCTCTTCCTCTTCATCCCACAGCTCCTGCAGGGAGTCATGATAAGATGATGGAGGAAGGTCCATATTCCCAAAGAAGAGATGAAGTTAAGATACAGAATATCTTCTCCAAAATCTTGAATCTCTTTGAAGACTTCATCTCTAGATGATAGTAATGACTGATGGGAATTAAGGGAAGGAATATGGACAGAAGATGGAAATGATGGTGTTCTAGAATCACCAACCAGAGCTGCACATGATTTGGCAGAAGAAAGGTCATTACTGAAAGATTTTAAAGGATCATAATAGTCCTTATGATCAGCATTAAAGGTGATCAGCCCTTGCCTCCAATCAATAAATGAATTAAAATTATTGAGAAAGTCAAAGCCCAATATGAGGGCTTCTCCCTTGGGAGTATCAATGACTAAAAAGTCCCATTCAAAGTTTGGGAAGGAAGGGAGCTCAACCATATATTTAGTATGGTGAGTCACCAATAAAGAAGGAGACTCAGAGGAGTCAAGAATGATAAGGGGAATCTTCTCTGGGAGTTCTGACATGGTCGAAGAATACTTGTGAGCAAACTGCTTTGCAATAAGTGAGTTGGTAGCACCATAATCAATGAGAATACTGTAAAACATATCAGAGAGAGAAGAAAAAACAAAACATTTAAGAGGACCTTTGAAACCAGTATTCAGAATGCACAATTGTGCTCTGGAAGGAAAGCTGTGAAGACCATTGAACACAACATGGTCTCCACTCAGGCTTTTCCCTGGCTGGGAAATTTGCCTGACGGTTGGGTAAGCTTGTTTTGAGGCCTTTTGATACAGGACTCAAAACTATGCTTCCCACCACAATAAGTACAAAGACTCTCTTTGATTGTTCTTTCTTTTTCAGAGTTCATGAGCTTGAAATCTTTATTCAATAAAGAAGAATGGGGCTTGTCCCTCTTCTGAAAATTCCTCTTATTCTTTTGACTTGAGCTTGAAGAATTTTGAGGATGAGAAGAATTTGACTTTGAGGCTTCTGGCTTCTTCTCTTGATGATGACTCTTTTCATTTTTCCTCTCATGGTACCTGGAATCAAGCTCCAGGGTAGTGTCCATTAAGTCTTGAAGAGAGTCAATCCTTGAAGGATGGGAGGCCAATTGATCCAAAATCCTGGATGGCAATCCCTTCCTGAAATGATGAATAAGATCTCTTTCACCCCAATCTCCAATTCTTGATACAAGACTTCTGAAATCAGCAATGTATAAGAATACATGTCCACCTCCTTTCATTCTTAAAGAGTCCAATTTTGCTTCAGCTTTTCTGACTTCATTTGGGTCGCCAAATAGAGTGAAGAGTTGAGATTCAAATAAAGGCCAAGAATTGAGAAGCTAATTGGAGTCTTGATTGGTGAGATTGGAAAGGAAAGGCTCAATCCATTTTGCAGCCCTGCCAATGAGAAATGAAGTGGCATAAAGGACCTTTTTTCTGTCTTGAGCAAAGTTTGCCGGATCATTATGAAAAATCAATTGACAAGACTGAATAAAGCTTCTAACTTTGAAGGGCTGAGTCCCATCAAAGCATTATGGTGCCTTCATAGATAGAGTCTTGAAGGCTGGTGGTCTTGATTCTTCAGAAGATGAAGCTGCTTGAAGGCTGGCCATAATCTGAGTCATTTGCTGCATGATGGCCAATAAAGATGGTTCAGCCTGATGAGAGATAGGCTGATTAGACTGGGCTAGAGTCGGTCCTCCAGTACCTTGGGATGCCTTCACAGGAGCAGGGACAACTTCAGTACCATCAGACCCTTCCTCTTCACTATCTTCCCCAGGACCTCTGAAATTGGTCCTTGAAGTTCCTGGAAATCTGACAACTACTCCTGAAAATGAACTAGATATTCTGGGCCCTCTTCCTTCCTTCCTGGATGGTGCTGCTCCTTCCAAAATGGGTCCTCTGTTTGGCCCTCAGTTGAGACACTGCTGGGGTGCCATCAAGAGGAGCCCTTGGAGTTGGAGTGAGAACAGCTTGCGCTCTGGCCTGAGATCTTGTTTTCCTTGCAGGAGGTGAGTGTGTGATGGGCATGATTTCAGGATAAAAATGAAATAAAGTGAAAAAGAATCAAAATTTGAAGATGAAAACTTGAGGCAATTGAAATAATGCTTGAAGTCAAAAAGCAAAATCAATATCTTGAGGAAAATCAATAAAATAAATAAATCAAATAAAATCTTCAGTTAAATCAATCAATTAAATATCAAATGAAAACTTGAAGTCAATATCAAATCAATGTCTTGAAGTAAATCAGTGAATCAAATCAAAATGAAGTCTTCAAGTCAATAAATCAATGAATCAAATCAATCAAAATCAAAATCTTGCAGAAAATCAATCAATCAAAGTAAATTCTTGAGGCAAAATCAATTTATGTCAAATTTCTTGATGTGAAAAATCAGTCAAATCAATGAAATCTTCAGGTCAATCAATTTACTTGAGGTCCATATCAATTATGTCAAATCAATCAATCAAATCAAAATCAAGTGCGTTCTTCTTTCAAAATCAAAGTTCTTGAAGAATGAATCAAATATGAATCTTGATGTGAAGAATGTGTCTGAATAACTTCATGAAAAATTTGAAATCAAATGAAAATTAATATGACACCTATGAATGAATTAAAATGATGATTTGAATAATATTTAAAAAACAGAAAACAAGAAATAAAATTGGGTCAGCTTTCAATTTTCAGAATGAAGGATTAATGAGAGCAAATTGAGAGGTGACGATGAATCATAAGGTTCATAAGCATTAAAGAGTCATAATTTCAATGAAATGAGTGAATGAAATTATAAAGAAAGAATGAACAGAATGAAAAGAAATTATGAGTTAATTAATATAATGTCACAAGGGCTCTTGGACAGAAAACAAGAGTGGCCTGGCACTCAGCAATTAGGGAGCTCACTTGGAAGACTCCAAAAGAATAAAGAAATGAAAATAAAAAGAATAAATTCTTCTAAGAAATATGCAGGTACAAGATGAGATGCAATAAGAGGAAAGGGAAGCCAAATGGCCAAAGAGCCAACCAAGTAAGTCCTTGATCACTGTTTCAACCTGCCAAAATGAACAATGGAATTAGTAAGGATATGACCACCAAATATCCATTGACAGGCAAAGAAAGAATAAGAGAAAAGGTGCTAAATGACTGACTTGATAATATCAGTATTCAATTAAAAAATGATAAGATAAATAAAGATAAAATAAAATCAAACTATATTAATTAACTGGGGAAAAACCCCCCAGGGTGGAAAGGGTAGCCAGTATATGTGAAAAGTTGGGAGCTTGGGTTCTTCAGGCTGAAACCTGATCTGTATTGATCCTTGAGGATGTATTGATTGTTTTGGGAATTGATACAGCTGGCTAATATTGAAATTGAATTGGGTTGAATGAATTTTCCATGATTGAAAATGAAATACAGTTCTTGATGGATCCAGACTGTATTGAAATGAAGGTGGTTGCCAAGATGGATTGAGTGGAGCTTTGACACTTGACAATCAAATGAATGAACTGCCTCTTGAATCCCTGGAGAATAAGGAACAGTATTGCCTTGGAGGAATACTGTGAATGAAATTATCCAATGATGTCTGGATGGCGTGATTGGTCTTTGACGCTGAAACACTTGCTCTTGAGCCTTGATGAGTCCTCTGAATGATTGGGTGCCTTGATGACATGATTATATGCTGGAATGTTTAAATGACCATTTGATATTGCCACCATTGAATTGCTGTTGAAAAATGATGCATAATGATATATAACATCATTTATGGCATATTGGTTCATTGGAAAGAAGATTACGTCCAAAGGTCTTGAGATGGAAAGACAGAGGGGAAAAAGATGAATGGGATGGCTTCAGAGCTTGGAAAGGTGTTTCTGGGTCCTTTGGGGCTTTCAGCCACTTTTGGGTTCTGAGCCAAAAGCTGGCCCAAAGGGCGGGAAAGTGTCTTTTGGACACTTTGCGTCAAAGTGTGCAAAAGTGCACAAATATGCTCATTATGAGCCCAAATGGCCAAAAACAGCCATTTGGGCCATTCCCCCTGGTTTTGAGGGAAATGGCCAGAAATACCCATTTGGGCATAAATTGCGGCTATGGCTTCTTGATTGAGGTGAAGGGCCATGAAGGCCCCAAAAGACAAATGGCCATAAATGGTCCATAAGATTATGATGTGGCCATATTGGCCACTGGTGATGGATATGGCCAATTGGCCATAAAAGCACTGTGGCTTGATATGCCATACAGAGATCCAAGGAGGTGAATTGCCATGGTTGTGACACATTGACAGGAAAAAGAAAAGAGAAAAGGTGCTAAATGACTGACTTGATAATATCAGTATTAACTTAACAAAAAATGACAAGATAAATAAAGATAAAATAAAATAAAAATATATTAATTAACTGGGGGGAAAACCCCCAGGGTAAAAGAAGGCTGGTATATGTGAAAGGTTGAGAGCTTGACTCCTTCAGGCCAACAGCTGGTCTGTATTGAGTACTGAAAGCTTTATTGATTTTATGATGGAGTGTATACCTTTCCAGATTGGGAAATCAACTGTGTTGAATGATTTTCCCATGATGTATCATTGAAATACAGGTCTTAATGAATCCGGACTGTATTGAAATGAATTTGGTTGGCAAGTTGGATTGGTGGAGCATTGACATTCGACAACTTGTTTGGAACTGCCTCTTGAATACCCCTTGGGAATGAATTTACAGTATTCCCTTGCAGGGAATGCGTGAAGTGAGATCAACTAATGAGTTCCTGATGGCGTCATTGGTCTTTGAGAAATTACACCTGCACTTGAGCCTTGATAGTTCCTCTGGATGACATGACACTTTGGTGACTTATGAAATGTTGAATTACCCCTCTGATATTGACACCATTGGATTGCTGGTTAAAAAAGGTGCAGAATGGTGTATAACACCATTTATGATAATTTGAGTTTCCAGAGGGTGAAAGTGGCCAAAGGTCTTTGTGAGTGAAGTCAGGAGGATGAGAGTAAAAGTTGGGTTTTGGGTGACTTCAGAGGTGACAAGGTGTTTCTGGGTGTATTGGCCAATTTTGGGTTTCTGGCCAAACACAGCTTATACAGCTATAAAACTGTATTTGCGCAAAGTGCGCAAAATGAGCAAAGTGAGCAAAACTGGCAAACAAGCCCCAAAAGGCCTGATATGGCCTTTTGGACATATTTCCCATAATGCATGGGAAAATGGCATATACAGCTGAATACAGAAAAAATGCGCAAAACTGTATTTAAAGCTTAAAAAGCCAAATACAGGCTTTTGGGCTGTATTTTCCCTATTGAATGGAAAATACCTGAAAGTGCCCAAAAGCAGACAATGGCCTGGAAAGGCCTGATGATAGTGAAGGGGCCATGTTGGCCCCAGGAGTGAAATGAACATAAAAGGCCAGAAAAGATGAGAGGGCCAATTTGGCCCATGATTATGTATATGGCCAAATTGCCATAAGAGTGATATGGCACTGATATGCCATATTGAAGCCAGGAGGGTAATTACCATGGTTGTGACACAGGGAAAAGACTCAGTGGGAATCATGATGTGTTTAATGGTTCTCACTTATTTCCTTCAAGTGCACAATTGTGCACTCTGAATACTAGTGTCAAGAAATCTTTAAAGTTTCTTATTTTTTCTCCTGTCTCTGATATTTTTTATAGTATTCTCATCAATTCTGGTGCTACAAAATCTTTTATTACAAAGATTTTTGTTCTCAAGTACTCATTGACTAGGTCAAAGCTCCCTGAAAAGATTCCTCTTCTCATTTTGGTTTCAAATTAATCACCTGCCCTGTTCATCACCCATTATACCAAGTGGGTACTTTACTTGCCTTCCTTCCCAAGCTTTGGATGGGAATTTTTTATCATAGATTCACCCAAGGTGGAAGACCTGATATTGGCATATGGTTTCCTCTACCATTTTAATCCCATTATTGATTGAAAAAATGGATTGATCACCTATTATTCTAGTGTTATTAAACCTTCTTCTAGTATTTCCTTGGACACTTCTGTCAACAGTGTTGCTCTGGTTGGTGAACTTAAGACACCTTCCCTTCCTTCATCTTTCCATATCCCTTCCATCATGCCATCTCATTTATTACTTAAATCACCAGATGAAGTCTTTAAAAAGATAAACAATGTTGTGAGAAGATATTGCTATATCTTCAATACATCTCTTTCAAGGGGATATTGACCTTCCTCCCTTATATTTTCATGCCTCCCTGGAGGAGCAGTTGGATGAAGAGGAAGAGCCAGAAGAAATTGAAACTGTGTTAAAGGTAGTCCCTCCTGCTTATCACCAATATTTGGATTTGTTCTCCAAGGTGAAATCAGAGAAACTTCCTCCACACCGCACCTGTGATCACCATATTGAATTGGAGGGTCTTCTACCTCCAGTTGGCGTTATCTACCCATTATCAAATGAAGATTCAGAAACACTAAGGGACTACATTTCAGAGAGTGTAGAGAAAGGTTTCATAAGGCCAAGCTCCTCTTCAACAGGAGCACCTGTCCTTTTTTTCAATAAAAAGGATGGGGCCCTTTGTTTGTGCGTTGACTATCACAAACTCACTGCTGTCACTAGGAAGAACAGGTATCATGTGCCTCCTATGAACCAGCTTATTACTGTATTCAATGGTCCCTCTATCTTCTCTAAGATAGATCTACGTGGTGCATATATAATCTCCTGAGACTTAAAGAGGCGGATGAGCACTTAACAGCCTTCAGAACCAAATTTGGTATTTATGAGTATTTGGTTTTGCCATTTGGCCTTACCAATGCTCCTGCTTATTTCCAGAATCTGGTGAATTATATATTTGTAGATCTCTTGGATATCTTTGTTGTATTTTATTTAGATGATATTATGGTCTTTTCTAGCTCTGAGGAGGAACATGTCAAACATGTGGCCTCTGTTGTCCAAAGACTGAGGGACAGTAATTTGTTTGCCAAAGCCTCCAAGTGTGTATTCCATGCCTCAAGTGTGGAATACTTGGGCTATGTTGTTTTGAGTGATGGCTTCAAGATAGATTCTCAAAAGGTTCAGCAAATCCTCAATTGGCCTCATCCCAAGAACATCAAAGCTCTTCAATCCTTCCTTAGCTTTGCCAATTTCTATTGTCTTTTCATTAAAAATTACTCCAAAAAAGTCACTGCTCTCACTTCCCTTCTTAAGAAAGACTCTCCTTTCATCTTCAATGAGCAAGCTCCTAGTCAGTTTCAAATACTCAAAGAGGCATTCACCACTGCACCTATCCTTTCCCATTTCAATCCATCCCTACCAACTATTGTAGAGACTGGTGCTTCTTATTATGCCTTGGGTGCTGTACTGAGTCAGATGAATGACTCAGGAAAGCATCCCATTTCATTTGACAGTTGCAAGCTTCTCCCAGGTGAGCTGAACTATGAAATTAATGACAAGGAACTCCTTGTCATAGTTTGGGCTCTCAAGTGCTGGAGAGCTTTCCTTCTTTCTCTTTCCAATCCTTTTGAGGTCTTGACAGACCACTCTTCTCTTCAGTATTTCATGTCTTCCAGAGTTCTTACTTGTTGTCAGGCCCATTGGGCTGAATTTCTTTCTGAGTTTTATTTTGCTATCATGTACCACCCAGGAAGGCTGCCCACTTTACCAGATGCCTTGTCACAATGGGATGGCGTGTACCCAGAGAGGGGGGTGGACTTCATCAGCAAGAATCCTCAGAATTTTCATCATGTAATCAAGCAAAATGAAATTCAAGAGTCAAGATTCCTTCCAATCAAAGTGTAAATATTCTCAGATTTAGTTGACAAGATTCAAAAATAAGTATGGCAAGACAAAACCTATAAAGAAATACTCAAGAAACTAGCAAGAGGTGAATCAGTTACAAATTATTCTCTTGAACCTCAAGCCAAGTTATTATTATTCAAAGATAGAGTGGTAATCCCAAGCAAGAAGAAATCCAACTCAATATTCTTCAAACACATCATGACTCACCATTGGCTGGCCATCCTGGCCAGGAGAAGACCCTCAACCTCATCTAGAGGGATTTGTATTGGGCTGGCATGAATCAATTAATTAAGGACTATTTGTCCTCATGTCACCAATGTTCAAGAAACAAGAACATTCATCACAAGAAGTTTGGGTTACTCAAGCCTCTTAAAATTCCATCTGGTCCTTGTAAATCTTTATCAATGAGCTTTATCACTCAATTGCCCTTGTCAAACAACTTTGATTCAAGCTGTAAGATTTGACTATGAAACTGATGATAATATTACTATTAATCAACAGTACTATGTCTGTTCTTATGAAATATAATAATAAAAATTATTATAACCACAATTAAATAATTATAAAATTATTTCTTTCACGTGTTATACACTACTAGTGATTATAACAGTGAGCAGTAATTGTCTACAAGAATCAATTACAAGAAGAATTTAATAATAAAAACTTCTTTTATTAAAATAATAAAATTATTTTAATATATAATTATCTTTTACAAGAATAATTATAAAGATAATTCTTGAAGAAAACTATTACTAGAGAAAAGCTTTAATAATTAAAGATAAATGACTCACTAATACTCCAAAGAACTTATTGATAGATAAAAGTAGAGAAATTTGACGTGGAATTGTGGATTTAAGGGATCAAAAGGATTTATAACAGTATTACAACAATATAGTTGGATTCTATGATTTCACGTCTTTCTGGTTGATTCTGAAAGATTTAAAACACTTAAGAATAGCTGTAACTAATACTTACTTGTTGGTAATAATGATTTCATAAATTGATAAGATGATTCTTGGAAAAAACAGCAAGAGGAGGCCTCTTTTAAGTCAACAACAGCTCACAGAGGCGTGCCATGGAGCAAACTGAAAACCCAGTGAGTGAGAAAACAATAAACCCTTTTGGATTATTGATTGCATCATCAGTTGTCACGTAAGATTATCATAATTACTTAATTGATGCTTTTACGTGACTACCAACCCCAATATGGTTAAGAATAAAAGGAGTAACATCTGTAAATCTTCTTTTATTCTAAAACAATCATTGATTTCTCAAAGTTACCAATGTTATTGCCAATTTCATCACAGGTTGTAATTACTGTGAATTTTTGAAGATTCAGTGTTTCACATAGAATGGTCAAAAATGGACTGTAAGTAAAACGTTTAATTTTACTAGTAAAACCATAATTCTTTTTGGTTGTACTATAGATAATACAGTTCTCTATTAGTCCTGAAAGTTTCAGAAAGATTCATTACGAATTGTATTCTTAATGAAGTTTTGAAGTTTTTACCTCATTTCTATGTAGAATTGCAAATAGCAGTATTTTGCAGGTTGCTATGAGGTAAATCAATGAATATAAGTCCCAAAAGGGTTTTAATTACTCTTTTAGGGTCTAGTCATGGAAAGTCATCAAGAATTGACATGGTTACAGGAGTCTAAGTAGCTTATTACCTCCTTGGCACGTCAAAATAGCAGGTTATTTGCTATTTTCTTATGGTTACAGTAGGTGTAACTTGGTAACCAAGTTCCCAAAGAGTTTTGGTTTACCAATTGGGCCAAGATGAGCCATGGATCCATGCTCTGGAGCTATCCACGCCTCTGAGGCCTCAGAAGTTGGGTACCCTGGCTCTCTTTGATGTCTTTTGTCCCCCTTACTTATTTTTCACGTAAAAATAGAAAATTAAGCTTAAAGTGAGATATCCACTATGGGTGTACCAAAAGTCCATGTAAGAATACCATGATATTAAGTGCTCAAAACATGCATAACACTATTCTTAGTGTATATGTAACATGGGATTTCTCACTTTCCCATTATTTTGGCTTAAAATCAAGAAAAACAAAAATTTTCACGGATCTTTTATGTGGTATTAATGATGTGGTATTGAAGTATTTTCCATTTTACCACCTCAAATACTTAAATTAAGCTTATTCACTCTATGGAGCTACCCTAGGTGAATTTTTGTGTAGAATCCAAATCTGGTCTTAAATCCATGGATTTACTTACTCAATAAAAAGTTATTCATCTTTTCTGAAATTGAAAATGATGAATTTTGGATATATGCATGACTTATGAGTTGTGCATAATTCAAAATTTCTTTTTAAGATAATTGTGGCCTATTTGTGTATGTAAAATATACCTCAAGGCTCACACAAGCTTAGTAGTTGTGGACAGGTTCTCAAAAATGGAAATCTTAATTCCAGCTTATGGAGCAATTACTGCCCTGGACTTAGCTCAAATTTTCATCAACCATGTCTTTTCCAAACATGTTCTTTCAGCCAGTATTATTAGCTATATAGGATCCTTATTTGTTTCATCATTTTGGACTCAATTATGTCAGCATATCAAGATATCAAGAGATCTTTCAACTGCCTTTCATCCTGAAACAGATGGACAGACAGAGAGGGTAAATGAGATTCTAGAACAGTATCTTTGGATTTATGTCAGTTACCATCAAGATTACTGGTACACCTGGCTCCCTCTGGCTGAACTTTCCTATAACAATGCAGAACACTCATCAACAAAGCAATCACCTTTTTTCACCATTTATGGAAGAAATCCCAGCTTTTACTCAATCAATATTTCTCAAGACTCTCCTGTTGAAAATTTGTCAACACAACTCCAATCAGTACAGAAAGTTGTCAAAGAAGAATTAGGGTCAGAAGTAAGGAGATTCAAGAAGTATACAGATAGAAATAGTACAGTTCCACCTGATTTCCAACCTGGGGATAAGGTATGGCCATCTTCCAAGAACATCAATACTACAAGACCCACCAAGAAACTTTCAAAAAGATTTCTTGGACCCTTTGAAGTCATTAAGAAGATTGGAAGTCATGTTTATAACCTCAAGTTGCCTTTGAAATGGAAGTCAGTTCACCCTGTATTCCATGTGTCATTACTAGAACCAGTCAAGAAGTCAAGTATCCCAAGTTGTAATAAATTGTCACCACCACCAGCTCTAGTGGAGGAGCAAGAAGAATGGGAAGTGGTCCAGGCTCTGGACTCAAAACTCAAAAAGAGATACATTATGGTATCTTATATAGTGGAAAGGATTCAGTGAAGACCCAGAAATAACAACTTGGGAGCCAGCTTCTAACCTTACCAGCTCACCAGACCTTGTCAAAGATTTCCATTCATTGTATCCAGACAATCCTGGCCAAAATACCTCAAGAGTTTGATTTTATGGTGCTTGGTGGGGAGAAGAGGTTATGAAAGTAGGTTCCTCCCCTGGAATGCACCTTTAAGGAGGTATTCTACACAAATGTTGTTGTAAGAATCACCTTGGCCACTTTGTGAGCACTAGCAAACTCTTTGGACAGATTCAGAAGGCCTTGCAACATCAATACCCTCAAATTTGGACCTTTCTTCAAGATATGGCCAAATTACTTCTTCTTTTATTTTTTTTATTCTTTTCCAGCTTATGCCAATCTCATCTACTCAAGACATTCATTACTTCAAAGTCAATCATGGAAAAGGTATCAGTTTTACGGTGCTTGGTGGGGAGTGGAAGTTATGAAAGTAAGTCCTATCTCCTGGTATGCATCCCTGAGGGTTCTACGTCTTGTGAAACACCACCTTGGCCGCTCTGTGAGCATCAAATGCTTGGTTTTTATCTTTCAGAAAATTCTTGGCCAAAATCAAGCAACTCACCACAAGAAGGACAAACCTCAGGAATTTCTCCATTTCTTTTTCTCTACTCTCTGTTTCTCTCATCTTCTTTCTTTTCTTTACTTGTATATTTCTTTTTTAAAGAAGCAGAATCCCCTCCCAAATCATGTATTGGGAGGTTCCATTTATTTTTTATTTTTTATTTTAGTATCTTATAAGAGTGGGGATAGAAGTCAAACCAAATACAAAGAAGGACAAGGAAACTAGTTATCTCTACCCAAATGATCAAATGTTTTCTGGAAATCATTAATCAAATCATCTTCATACCAGGCAAATTTTGTAGCAATCCCCTCAGAAGCAGTCCCTGGAATAGTCCTATCATTAGCACACATAATCACCTCCCTACTATTTCTATCAACCCTCCTAAATAACCTGGCCACAGAATCCTTATTTCCACTTGCGGTATTTGAATATTCTCTGGTAACTCGGATAGGCCAGAAATCCCTGTGCTTAAACACTTGAGCAGCAGGAAATGGCAAAGGAGAAAGTTCTGCTCTTTTTCTACTAGTACTGGCCACAGGTTGGAGTTGTTGTGAGGTGACTACGGGTTAGTTTCTGGGCTGTTGGATGGTGGATGGTCTTACTGCTGGATTCAAGGCAGGCCTGGTGTTGGAAGAGTTTGGTGAGGCAGGAGGCATGGAAGTAGGAATGGCATCAAGAGTGAGTTGGAAAGTTCTGTGGGTACTGGGGATGATGTGACTTTGCAATCTCTTGGCAGGAGGCTGGGAAGGAGAAGTATTGGATGGATGACCAGAAGAATTAGGAAACACCTCAGCTTCTTCACCATCCAATTGATCACTACCTTCAGCATCCATATCAGGTGGGGAATCAGCATTTTTCTTTTTTGTTTCACTATGCCTTCAGTATTGATCCTGAATATTGGGACTTCTGAGCTGGAGTATCTTGCCCTACCACCAACTGGGATGGGCCCTCCAAGATTAGTGCATTTGGCCACATCCCTCTGCCTAGAACCAGTCACTGAATCAAGATATCAGTATCCATTTCACTCACAATCAGATTACCCTGAAGTACCATCAAGAGTAGGGGCTTCAGAAACTGGGGACTCTTTCCCAAAAGGCCCATCTTTCTTACTCCACAAATACCTCCTGACGTTTGAAGCTTGCTTCCCAGTACCACAACATGGCTTCTTCCCAATAAAGCAGTAGTGGCATTTTGAAGATCTGGGATTGTAGTGTGCAAAAGAGTTCATCCCCTTTTCCAAAAATTCATCACAAGCAGTATCAAGAACTTCAACTGCCTTGTAACCATCATAGGTTTGGGTGGGATCAAAATGACCAGAAGAAGCCATCAACTGAGAATGTCAGAACCATGGAGGACAGATGGTGATGGCGCAGAAGGGGAATATTCAGTGATTTCAGTCAGTTTGGAACTCATGACTAAGGAATATGCAAGCAGAAGATTAAAGGAGTCAGATTTAAATCACTTCAAGCCTGAAAGAAATGCCCTCAAAATCCTTAAGGTGGTGAGTCAAGGTCCCTGTTGGACTGAAATCACCACCCAGGACCTCCCCTGCAAGTTTGGGGAGGTCAGAATCTTGATGGTCCTGGACTCTTCTAATGGTCCCATGGGACCCCTGAAGCCCCACCAAATTTGGGCGCAGGGGGTCTCCAATGGCCCCCATGGACCACGGACCGTAGGACCCCAAAATCAACCCAAGACACAAAATGGGCCAAAAATGCCCCTCAAGCCAAATAATCAGGGAATCAAAAAAGGGCCAAAAGGGCCCCAAATACAAAATTTGAGGAACTTTCAGGGACAATGGGGACAAGACCCCCCCTTGAAGACTTTTAAAAAAAAGAATTCCAATCAAGGCAAGAATGGGCAAACATCAAGTTGGCCCATTCACAATGAGGTATATGATCATATAATCATTGGCCATCAAACTTTGAGCAGAAAAGCTCTATGGCACTCATTTTGGGATATAACCCAAGGGCCATGCCTTGAAAGGAAGGAAATGAATGAATCCCAAAAGAAACATATTTCAAAGCTTAAAGCACTTACTCAAGCTAACAGAAGGGGGAATATAATTCAACTCAAGTATGACAGTGAAGAAACAAAGAGGGGATTTTCAGGATAATGTTCAAGAGGAAGATATAATTAAAAAGAAAATTTTTGAAAAAAATGGGGGGATGTTGAGATGCCACTCAACAGTGGCAGGGTAGTATGGTTTTCAGGAGCCCACCAGTTTCAAGAGGGGGATACTGTAACAACCACAAATCAGGGGTAAGGGTATTCATACTTACACCCACTCAGACACCTCAAACCAGCAAATCCACTGTGTGTATCAGCATTCAGTTTCAGCAATCTTCTTTTCCTGAAACATGCATACAGTCTGGTTTATCAATACAGCCTGTCAATACTTTTACAGGCTGTAATTACCCAATACAGTTTGGATACACCATCCCCAAACTGTATGATCAGTCAATACCACCAATCCTCTTGTACAGATCCTGTACAGCTGTACAGGACCTGTATTGGCCAGACTCATTTCAATCAACAATCCCTCTCATAAAAACTCTCTGTCTGGATCAGGGCTGGTGATTCTCACATATACCAGCCCCTCTTTCTCCACCCTGGGGACTTTCCCCCAGTTAATGAATTTAGTATATTTATTATTTTATAATTATTCTTATCCTTATTTTGGGTATTATAATTATTTGATTTTAAGTCAGTTTTAGCCTTTTTCTTTCTTCACCTGTACAGTATGAGTTGGGTGGCCATATCCTTATTAACCCTTCTCTTTCCATTCTGACAGGTTGAAACAGTGGACTTGGACTTTTTTGTGGTTGGCTCTTTTATTCTTACTCTTATTCTTTGTTGCTGCTTTTCTTATATTCTTTTATTTAGTAATTCATCTCATGACACTCTTAAGTGTATCCTTTCTTACCATATCCTGAGCCCTCCATAAGTAAGTGCCAGGCCCTCTTCACTTAGAAGAGCCCCTGTGACATCTATACAAAAAGGGTGATAAATTCACTATTGATATGTAAGACAAACTACCTTACATGGCCAAGTGAAGATGGAAAACTAGATATATCACAAATAATACAGGAGGAATGTTTTACAGGATGTATTTAACTTATTTATGGTATATTAATGAAATTACTGTGAGCTATATTTTGATTGTAAAGAAAATTATGTGATTTGATTCTTGAAATCAATTTTCATAAAGTATTTGATGAAATTTTCTCATTTCCTTCAGATATTCAATTAATTTTCAATTGTTATTGAATGTAAGTAATTTATTTTGATCTATTAATGTGGGTCTAACTGAGTCAGTCCAGGATTCAGGTGCATACCAACAAATGGATTTATATAAGCTTCCTGAAAAGTATTTCCCTTATAATAAATATCTACTAGCTGATTAAGCTTATTCAGGCTTGTAAAGGGACAGAAACTCTAGGAATCATCACCCAGAGAGAATATTTAATTACTGTTTAAGTCAGTCAAAAGTACATATTGAACATGCAATTGGAATATTGAAAGGACTTTGATCATCTGTGAGACTTGAGGTATATTTTACATACCCAAATAGGCCACAATTATATTTAAAATAAATTCTGAATCATGCATAACCCATAAGTCATGCATACATTAAAAATTCATCATTTTTTATTCCACAAAAGATGAATAACTTTTTTTGAGTAAGCAAATCCATTGATTCAAGGGCAGATTTGGATTCTACGCAAAAATACACCTAGGGTAGCTCCATAGAGTGAACAAGCTTAAAGTAACTCTAAGAGGTGGTAATATGGAAAATACTTCAATACCACATAAAAGAATTGTGAAAAAAATATTTTTTCTCAATTTAATGCCAAGATAATGGGAATGTGAGAAATCCCATGTTACATATACACTAAGAATAGTGTTATTCATGTTTGTGGCACTTAATATTATGGTATTCTTACATACAGTTTTGATACACCCATAGTGAATATCAGTCTTTGAACCTGAAATTCTATTTTTGACATGAAAATAGCTGAGGGGGACAAAAGACATCAAAGAGAGCCATGGTACGCAACTTCTGAGGCCTCTCAGGCCTGGGTAGCTCTTAAGCTTGGATCCTTGACTGATCTTTGCTCAATTGGTATACTAAAACCTTTTGGAAACCTAGCTACCAAGTTAAAATCTCAATAAATCATAAGAAAACTGCAAATAAGCTACTATTTTGACATGACAGAGAGGTAAAGAGCAACTTGGACTCCTGTAACCATGTCAATTCTTAATGATTTTCCATGCATAAACTCGGAAGTAGTAATTGAAGCCTTTTTTGGACTAGTATCCATTGATTTACCCCATAGCAACCTGCCATATAGTGTTATTTGCAATTCTACATAGAAATGAGGTAAAAACTTCAAAAATTCATTAAAAATACAATTCTTGATTAATCTTTCTGAAGCTTTCAGGAAAAATGGAGAGAAGTATTATTCATAAATAAACACAAAATAATCACATTTTCATAAGTAAAATTAAAAGTTTTACTTACAGTCCATGTTTGATAATTGCACATGAAATACTGAGTCTTCAAAAAGTCACAGGAAATGCAACCTGTGATGGAATTTCCAATAACATTGATAGCTTTAAGAAATTAATTTTTATTTTGAAATAAAAGAAGATTTAAATTTGTTACTCCTTTATTCTTAACCATATTTGGGTTGGTAGTCATGTAAAAGCATCAATTAAGTAATTATGATAATCTTACATGACAACATATGATGCAATGATTAATCCAAAAAGGATTATTGCTTTATCACTCACTTTTTCTTCAGTTTTCTCCATGAAATGCCTCTGTGAGCTGTCTTTTACTTAAAAGAGGCCTCCTCTTTCTGTTTTTTCCAAATCATCTTATTATTCAATTATACCATTATTACCAACAAGTAAGTATTTGTTAGATCTTTTCTTAAGTGTTTTATTCTTTAATAATCAACAAGAAAGACATGAAATCATAGAAATCAACTATATATTGTTTTGATATTGCTATAAGTCAACTTTGATCCCTTAAATCCACAATTTATCTGTCAAATCTCTCTACTATATTCTTTTAAAAGGTTCATTTGAGTATTAGTGAGTGGTTTATAATTAATTCTTAAATCTTTTCTCTAGTATTTGTTTTCTTCAAGAATTATAATTATAATTATTCTTGTAAAAGATAATCATAAATTAAAGTAATTTTATTATTTTCATAAGAAGTTTTATCATTAAATACTTTTTGTAATTTATTTTTGTAGACAATTACTTCTTACTGTTATAATCACTAGTAGTGTATAACAAGTAAAAGAAATAATTATTGATTTATTTATTCAATTGTGGTTATAATAATTTTTTATTATTATATTTCATAATAACAGTCATAGTACTGTTGATCAATAGTAATATCATCAACACTTTCATAGAAAGATCTTACATCATCCCTGCAAGAGATATGAAATCCAATGAATGAAGTTGAAGATGTTCAAAGCTTTGTTTATTGGGGTTTGTATCTTATTATCTTGCATAACTTATTGGAACCAATTGGTGATGAATGGTTAGCCTTTTTTTGAAAGGCTACACAAGAGCATCCAGAGGTTTGCAAAGGGAAAGGATGGATTTCTGATTAGAAGAATATTCATTGAAATCTTCTTCCATTTAATTAAAAGCATTATCATTTGTCTTATTCATTTTGAATATTTCATTTTTTACTATGAGTATTTTTTTTTTATTAATTTATTTTTATTTATTATATTTTTTTTATTGAAAAAAACATCAAATAGCCCATGATAGGATATTCTGACAAATTTTTTGTTTTTTGTTTTTTTTACCTTTACAAAAAAAGGAAAACAAATAAATAAATTAAAAACTCATAGAAGAAATCTTTGTCTTGAAAGAATTATTATTTCCTACTCTCTGAGAGAATTTCTGACCTTTTTTTGTTATACTAGTTTTTATGTAATTACATTTAAAATAAATAGAACAAAAAATTCAAAAGTAAGTTTCTCTCCTCTAATTAAATCTCTTACTTAGACTTTGAGAGCCTGTCAAACAAAATTCCTCTCTTTCAATTTAGCTTTCTAAAATGAAGCTTCTGAGAGGTTATCTGACTTAATTTATGTTTTTTTTCCAATTTGATTTCAAAAAAATAAAATAAAAGATAAACAGTGCATTTTTCCTTTTTGATTCACTCTCCTATCCCTGAGAGGTCGTCTAACTGAATCTTTAATTTTTTTCAGTTTTTATCTTTTCAATTTAATTTTTAAAGAAAGCTCACAAGTGAGCTTTTTTTTTCTAACTTGATCTGTGAGCCTCTGAGAGGCTTTTTGACTAAATTCTTATTGTTTTGAGGTTTTTGTTTAGCTCTTTTCTTTTAGAAGAAAAAAATCAAGATTTTTTTTTTCTATAGCTCACTCTCCCAGCCTCCGAGAGGCTGGCCAACTGATTTTTCCTTTTTTCTTTTAGGCTTTAGCTTTTTGAATTTATTATTGAAAATAAAAAAACAGAAACTTTTTTCTTTTGTAATCAATCTCTTAATTTCTGAGAGGCTATCAAACTAAGTTTCCAATTTATTTTGTAGTTCTTATCTGTTCAATGTAAGTTTCAATGAAAACAATACCAAAAGCCAAAAAAGATCAACGTTATTTTTCTTCCCTCTAATTCACTTTCCTGCCATATGAGAGGCTGTACACCTAATTTTTTCTAGTTTTTTTTTGGAACTTCATTCTGAAAAAAAAACTCAAGAGTGAGCCTGTTTTTCTGTAGTTAATTCTACCACCCTTGGAAAGTACGTGATCCTCATTTTACTCTAATTTGTTTAGTTTCTTCTCTTTTTTTTCATTTTCATTTTGTTTTTGTTTTTTTGCAGTTTTATTCAGTTTTATTCAGTTTCTTTTTAGTTTTTCTTAGCTTTTTCAGTTTTTTCACATTTTTAGCTATTTTAGTATTTCTCAGTTTTTTTAGTTTTTTTAGTTTCTTTTCATATACCCAATTGGGAAAAAAGCTGTTGTGAGCCCAAAATTCAATTTTTGTCAAGTTGGTTAAGACAAATATGCAAATGAAATGTATTATTTCTTCCACAAGGTTTAAACAATATTTTCAAATATGGAAGAAATAGCTACTAGAAGTGTTTTAAAAATAAAATCCCAAAATAATATCTTGATAACATATTTTTCGAAAAAATATTCTTTTCTCAATTTGTTTTTTTTCCTTTGTTTCCACAAATAATCCTAACGCCATTATTTCTTACATACAAGCTTCTAATAAGCAGTTTTTTAATTAATCTAATTATATAAATAAAATTTCCAATGCATTTTTCAATACCTTTGGATACATGTATATTTCAAATTGTTTTCTTTTTGGGAGAAAATAGCTTTCTGATTGTGGTTACAATTGAGATATCAAATTTAATTTCATACCTAGTCTAAGTTACAAAAATATTTTCTATATGTCCCATCTGATTTACAGCTGTTTATTTACTGAACGCAGTTTTGAAAACTAATTGATGGAATTAAACTGTCCTTGTGTCTAATTTTCCTTGTTAGTTTTAATTATTTTTCAAAAACAAAGACACAAGAAAGAAATATTTTTTTCTTGACTAAACTATTTTTGTCTCTATCATTTCTCATGAATTGATATTTTCAAATGATAATTGGGCATATTCCTTTTGTTTCAAGTGCCAAAAAATTGAAATATATTTGGTAAAAAATAATCAAAAAAGCTTAAAATTTCTTAATAGGTCATAAGGTAATAAAAACAGTTGTTGAAATATTTCTTTGTGAAATAGCCGAGGAACTTGGAGAAAAAACACTTGAATATTTTCTAAAAAGTAAGATCCCTGTTGGAAGACATTTAGTTTCTCATGAAGAATAAAGTTCCCAGTTTTTTATGCCAATTTTAATAATTCCTTCCTTTCTTCTTTTTCTACAATGAAAAAATGAGTTTCAGAAAAAATTAAAAACAATCACAGAAATAAAAGTTAAATGGTACAAATTGTATCATTTCAATATTTTGTCCTGTTTGCGAAAGCACACATTGTTTATTTCTTTAATTGCTCTAATACTTTACTAATTATAAAATCATATCAGAATTTTTCACTTTATCGTTACTCTCAAATTCTTCCCTTTTTTGCTTGTAATATTTCGTTTTCAAAAAATCATAAGTCAACTTATTAAATATGAAATTAAAGTCTATATTTCAATAAAATTATATCAAATATTTATTCTGAATTGGAAGTTAAATTTAAAATTCATTATCTGTTCTTGCAAGCGTTAATCGAAATTTTTTTGATAATATTTGATCAAGATTATTTAATATAATTTTCCCTTCCAGGAGGCTTTGGACTGATAACATATGTATATCCTTTTAGAAAAAGCCATGAAATATTATCCTTTTTTATAGGAAAGGCAAGAGCTAAAAAATAGTCATTATTTTCAAAAATAAAATGACAGTACTTTATTGTGATAATTCAGTCAAAAAGAGGTTCATTTTTTCATAAAAGGAATATTTAACATAAAATTATTTCTTTTGTTCTCAAATTTGAAAATATCATTTATTTAATAATTGAATAAAGAATATAAGGTTCTTCATTTAATTCTTACAAAAAGTTAGTCATCAAGCTCTCCTTTGATAAATGAAATTCTTTTCTAATTTTCTATAAATTATTTATATAAGAAAAACTTATAATTAAGCTAAATATCTTTTTCAAAAATTGTATAAATTGAAAATTGACTCCAGGGAGATATATAAACATGCATTTTTAATGAAAAATGACATTGGGAATAAATAAGCTCATAATACTATTTTCAATTTAGACAACCAAATACAGTTTATAATTTAAAATAAGAAAATATTAAAAACTTGAAACTTAAAGGTATTCAATTTATGTATTACTTAAATAAAAATTTTAAAAATAATAATTCAGAATTTATGAATTATTCCTTATTAGTTTTATGTAGATGAAGAAAATATACTTCTATGAACTTTAGTAAGTTTCTTTTGGAGAAATATTTCATTTCAACCATTAATAAAGTGGGTATATCTTGAGAAGTCAGAAATACTTGGTTTGAACATATTCCTTTAAATTGTATTTTATACAATGATATTGATTCAGAGATATTTGATTAAGTATTCTTAATATTATTTACTCATGTTAAAATTTATTTAAAGATCAATAAATTATTTCATTTTATTAACAATAGAGGAAAATCAAAACTTTGTATAATGAACTTCCTGAAAAATAGGAATGGAAAAATAATAATTGGTATATTTTTCGAAAATCTTGAATTGGACTCTAAAGAAAGATAAAATTCAGATACAAACTTAGTCTAATCTCAATCTTTCAAGGCCCGCACCTGACCCTGGGGTCAAGCTGGGGCACAGTTGAGCTTGGACTTTACTTAAGCTGAATGTATGCCATTTTATTTTGAGCTTCATATAAAAACATTATTTTATGAAATTATTGATTTTTATGTGGGAATTTTTTTCTTGTATAAAGAATATTTGTTATTGAACATCCCTTCAAAATTTTATATTATCCAACAAACTTTGCTCCACATAGATGTTCTAGAGACATAATTATGCAAAATACATCTTCAACAACTTCTTTGAGATTTCTTAATTCATTCAAAGTTCATTGGCGCCAAGCTTCCTGTTTTAAGGGAATTGATTCATTCTTTTGAAAAAAATAAAACAAACCCAACCTCCATGATTTGCATAAATTTCTTTATTATTTGAGTCTTATCAAGCTTTTTGGACAAGTTTATTTCAATTTGTAAGCATATTTTTATATTAATTATGTGATACAATGTAATTGATAAATGAATGTGGATACTCAATATCAGAAAATATTATGTAAGACAAAGATAATGGGGAGTATTGAAGATTTTTGATATGTATAAGTTTCTAATATAAGCACCTTTATCCAGATGACCATTTCAATACCAAATGAATTCAAATTTTGGCTTAAATCACAAAAATTCAGATTATTCTTTGGTTATTTTTCACAATTTGCCATTCTTTCCCAAGTCCCAAGTGAAATTATAGAAGTCAAAATTATCAACACACAAGTTGAAATTAATTTGTTTATTTCTATCAAATTTTTTTCTGTTTTCAAATATAGTAACATATTATCAATTACCATATTTGGTAAAAAACGTTTTTTGAAAAGTATAATCAATTTTGAGAAATTTGGAACATAATGGAGAATCACCAATCAGCTAAATACTAAAATCCCATTTTCATTGGTTTTTTTTTCTCTATTGAATCTTTTTTTCCTTATTTGAGATATTTAAATTTATTTTGATTTTTTGGATGCTTTTGTGATTATTTCACCCTCACTAGGTCTTCATATTTGTTAAAAAAGTAGGCATTTAAGCATCGAAATATTCCTCAAAAATAAATCAGTTACTTATGATTTATTTCATAAATAATTTGATTATTATTCACCAATTACAAACTGTAGATAATGAAATATAAATATGTTGTATATTGAAAATATATTGAAAAACAAAGCATAATCAACATCATGCTAATTAATTTTTTTGTATTCTTTCATGTCCTCTTCTGATTGAATAGGGACCAAAAAGGAATAAAATTAAATAAATAAAAAGTCTTAAGTTTTTTTTATTAATTTATTTTAATAAGAAAAATAATAATAGTATTATTGTTATTGGTTTTATTATTTCTTATTATCAGCATTATTGATACTTTTATTATAATTATTTTTGAAACATATATGATCAAAAGTTGGAAAAAATTGAAAAAAGGATTTAACACAGTTTCCTCTTATGAAAAAAACCTTTTCGGTTATCACAAAAAAACTTATTATTATTATAATTCTTTTTTGGCACATTTATGATAAAAATGGAGTTAAAAGGCAAAAAATAAGAAATAAGAAAAATTGAAAATTTTTAATAAAGATAGACTCTTTTAATTTTGTGTTTTTTTAGCTTTGAACTTGCTCCAGGGGGGTTGAAGCCCTCTGGAACACTTTTTGGGTCGAAAACCCCAAAAAAAAAAGACAAAGTTAATATTTCCCCCTTTGTTTCCTTTTATTTTCTTTTGTTTTTCTGCCAATTTTGGGCTATTTCGATCACAAATAGGCCAAAAAACAAGAATGTCAATAATTATTATCAATTTTTTTTAAGTAATTTTTTACATTATTATTGATTTTTTTCTGCCTTTTTTCCCAATTTTAATCATAAGAGGCCCAAAAGAAGTTGTGAAAGTATAATTTTATTATTATGATTTATTTTTCTTTTAAAAACCTTCAAGAACCATAACTTTGAAATTCTTTTAGATGAACTCATTAAAATATGTGTAAGCTCTGTTAAAAACACTTAAATCAAGTATTCAGAGCTTCTGTGAGTAATACATAAGCATTTATTATATCAAAGACCTGTAAAGATGAAATCCAAACTTCTCCCCTGTAACTTTGGCATCATGTAAGAAGGCTTGTGTTAAAAAGAAATTTATAGAAAAATCATTAATAAAATGGTGTTATTTTAAATTTTTAGACTTGACGGATTAAATTTAATAAAAATAACTTTATTCACAAGGATTGGAAAGCTGAATAATGTTGGAAGCTAAAGAATTTGATTTAATTATGTTGTATTAAATTTAAATTCCTTTTTTCTAAATTTATGAAAGTGTGGCTTAGAATATAACCAGAAATATTTTCTATTTAGGCAGGCTTAGAATGTGGTTTCAAGAAGGTTTTATCTAGGTTTGACCCAGGTTAAACCTATGGCACCTTCCAGAAAGTGCTACATTTTTCTTCATAGTGTGTTTTTTCCTCACTTATATCAAGCGGTGGAATGTTATTAGTTGGCATATCCCTCGGGGGGATAGTTCTTTATCGTTAGAATTATAAGGTTTCAGAAGACTGGCAGGAAAGGTGGGGCTTTTGTTTTCCAATTCTACTGTCAGTTCTAGCCAGACAGGATTACTTCTGTGCAAAGATTTAACTAAGAAAGGTCCTGTAAATGAATATTTCAGTCTTCTAGGACCCTTAATAACTCCAAAATTCAAGTGGGATACAAGTACTAAGTCACCAATTCTGAATTGAGGTGGCTCATTACCTTTATCCCATCTATTTTTTTTAATATGCTAAGGAATTATGCATACTTTCTTGAGCACTTTTTCTAGTTTTTTCAAAAATTATTTCAAAGCTAGCTGCTGTTAGATGGATATAAATAAGGGATTTTCTCAGGGAATCTGAGGGAAGTCTATTATTCCAACCTTTTTCCAAAATTCCCGGAGTGTTTCCTGTATTGGAATGAGTCTTTGTAGGATAATTTAAGAGCAGAAATACCTGTGCACCAATCATTGGCAACCCCATCAGAATCTTTAAAGTCGGGGCAATAAGCACAGAATATTCTAAATTCATCTAAAAGAGTTTTTATCATTCCTTCTTCCAAAACATCAGTTTTTGGGTAATAAGAAGTTTAAAGTGATAATTTTGAACCCATGATATCATGTAAGTTAGTCCAAAGATCTCAAGGAAGCTTGTGATCCCTATCAAGAAGAATGTTTTAAAATATTCCAGCGTGAGATATAAAATTCTTTCAAAATAGTAATGCAGTATTAATGGCTGTATGAGCTTTATGAAATGGAAGAAAGAGGGGGTTGTTACTATAACTTGAAACTAATAACAGAATTGCATTATAGCTCTCATCACCCTCTGAGGGTAGTGCAGTAACCAAATCCATGTGCACTATTTACCAAGTTTCTTTTGGTTTTTTTATTTTGATCATGTTTCCAAATCTTTTACCTCTAGATCTATTGGATTTTGAGCATCTGTCACAGGTCTGACAGTATTCTTCTTCAGCTTTTCTCAAATTGAGCCACAAGGATACACATTTGACTCTTTCAATATTCCAGTATTCTAGAAAATGACCATAAAACCAATTTCATGATGCTCATGTTATATAGTGTTGATATTGGATCTATCAACCAGATTCATGACATAAGTGTGCTTAGTCCTGTGGTACAGAATTCCATCAAGGGAATTAGAAAAACTATTAGCTTCAAATTCTTTTTGGAGTAGTTGATTCAAAAGAAAGCAGTTACTGTCTTCATTATAGATATTTCTAACATCAAAGAATGACCCACATTATTAACACAAACTCCTTCAATAGTTATTTGAGGTTCTGCTTCTGAAGTATGTATGCTGGGTTTTCAGGTGTATTTTCAAAGGTCCATCTACTAGACCATTGGGAGTGTCATGAATATTTGCATTCTTGTAGATAATAGTCATGTTCCCTATTTACTCTTGTAAATCAATTTCCCATCTCAACATATGTCTATTGGGTTTTTTCATTTTTAGTAATTATTTTACTGCATTACAATCAGTGATTATTTAAAAAACAGTACCAATAAGATAATAAGGAATTTTTCCCAATTCCCAAACTCAAAATATGAATTCAATTTGATTTGCTCCATATCTTTCTTCAGTGGGCTTAACTTTTCTTGAAATAAAAAATGGTACTTCAAATGGTTTTTCATTAATAATTTGATCTTGATTAACAGCTGCTACAAGGCCTTCATCACTGACATACATATAGACTTTGTAAGGGAATTTTCAGATTTACATCAGTAAAAAAGGTGCGGTTGTCAAGAAATGCTTAATTTTTTTGTAAGCTTCCACCCTATAACTAGTCATTTCAAAGATGGACTTTCTGTCACATAAGGCATATAGGGGTTTAGCCCATTTGGAAAGTTATTTAAAGTTTTCTCCATAGTAACTAGCCAGCCCCAATATGAATGTCATTTACTTCTCATTATTAGGCGTAGGCTTCAAAATTACATTTTAAACTTGATTTTGGTCTATTTCAAAACTCAAACCTGAGACTATTTGCTCCAATGATTTAAGTTGATTAAAGTAAAAGCTACATTTTCACATGGATATCTTAATATTGACTTGGACAATTTTTTCTAACACCCAGCCTAGTCTTTATGAATGATCCGACCAAGTTTCAGACCATATAATTATGTTCTCAATGTATATGACAAGCCCTAATTCAGGTGAGAATTGAGAAGAAATGAAATTCATCAGTCTCTCAGAATGAGATGGTGAATTTTTAATGCCAAAGGGTATTCTCAAATATTCAAGTATTCCACAATGAGCTATTATTCTCAGTACCTTTAGTTTTTTGGTGAAACAAAACTCTGATGAAATACTTTTAGAGAAACCATGGAAGGTATGAGATTTTATTGGGATAAATGTGTCAAAGTTTCATCTATTCTAGGGAAAGAATAGGTACTTAGAGTTTTGAAATCTACAGCCATTCTTGACTTTTCATTATGTAAAGCTATTCTTAATGCAGTGGCTATATACAATTCCTCATTATGACTCAGTTTCCTCAAAGCTCCCAATTTGATTGGGAAAGAGATTTGGTTTTTCAAAGCTTCTCTGAATATTGTACTTTGAGAAGAGGCTTGTCTTGATAAAGAAGGGTAAGGCCTTTCAATATTAATATTAATTTTCACTTCTTAACCTCCAATGGCTCCAAAAGGTACTTTATCAGAACCAAACGCCCTGTTATACTTACAGAGAAAGTTCATGAGTTCTTTTTTTGCTGTTTTTTTCTACACTTGGGGAAATATTGGCTTCAATAAACTGATTATCAAAAACACCTTTCTATCATTATTGATATTTTAAGCTACTTCTATCATCATATTTGTCTTTGATAAGAATACAAATTTCTGTTTTTTTCATCCCCAATAGTAAGATACCTATATTTATGGTTTTTAATATTGATAAAATAAATTTCAAAGTGATAATTACCTGCATAAACTTCCTACAGTGAAAATTGGAAATAATTCCAAATTTTATGTCAGCCTGTGACTCAAAACCAGAGCACAAGCATGACAGAAAAACACTATAAGGCAATGGTAAAGGAAATTTTCCACTCAAAGTGATCTGAGTCAAAATTCCTAATAATGGAATCCAAAAGAAAGAGGGAATACTCCTCTTTCCAAATATATAACACCCATATCCATGGGAAAAATAATAGTAAAGTTATTCCAGCTCAAAGAAAGCACTGAGAATGAACCTTAATTTTCAGCTCTCATCAAAGTCCAGAGGAAGAAGAAAACCCCATAAAATAGGTGCTCAAATTGAAGCTCTGAGTCAGGATATCCAATGGTACTAGAGAAAGGCAGCTAGCATCAAAAATATGGAGGTTATGGCCAAATGAAATCAAAAGAAGGGTGAATAAAATATTTTCCTCTTATCTAACTTCTACATATCTAGTGTGAGATACCCAAAGTGGAGTCTTTTTGGAAATATCACAATCAGAGCTTTCTGATGGTGCCCTCCATTTTCCAACACCTCACCTAGAGCCAAATAAATTGAGAAAACAAGCTCAATATAGGATTAATAATAGATCCATAAGCTAGCAATGAAATTTAATATTGGTATAAATTTTCCATATTTGATTATAGCTACACCAAATTAGAAACTATTGTGTAGAAATGATCTGTCACATGGTGGAATGTGATCTACAACTTGCCAGTATTAACCGGTCTTTCAACCGGTTTAATAGCCTTTTTGGCAAGAGTTCCCTTTGCTGAGGTCTGGAAGACAGCATTGTGACAATAAACTGGTTACCAATGTCATGGGTTTGATTCTGGTTGGAGACAAGGAGGGGTCTCAATCAAACAACCAGAGATCGCTGGGTTTTCCGCTCCATTGGCGTACAAGGGTTCCTTGTAGGCTCCTGTTGTGACTAATGTATCTCCATGAGAGTGACATGGGTAATACCATCAGTTACATGCACTTCGGGATGCAGTGCCCTAAACCCGGGGGTACTGTCACATGGTGGAATGTGATCTACAACTTGCCAGTATTAACCGGTCTTTCAACTGGCTTAATAGCCTTTTAGGTGAGAGTTCCCTTTGCTGAGGTCTGGCAGACAGCATTGTGACATGATCAAAGGCTACAAAATGAGTCACTTTTGAGCTCTCTATTTTCAAAGCTAATACTGTCATGGTAGTTTTGAGGCCAACATCCCACAATATTTGTTAAAATCCAATACTGTGAGATAAAACAAGTGTTTTTATGTTTCAACACCTCATAGTATTACTAATAAAGGGTCTACTGATGCATGATGTACAGAATTCTATGCATCTGGCTTGTCAGAACACATCTTTGAGGACCCTAGATGAAAATATTCACTCTGTATTGGGGAAAGGTGACCAGATGTGGTTTCAAAACCACATCAGCGCCCAATAAAGTGCATACAGGGTTGTGGAGGCCACAATCCCACCATTGGCAGTGAAAGATATTCACTCTTTCTACATGGTAAGTACTGGAGGTCCCTCCACAAACTTTTCAGGACAAAAAGGGACCTTCCTCTACGCAAAAAAGAACTCCCCATACTTCTCTTTAATTCCTAAATAGTAAATATGTCTTACCAAGCAGTTATACCCTTGTAAAATAATCAGGTATTCTCAAAATTATTATATGTATCTTAGTGCTTATTATAGTTAGACAATTGGTAACCACTACACCCAGGGCTTTCAGCAGCTCTTATCACCACTATAGCCTCATATTAAAGCCCCCAAAATCTCACAAAAACATTTTTTTAATACTTTTATCCTTGTCACAGTCATATTTAAGGCCTGTAATTACTACTTGATACCTTTATCATAGACTCATCCTGACATCCTACTTGAAGTCTGATTTTTACTGCTGGATGTGGAAAAATAACTTTTGAATAACCTATCCCCAGGGGGTACATGGTTTGGATTTCACTACTGAATTTTATTACTTTCATAGTTCAGAGTAAATATTCAAATCTAGTAAATCTTTTTTTAACGTAGTCTTTTCATACAAAAGTGAAAAAGTCTCCTTAGTGTAAACTTATGAGACCTTCCTTATCATTTATTATAATATTAGCAATGTAAGTTCTTCCTTCTGTGTAAGCATTTCCAGTTTCTTATTTGGCTTAAAGCAGAGTTAAATGTTACACATGGGTCAGGCTATGATATTCTCCAATTTCAAAAGTTAAACAGCTGTTTAAATCATAAACTTTAAAGTCTTCATCAATATTATTAACATCTCCTTTGATTATTTAAGTTCCTTTACTTCAATTGAGATTGGACTGTTCTTCTTTGTCTGATTGATCATCAGTGTCTCACTTAGTGTCATTCTCAATTTAATTTAGACTAGCCTTTTGGGGAAAGGTGCTGTAAAAAGGAGTTTTTCTATTGTATATATGAGACTTCTTAGCACTTTCAATAGCTTTTTTGACATTTTTTGTGTTATAAAAGGTCTTATTAATTTTCTTAAGGGGAATACTGGATTTTAGCTCTTTCCAATATTTACCAATTTTGGTCTTTGAAGATATGTCTTACAACACATTGACATAGTAATAAATTTCACATTTTTCTTTGACTCTACACTCAATAGAATTTTCTAATTAACCACTACATAATTCTTAGTATTATTTGGTATATTAAGAATTCAGACATATCTAGGTATAAGGCAGTTAGTCTTTCCTTCTTCTTTGAGATTCATTCTAATTAAAATCCCTTTCAGGTATAAATATTGAATACTCAAAGGCAATTTCAGATTTTTACTTCAAAGAGGAATTTCCACATATCTATGTAATTGCTTGTTTCCAACATGAAAAATCTTGTCTTCCATGTTGTTTTCTTACTTCATTATACCACTTTTTAGAATTTCTATCAAAATGTGCTTAAATTTTGTAATTATTCATTAGTAAGCTAGCTGGAGATATTCTTGAATTATTCAGATTTTTCTAATGAAGTTCATGAAGTAATATTCTCCTTCACCTGTAAAATTAGCCCAATATTATTTTATGTTTTGGAATGTCTTTGGCTAACATACTTGCTTCTGGTTCGACAATGTATTCAGATTTTGAAATACCAATGAAAGGGCTGGTAAGTTTTTCTTCATGTTTATCAACTAATTTCGAGGTTTCAGTAAATGAGGTGGTTTATTGTATGAATTCTTTATTTGAAAAAATCTGAACATCTTTCTTTATTTCTCTTCTCATTTGACCACCTCCTTCAACTTCTTTTTGAAATTAGTCATTTTTTGCACAGCAGATGCTTCAATATTACTAAGATCTAATTTCAGGAATGAAAGTTGGTCTGTTAAGTTATTCATTTGATTAGTGTACTAATTACCCTTATTTATTAGAGTTATTTACATATTGTTGATTTTAGAATTTAGCTTTCTTCAATATTATCATTATTAATCAGAGTTATTTGTTCATTTTTTAATTGATTAAATTCTAAATGTAATTAATTGAAAAAAAAAGATAATCTATACTTTATCAATAAGTTATTCAATTTGACTATTAAAAGGATAATGGTAATTTTTTATAGTAGTAATGTTCTTCTTATATAGTCTAATCATTTCTTCATATTAATGATACATCATTTGGGAAAATATGGTCTCTAAATTCTCTCTTCCTCCACTTGTTTGAGTTGCATAAGGGTATTGGCCATATTAATTACTGTTTCCATTGATGTCCTTTCCCTCTTTGTAATCACATATCCTTTTGAATAGGGTTTCTTGGGTAACTTCTTCTTTTTTGGAGAATGGGTATTTATTCCTTTTCTTAGGAGTATTGGCATTGGCCAGACCTTTTCTTGCTCTTTCCAATGGTTTTTATGAGGTCTTGGGCGCTTTGAGCTTTCCTTTTTGGCCTTGGTACAGCTCTTTTTTTTATCAAGCAACTCATTCACTTGTTTTACTTACTCTTTCATTTTCAAAAAGCATGATCCTCCCAAGGATTCTCTGGTCTCCTTCTCTCCCAGAAATTTTCTCACCAAAAAGTAAGAGTTCATGGCCCCTTGGAAGAGGCTTGGAGTTATCTTGCGGTTCTTTTATGGGATTATCTGAGCCAGGCTTTATATTGGTTCTTATAAATCTCTATAGAGGTTCCTTTCCACACTTCCAGGCCTATCAGAGGAAGGAATAGAAGGTGAACAGGTAGCTTAAGCCTCTGATTCAACAATAATATGGCTTAATGAGACTGAAATCGGGGAATTTGGCTCAAGGAATTCATCTGAAGCTTGTTTTTCTCCACTATTTTTGGGAACTGCTTTTTTTTCCTCTCTTGTTATATCTTCTTTTAGATAAAGATCCATTTGATTTTATTAATTAGTTACTCCCTTTAATATTATGAGTCATAATTGTGTCAAAGCTTTATGGAAGCTCCAAGGTTCACCAAGAAATATCCCTAAAGGGATAAGAACTTCGAGGGAGTTTTCTCTAGATTTTAGATAAGTCAAACCAGATTTACTTTAATAATAAGGTATTTGAGTAGTACCTTCAGGTGCAACTGGTTGAGTAGTTTTTTTCTCACAAGGCACTAAAAAATTAAAAAAAAAAACAGAATTTTATGATAAACATTTATCAAAGATAATTGAATAATAAGAGAAAATCCATCATTTCTTTTTAATTTTAATTATTTGTATAGAAAGCCTACAATTATAATAAGAATATAAATAATTTTATTAAAAATTATTTTTGGAATTAAAACTGGAATATGTCAAACAGAACTATAAGCCTAATTATGTGAAAATCTATGTGTAAGGCAGTATAATTTTCATAAAACACAACAGTAATATTTTATTAGTACTTGGTAAATAATGTGAAAATTAAAGATTCATAAATATTTTGGATATTTCCAAAGAAAAAATGGTAATAAAGAGACTATAAAATTCCTTTTAAAGGCTAAAATACATGACAAGGCGCCCAAATGTAATATTTGACTATCAAGCCAATCATTCAATTAATTTTAATTTACTGATTTTCATATTTCTGGTCTTATTTTTCTAATAAAAACCACCCTAATAATATAAATAAATTAATATTATATAACAAATATCAATAAATAATAGATATTTAGATTAAATAATAAATAATATGTATTTATATAAAATAGGAAATATATATGAATGAAGTAAGAAGGATATTACCAATAGTTATTAGCATTAGTTCAAGTAAAATTCTTCTACAAGAAGTAGCTTTACATTGAGATAAATTATTTATAAATCAATAACTATAAAATTAGAAAAAAAGATAAATCTATATGAATATATAATAGAGAAGACATAACAATAGGAAAATACCTACTTGTTAATAAAAAACCAATCATTACTACAAAAACTACTTCAAGGAATTTTCTATACATATGATTATAAGTTAAACCTGGATAAATATAAATAATAGTGAGTTTGAATTGAGAGAAGCACAGTTCCAATAATAGGAGTTGTGTTTTTGGGAGACACACAAAAGATCTTATATCTTTTTTAACAATTTATGGCCAAAAACATGTAATTTCATTTTAAAACATAAAAACAAAGTTTTGAAGAAAAGAATCTGTAACAAGGGCTCTTGGCAATAACGAGGGTGGTTTGGCACTCTGGAATCAGGGTTCTCACTTGAAAGACTCCAAAGAATCAAATAAGTACAAAAGAATGTATTTCTTCAACAATAATAATGCAATTACAAGATGAGATTCAAAATTAGAAAGAAAGCCAATTTCCAAAGAGAAAATCAAGTAAATCCCTTCTTCATTGTGTCAACCATCCAGAAAAAACAATGGAATTTGTAAAGAATATCCCCACAACTATCCACTGAAAGGTAAGAAAAGAGGTGCAAATGACTGACTTAATAATATCAGTATTCACTATCAAGATTAATTGAAATGAAAGATAGAAATAAAGCCTAGTAGATTAATTAACTAACTGGGTGATAAACCCCTCAAGTTCTGAAAGAAATTATGGTATATATGAAAATCTGAGAGCTTCAATCCTTCAGGCTGACAACTCAGCTGTATTGAATCCTTGAAGCTTTATTGACTGCTTGAGGAACTTCATACCTTTCCATATTGGGAAATTAACTGGGTTGAGTGATTTTCCCACGTTATGTGGATTAAATACATGCTTCTATTAAAAAAGACCAAATTTACTAAATGTATCTTCTAAATTGGATTGATGGATAACTGATACTTTATACCTCTTGTATTTCCACTTGAGATGAGACATGCCATTATTCCATTTGGGGACTACTGCACATATGGAATGGACCAATAATTTGATGATCCAGGTGATGGGTCTTGAGTAAAAACTCTGAGCTTGAGCCTTGATCACTCCTCCTGAATCTATCATGCCATAAGGGCTGGAAAGGTACTTTCAATTCTGAATTGTGGGCCCTTGATTTGGTAACCATTTAATTTCTCATGAAAAAAGATGCATAATGGTGTATAACACAATTTATGGCACTTCTGGGTGTTTAAGGAAAAAGGTGGCCAAAGGTCTTCTTGAGGATGGCCTTGGCAAGCCTGGGAACAGGTGGTTTTAAAGGATTCAAAGGCTTTCTGGTTTTTTTTGGCCATATTTGGGCTCTTTGGCCAAAACTAGCCTGTACAGGCTTAAAACTTTATTTGTGCAAAAATGTGAAAATCTGGAAATTAAGCCCCAAATGGCCTAATATGGCCACTTGGGAATATCTCCTATAGTTCATGGTAAAATGGCATATTGTGGAAAAATGCACCAAAAGGTGAAGAATGCAAAAAAATGTGCAAAAATGTATTTAAACCTTAAAACCCATAACATAGGCTTTTGGGATGTATTTCCCCTGTTGACTGAGAAATTCCAAGAAAGTACCCGAGGGCAGAAAGTGACCATGAATGGCCTCATCAAGGCCTATTTTCTGTCACTTTCCAGAAAGTAATTGTAAGTCATCAATTTGTCAGCTTTGTGTCGCTTTTCAGTCACTTCTAAATCAGTATGAAGGGGATTTTAGTCATATATGTCTCACATTTAGCACAAATAGAATTTAGAATTGAAAAACTTTAGTCATTGTCACTTTTCAAGCATCTGGGATTCAATTTCATATTCAGTTTCACTTCTTATAAGATTATTCATATTCTAACAATGTGGTATTCAATTTATAGATGTTATTTTGTGAGTATTGAATCTTATATACTTACTGTGACTGCAAGATTTTGTCAATTTTAAATTCATGTTTCTTCATAAATTACCAATGTAAGATTTTCTCCAATTCCCAAATAGTGTACATAAATAAGCCTAAAAAGTTCCTTAAGTAAACTTGAAACTCAATTTTTTGAATTATTCTATAGATATCCAGATCGATACTTATACCACACATTATAGCATTTTTGGGTTGCTATGAATCTTTTCCAATTGGCACAATGACTTAGCTGAAGAATCTCAAATTTCCTTTGCTAAAGATGGTATTACCTAAGTGATGAAAATATTCTTTTTATTCATAAAATAGAGTCTTTAGATCATATGAACTGTATTTGAATTCTCTAAATAAAAAGACTCTTCTTTATAATGCATTATTTTACTAAAATATCAAACCTTAAGAGGGTGTACTAGGGACTGAGAGTTCAGATATTATATTGAAGCTTTTTTTAAAGTATGATAATTTAGAAAAAAAAATATTGTTTAATTTTTCATATTTATTTTTGGATAGCACTGGAAATATTATTTCTCCTCTAATCAAATATTGATCCATATTTTGAATATACAACAAATAATTAAATTTCCCTCTTATGTATCTTTATTAGAACATATATCAATGAAACTGCAATAGGGGCTATTCTACTCTCCTTGTAGATATATTTCTATTTCATGTAGGTGCATTATTGATTGAAAGTCTTTTTCAATAGAAAGGATTTTAATGTAAAACTTTTTTTCATCTTTTTAGCATATAAATTGGAGCTAGAATATAGATAAATATCTTCATACACAACCAACCCATTTCCCAAGTATTTTAAACTCATTTTTATTGGCTTATTCTTCATTAATTTCATAACTTTCTATAGGAATTTTAGAATGAAATATGTGGCCCAGGAGCAATAGTTACCAATTCATATGAAGGAGAAAGGACCTCATTTAGCCAAATAAAATTGGATTGTTCCCTATTCTGTTTCTTTTTAGTTTGAGAAATATAAATATAATAAAATACCTCAAATATGCTAAATACTGGCCAGATAATAGCAGAAATGAATTCATATGAATTTGGCTAATCATAAATTTGGGAAATAATAATGGTAATCATAAAATCAAACTTTCTTAGGGTACAGAGTGCAGGCATTCAGGTGTGATTAAAAAGACCCAGTTTATCTAAAAGGCAAATAAATCATAAATATCTACGCAAAAATTGACCCAAAAGGGACCTTTAAAATAATTCAGAGCCTTACATATAGTGGCATTGGGACAAAGTAAACAGAAGATAGCCAGAGCTATATATGGAGATTCAACTATTGGGAAATCATCTATTCCCATGTGTTTTCAATTAAATTCATCCATTATTTCAAATTGAATTATTATTCCTGATGTGAGTACCGTGGATATTTTTAAGAAGAATCAAAGATATTTTAGGGTAATTCAAGCACAGTCAAATATCTGTCTAAAATCCATAATCTTACATTAGTAGAAATTGATTTATGGTGCAGAACAGGGTGAAATACTTTCAAATTCCATGGTTTTCCACCAACAACAATCGATGTATATGGTGGCACAGGGGAAACCTCTTGGAAAACCTTTGAGATATGAGGCTCCAAAATTGTTACGCTTGCATGAAAGCGTAATCAATACTACCCTGGGAATCTAAATGTACTCAGTGAGCTTAAAATAATCCCATTTATTGGCCAAATTCCTTGGTTATTAATCAATAATGAATGTATGCGGTGCCAAAAGGGGAAAACTCTTGCAAAAAATTTCATATATAAGTCTTTGAAGCTCTTAAAACTGTTTTAAAGTATAATTTATCTTTCTTCGATGATAGAAATGTCTCTATTGAGATGAAATACTTTCAATTCATTTTCCAAATGCCGTGGGCTTTCACCAACAAAAATCAATGTATATGGTGGCACAGGGGGGACCCCCTTGGAAAAATGTCGAGAAAAAAGCCTTCAAACTTTTCACTCTTTCATGAAAGTGTAACTAATATTTCCATTAATATATACATTTACTCAGGGAACTGAAAAACAGCCAGTTAAGCGGCCAAATTCACTTGTTTTTTTTATCAATAAAAACCAATGTAAGTGGTGGTACATGGGTAAATATCTTTGAATCATATTTCTTGCACTTTTATGCAAGAATGACCAATATTTCCAGCACATGTACATTTATTCACCTGATGAAAAAGACCCAATTAATTTTTTTCAACTGCCCTGGTTGTCCACCAATGAAATCAACATATATGGCAGAACAGGGGGAAATATCCTTCGAAAATTTTGAGATAGAAAACTTCAGGACTGTTTAGCTTCAATGAAAGAATAGTGTATTATTATCAGGGAGTTTAAATAATATTTTGAAACAACATAATGGAGAATTAATTGACAAATAGATACACTCAAATCAATGTTTATGGTGGAATTGGGAAATATTTCTAGGAAAATTCCACAGAGATTGGGGTTTGAGCTTGTTTTTTTCAATGAAGAATAGGAAACTTAATTAAGGAATGATACAATAATTTAGGAAACTAAAGAAAATTTTCAAGATCTCTCAAGATTACAGGTTCAATAATTGAATTTATTTTAGGTAAGACATATTTACATTTTCTCATTCTTATGCATTCCAAGCCTAATGGATTATATGACACAGAAATAAAATCTTTAGCTAAAATATTTTCCTTCTAATAATTATCTTCTCAAAAAGTTATTCTTATTTATTCTTTTGTGAATTTACTCTTCCAATTTTTTTTTACTAGAAAGCCACTTCTTTTACCAAGTGAAATTATTGGTGGAAGTATTATTTTTAGCAAATTAGTACCTAAGTAGGCTTAACTTCAAATTTCTTTCACCACAAACCCTACCTATCATTTTATTGAAAAAGAATAAGTTGTAAAATATACTTATTTATATTTTAATTGAGTGGAATAAATACACATATTTTTTGAAACAGGAGCGAAGAAATATTTATTAAAATTAATATATCTTTACTCAAATAAACCCTGATAAATACTCATATATCTTACTATGACATTATTCTAATGAGAATAGTTTGCATTTTATTTATAACCTCAAATGAATAAAAAAGATTATGAGGGACTAATTTAACTTGTTTCATATTTTTTTATGCTGATCTTAAGTTTTCAAGCCATTTGCGAACAATTTATGAGCTATTCATTTCTTTTAAGGAATTGGAAACATTATTTTGGCATATGATGTGTTTTATCTGTATATGAGGTAAACCTGGCTTTTCTTATACTTACTTTCCTGAAAATTTTGTTCCTTTTCAGTATTTCCATACTTTTTTTCCCAATATTAATAATTTTAAACTCCTCTTAGTATCACCTTCATCAATTTTTATTATCAAAATGTTTTGATAAATGACCTCATCCATCATGAGAATTTCAATATATTTTTAATGGTAGATATTTCATTTTCATAGAGAAAAAATTCTTATGGTCATATCAAAATAATATAATACATTATATTAGACCCAAAGCTCCAGCTATAACTGAGGTGAACACCCTATGACAGGAAAGTGACTTTGAGGTGTTCCTTATAAAGGTGAAAATAACGTGACTTTTTGTCACTTTACAGAAAATGACTCAAGCTCCTCCTTGTGCGTTGGATTTTTAAAGGGGCAAGGCTGTCTCCAGATGATGAAACGGCCATAAAAGGCCAAACAAGTAAAATTGGCCAATTTGGCCAGAAAATGATGTATATGGCAGTGATATTACATAGAATTATCCAAAGGGGTGGCTGTCCATGGTTGTGACATACTCAAACTAATTTTGGGATATTATTATAATTTGTTTATTTTCTTTTGTGTTCCGTGGTGGCTTCTCATACATATAGAATTATGCCATCTTTTTTCAAATTTACCACTTAGAGAAAAAATGATAAAACAAAAGCCTGGAATAATTTTGTGTGCTTGAGAAGCCACCACAGAAAACATAAAGCAAAAAATAAATTTCAATAATATCCACAAAATTATCTGGAGAATTATTTTTGGAAAAAACTTTGTTTTTATGTTTTACCATAAATTTACATGCTTTTGGCCATAAATTGGTAAAAAAACACGAGCTGATTTGTTTTTACTAAAACCTTATGTGTGATTACCAAAATCCTATAAATAAGTTTATTTATTTATAATAAGATATCTTAAAAGATTTTTTTAGTGAATTACAATAAAATTGATCAATTATAATCATTATTATAAATAAGAATAGTGCTATAGCTCTAATTTAAATCAGTTACAATAGCTAATTTAAGCTCCAATAAGATATAATAATGTATAATAAAAATTATGAATTAGCTGTTTACTCACGAAAGCTTTTCTTGACTTCATAACATTTGAAACTAGAAACCAAGCCTTTTTAAAATATTAAATGTAGTTTTATTCAAGTATAAAACTCTAAATTAAAGCTATTTATAGTATACTGGAAATGTAAATCAATATTTGTACTCTTGATAAACTTGAAGGACTTTATTTGCTATAAAAATACCTTCCAATACCCTTTAATCTTGGCTTAATTCTTAGGATTTTTGATGGTATTGGAAGGTATTTTTATACCAAATAAAGTCCTCCAAGTTTATCAAAGGTAAAAGTATTGATTTAAATGTCCAGAATACTATCAATAGTTTTAATTTAGAGTTTATACTTGAATAAAACTAAATTTAATATTTTAACAAATTTTAGTTTCTATTTTCAAAGGTTATGAAGCCAAGATCAGATTTTGTGATAAAAACAGCTAATACATAATCTTTATTATAAATTATTACATCGTATTGGAAATTAAATAAGCTATTTAAACTGATTTCAACTAGAGCTATAGCACTATTCTTCAGAATTTAGTGCTATTTCAAATTTTTGCACAAATTTTCACAATCAGAAACAATTTTAAAGTTCAACATCAAAAAGTGTAAAATTTGATTTTGGGATTCATTCACACTTAACCTGTAGCTGGTAGAAGCTTGGGGTATTTCAATAAGTAAAAAAAGCTTTACTTATGGGTTAATTTGAATCTTAATTTCACTATACCAGGAAATGAGGTTATTTTCACTAGAGGTAATACTTCTTCAACTTCTCATATGTGAACTTGAATATTTGTGTACGTGACTTTTGGAAGGTAAGGCTCCATGTGTTCAGCTTTAATCAAAATCCATAAATAAACATAAATGTTTTACTTATGAGGAAGATTTTAGTTCTTACTTGAAATTTTCACTTTGGTATGTGTTTTAAGTTTAAGTCTTAATTTAAACTTAAAAAATCTTAAATATAATTTCAGTTTAGCTTATTTACAAGGTTTTAACTTTAAATAAAAGCTAAAAACTCATCTACAATTTTTTTTGGCTGCATAACCTTAATTAAGGTTGGTCAAATTCAAAAACCACTTCATGCAGATCCAAAAAGCTGGGTACCCTTGTGCCTTTTACCAGAATTACGTTGTCCCACATTTTCTGTGGGGCTTCCCTTTGTACTTATTAAAAGACATACTATGGAATTTTTAACTTAGTTTGGACAAAGGGCCTGCAATATTTACCACCTGTAATGTAAATCCAAGGCTAACCTTAAAGCTGCACACAACACCTTAATTTTACCACTTTTTCGGAAAGTTAAGTCATACATGGTGTAACTTTATTTTCATCTAATTTCAATTAAGCTTAATTAAAATTGGAATCCTAAAAAATTCTATTTTGGTATTTGTAGGAAAAAATATTGAATTTATGGCATAATACCCTATGATATGACCCTAGTTAAAATTGGATGGAGATTTAAATGGTCTAATAAAATTGTGATTTAAATTTATCATTTAAATATTTAATCAAATATTCTCATATTTAAGTAGATTGTTTACATAATTGTTTTTAATCACAAGTAAAAATAACTTCTAGTGAGGAATTTTTGTGATCTCTTTGGGAATTTAGAATATTCCCCAGGGTTCCCAACACATTTGGGGTTCTTTCTTTTAAGATTAAATGGTAATAGGAAAACTATTAAAATCATTATTTCTCTAATTAAAAACACTTCAAATTCCCAAAGAGATAATAAAACCCATTTGTTACTCAATAAAAAGCAGAAACATTTTATGCTCATTGTAATATTATTAATAATTCAAAAAATTATATAGAATTTAACGTAGGCTCATCAGCCGTACTTCAACTTAAATATACAAGTGAGCTACTCGAGGGTGATCTATTGGCATGTTACAAATACACTTTTGACGTGCCTCTGAATATATGAAAATATTTCCATCCTTAATTTTAATAATGAAAATAATCATACCATAATAATCTTAAACTCTCACGGAAAGACGGAGAGTCCATGAGATTAACTCTATATTCATTTTTGAAAAACATAATAGTATTCATTCCTTCCAAATACTTCTTTTCTTAACTATAAGTATTTTATACAAAATCTATGTGCATAACTGATTTCACTATGATATTTTATCTTAAATCTTTATATTTATTTTGATATATTTTTAAAAATATAAGCTAAAATTAAGGATAATAATTTTCAGATTTAAAATGAATTTTCGATTTGATGGAACATTTTGAAGTAGCATATATTGAATGAATATAATTAAGCTAATATGAAGGTATTATATATTAAGATAAATCCCTTTTTTCAGAACTTGATTCTCCTGAATATTTAAAATATAGACTCCAAGTTACCATAACGTAAGCAATAGCCTCTTCCATTTAGGTATATTTTTTGAAAATTAGGTTCATATAGATCAGTCAATCAATAATATATTCAAACCTTTTGGAAGTTTTTTTTCTTTTTGCAAGAATTCTCAAGAGTCAAAATATAAAGGACATATTTTAATTATGGACTTTGTCAAGTCTTTGACCTTATGGGGTTTTTTATAGCCTTATGTTTACCATTTTTGACAGCTTTTGAAGTGATTTTTCTCTTTAACCCCAGGAAACTTCTCTTTTTTATTGAATTATTCTTTTTAAAATAGAAAAATAAATAAGAAAATATAAAGAATTATATGGAAATATAACTTATTAATTAATTTTGAAAAAAACTCTTCCCCAAATTTTGAGTTGGATTGAATGTTTTTCATGACTTGAAGTTTTTTTGATTCCTCACTCAAATAGTTTAAAACTAATATGAACCCTATTGAATTTTTTGCAAAGTAAAAGTAAGCTCACCTATCTCTGAATAATTAAGGAATTTCAAAAAGATTTTTCAAATAGTAAGGCTGTGGTATTAACATTATCATACTTGTTATTGATTAAGATTTTTTTTCAATTTTACTTGTGGAACACTTCAGTTTTAGAAGCGGATACGTTAACTTTTTGCTAATTTTGTGTTATCTAATTAAATTTTTGAAATTAAATTTCAAAAATTCTATCTAACATTATTAAATCCTAACCTCAATATTTTATTTTTTCAACTTTAACCAGAGACTGTGACATATTTCCATGATACTAGGAACTTGATTTACAGAGGCTCAACAGCTGTAAAAGGTTATGTTTGGATATAATGATGAGGTTGGCGCAAAATCAAAGACTTTATACCATGAAGAACATATTCCTTCACAGGTCTCTTTCATAAAAAAACCTTTCAAAGATTGATAAAGCTTCATTTTTAAGATCAAGTCCTAATAAGACTTATTATACTCAAAATGAGTCTTCCCTCTATTCAACCTTCAAAAACTGAAAAATAAGCCAATATCAAATTTTTCAATCAAAGCAAGATAAGAGAAGCTTTTGGCTCATTTAATTAATGTTTTCTTCAAGTAAAAGTTGGATGGAGTGTTTGCTTCAAATCAGCTTAATTCAAATTTCAAGATCAAGGCGTTGTATTAAGATTGAGTTGATTTGGTATAAGCATCAAAGGAATAATTCGGATGAGGTTTCAGTCGTAATCAATCCCATACAGAAATTGCTTCGAGACCCAAAACATTAAAATTTACAAAAACCCCTGCCAGTTTTGTCTTTGACTTCGACTTTGACTTCAACATCAGAACTCTTCTTCAGAGCAGAGACTTCAGACTTCTCTCTTGGAAAAACAGTATCATTCAAGCAAGTAATGGTCAGTCTAATCTGATTTTGGGTTTTTATCAAGAAAGATGGTATTGAATCTCGATTGCCCATTCATTGGATCGCTGGCGCAGGCAACGATGATTTCTCAATTGCTTGGCCATAGTCAGAGAGTTGGTTCCGAATTAATTCTTATGATTTCATTTCGAGATTGTCTAAATAGAGCTTAATTGACATCTATCAATCTATTTATTGTGCGTTGATGATTTTTAGGCAGCCAATTTGCGATCCACTATTACCCTGTCGAATCTTTCTTATCGATCTTTACCCATTCATTTGCGCCGCAGTTTTGCTTCTCAAACATCTCAAAAGGAGTATGATGTAGTTGTTATTGGCGGAGGTTAGTCGGCTGAATCGATGAGGCAAGCACTAATCTATAGTATGTGTCGATTGATTTTTGAATCATGTTTTGTCAGGACCTGGCGGCTACGTCGCCGCAATCAAGGCAGCTCAATTGGGCTTAAAGACAGCTTGTGTAGAAAAACGGGGCGCATTAGGTGGAACTTGTCTAAATGTCGGATGTATACCTTCAAAAGCCATGCTGAACAACAGTCATATATATCACCAAACCCTTCATGATCTCAAGTCAAGAGGCATTGATGGTAAGGAAATCTTCAATCTACCACACTCACATCAACAGAAATTGTAGATTATGATTGCTCATTTATCTTGTCTTTTTACCCTCAATTCAGTTGGAGATGTCAAATTGAACTTGCCCAACATGCTCAAAGCAAAAAATAAAGCCGTTTCATCTTTAACTAAAGGCATTGAAGGTTTATTCAAGAAGAACAAAGTGGATTATATCAAAGGCCATGGTTCCTTATCTTCAACCACCACAGTCACTGTTGATTTGCTCGAGGGCGGTCAGCAGGATCTTTCAACCAAAAACATTATCATTGCCACTGGATCCGAAGTTTCACCCTTTCCAGGTGGTGCGATCGAAATTGACGAGAAGCGGATCGTCTCTTCAACCGGCGCACTTGATCTACAAGAGGTGCCTAACAAAATGGTCGTTATTGGTGGTGGTATTATCGGACTAGAAATGGGATCAGTTTGGAGCCGGCTGGGTGCGCAAGTCACTGTAGTCGAATATCTTGGCTCGATTGGTGGGCAAGGTATTGACGGTGAAATCGCAAAAAGTTTTCAAAAAATTCTTAGCAAGCAAGGCCTCAAGTTTAAGTTGAATACCAAAGTCACCGGCCTGGACAAAGTTGATGATCGAAATTTCCATGTTAACCTAGAGTCAGCTGAGGGAAACAAGTCTGAGAAGCTTGAGGCTGATGTTGTTCTAGTAGCTGTAGGGCGTAGGCCCAATACGTCTGGATTGAATTTGGAAGCTGTTGGCGTTCAAGTAGATCAACGGGGGAAAGTAGTGATTGACAGCCAGTTTAATACGTCAATACCCAATATTAAATGCATTGGCGATGTTACTTTTGGACAAATGTTGGCTCATAAAGCCGAAGAAGAAGGTATCGCTATTGCCGAAATGATCAAGACAGGACACGGCCACGTCAATTATGACGTAATCCCATCTGTGGTTTATACCCATCCAGAAGTTGCCTGGGTCGGCAAAACCGAAGAGGACCTGATCAAGGCCAATGTCCAGTACAACATCGGAAAGGTAGGTCTTTAAATTGGCCATTTAAGCCTTTCATGTGAATCTTTTTAACGTAATGAATCTGGACTTTAACCTTGGGATTATGTAGTTCCCATTTTTAGCAAATTCTCGAGCCAAAACAAATGATGATTCCGAAGGGCTAGTCAAGTTTTTAACTGAAAAAGAGACGGATAGGATACTCGGAGTTCATATTATTGGCCCAAATGCAGGTGAAATGATCGGAGAGGCTGTTTTGGCAATGGAATACAGTGCTAGTGCTGAAGATATCGCTCGTACTAGTCATGCCCATCCTACTTTAAGTGAGGCATTTAAGGAAGCAGGTCAGTATTGCCTTGTCATCTGCCTAACAATCTGATTGTTTCAAACTCGATTAAGCTGTAAGACTAAAATCCGACTTTTTTTCGAAAATAAAATAAAATCTAGCTATGGCTGCAACTGGAAAGCCAATTCATTTTTGACGCAACAAATGGTTTTTTGACTTTGAAACAAACACCGTACAGCCGAGCTTTGTAGCAAAAACCACTTTTTTTTTTATATAATGTATTTTTTTTTTTTTTTTTTTTTTGCAAATGATAACTAACTAGAAGAAAGGCCTTTTATTAATTTATCTATTTTCAATTCAAAATATCAATACCACTTTTATAGCTTTTACAATTCAAGGAAGCAAAAAAAGAAAAAGTCGGAGAAAAGAGTTAAAATTGAATTCAAATACCATGCTTGCTTTTGGTTTTTTGCTGACTCTGTAGCAAATGTGAGAAATTAGCATCCTAAGGTTGGTATTTTTGAAACTTTGTATAAGAGGATGACGATGCCCTTGCTGGCTCAAACTTGTTCAACTACTGAGACATGTTTATTGATGACCTTTTGGTGTGCGGCTACTTTATTTCCCAAGTATAATATGTTATTATGTTATAACAGTAAATGTTAATTTTTGTTTGATAATAAATCTAAAAGAGTTTTTACTCTTTCAAATGTATTAGCAAAAAAACATAAATAACTTAAACTTTGGATTTTATTTTAAATTAATAAGGGTAACAAAACATTATCATGAAATCTATATATATTCAAATCTTCATTTAAAACCAGTTTTTTTGTTTTGAGAGTTTGATAATAATAATAAGAATAATAAATGGTTGTAAAAGTTACTGATTTGCACATCACAAATCATGTTTTTTCTTTCAAATCTCAAATCTAATATGTTAAATTTCAAAAATAGCAGACCTCAAGAGCTGTGATATGTTGAGGTAAAAAGCCAACAGTTTTTAGGTCTGGATTGCAACTTTAACATACTCAAGTCCTAGATTTGATTCTTTTGGATATAATATTTGTAGTTTAATACACCATGATTATATAAAAAACAGGATTACTTGCCAAAATCTATTAGTTTGTGAAATACCTGTATTTTCAAACATTGAGTTTTGTCTTAATTAGATATAAATTAAATTCTGAATCATTCATATTTTATATAGTAGACAAAAACAGAATTTTGAAACTTTCAAAAGGAAAGCTTATAGTTCATGATTTTTTTTGCAATCATCTAACCTATGAATTTGATCCTGAGATAGATTTGAAAATTAAAGATGATATCTTTTTTTTACTTGACTTTGTGAACAATATTATTGGGAAGCCTTAAGATGGATCCCCATGATTAAATATATATGTCACAAGATCTGAAGAGCTAAGTTAACAAAAATTAAACAGTTATGTTCAAAAAAGTATGAGGAAGATCAAGAGCTAGTTTTTTGTATTCAAGATGATGCTATTTGTGAAAATTCATGAATGTTCAAAGAAGAATATCTTCCTATGGAATTTGTGGTGGCATTATCAAGGCTATAATATAATGTTAGTAGTGAAGCACTCATAAAAATATAGCTAATATTTAAGGTTAACAATGTGCCAATTGTCTCACCCATAATAAAGAGTACAAAACCTATCAAAATAAGCCTTCAAAAAATGAAAATATTTAATTCCCCAAGACAACACAAATATGTCGTTTAAAAAGCACTTACTTTTAAATACTACAAGACCATGGTCAATTATACTTCAAAGTGTATTCTACTCTTATAAACAGTATCTTACAAGAAGGATGTACTTCTCAATCAAAAAAATCCTTTAAATAAAAAAATATCTTTGAGATTTTCCTATTAAAAAAGCTCCAGTTTTAGTCAAATCACATGACTCATCTTCAGAGATTTAAATTAAATTCTATACAGTTTTTTAAATATATTTATTCAATTCAGGAATTGTCTTTCAATAAGATTCATGATTCTTGACGGGAGAGTCCAATTTTATTTCTAAAGGTTCTATATAAAAAGAGATATTTGGCTTCATACCAATACATAATTAATACCGCAGTTTATTAAGAACATGATCTTCTATCTACATCCTATTCTTTTCTCAGTTAAGGTTTGGCTTCTGATAAATGGAATTTCCAAACTAAAGAGCTTATATTTGATATCAATGAGGAAGTTTTATAAAAGGAGTTAAAATTAGTGACCTAAGAAATCTTGATTTATTAGAATCTGTTGTTTAAATTTTTTTCATTGTTCTTAATATTTTTAAATATTGGAGTTAATTACATATTTAACAATATTCTAATTTTAAATTCAGGATTTGTTTTATCCCAACTAAAAAGTAAGTCCATAAACCAAAGTTTGGTTATTTTTGATATTAGATAGGTATTTATGAATTTAAATTGGTGTCTGAAAATAATTGAAAAGGGGCTTTTAGTTATAAAGACATTTTAGAGAAAGGAGAAAATAAGGCTAAAGCAAAAAAGCTCTTTCTTTATAATGTAAAACTGATAATTGATTATAATAAATTTAATTTTTTACTTTATAATATATTGATTCCAAAATTCTTGCGATAGATGGGCTAGAGAGAAATTTTAACCGTTTCTCTAAGTGGTTCTGGAACCATATCTTAAAGTTGGTGGAAAGAAATTTTTGATATTCCTTCTGACTTTTTTGATTTTTTTTCTTCTCTCTAAGCTCTCTAAAGGCCTTTTCTATATTTTACCCAATAATATTACTAATTAACAGATAAAAATAGAAAAAGGAAAGGTAAAATATGAATGGGTAAGAAGGTGTCAGAAGAAGAAATATGGGAAAGTCTCAAATTAAACTCAAAGGATGAGGAAGATGCTTTAGAATGAAATAATCTATGAGAGGGATTTAGAGAATATCAAGAATAACCAATGACTTTCAGCTAGAAAGAGATTATTATCATTTTCTAAATTAAAGTGATTGCAAGAAAAGCTTCAGAATAGTAGCTGAAAAAATATGTGTGGGCTGATAAGAGATATTTTGAGGGCTGATACCCAATAAATTAGTATCAGTTTTTTATTAAAATTTTTAATTGATTATATCAGGAGTATTTGGATTTGAATCTATTGAGATTATTGAATTCTTTTAATAAATAGCTATTATGATTGATAAAAACAAGAAAAAATAAGCAGGGGTCAGAAGAAAAAATAGTAATAGATTTTATTTTGGATTTGAAGGGTGAGGAATATGTATAATCTTGAAGTCATTTCTAGGAGGGTTTTAGGGAAGATCAATAACTTAAAAGCCTTGTAATGACAAAGATATTTTTAAAAATGTTTTCTCATGTGAAAGTTCTCTTAAGAGAAGGTTTATAACAAATGCTTATAAAATTTGTGTTGATTAATAAGAGATAACTTGAGAGCTGTTACTCAATATTTGAGAATCAATATTTTCTCCAGATTTTTGATTTATAATTCAAGTAGGATTGAGATTGAAACTTGATCATAGTATTCAAGACTTGAAATAAATTGATAGAGAAATTTATCAAAAGAAGAGTCAATAATAAGGGGTAAGAAGCAAAAAAATATCATGTATTTTCAAGTTGAATTTGAAGGGTGAGAAAGATGTGTCAGAGAAAAGTATCTTATGGGAAATATTTGAAGAAGATAAAGAATAAGAAATCCTGAAAGGAATTGATTAATCCCAGCTACCCCTAAAGATGAATTTAGCACTAATATCATTTATTTTCAAGTTGAATTTGAAGGGTGAGAAGGATGTGTCAGAGAAAAGTATCTTACGGGAAATATTTGACGAAGATAAGGAAGAAGAAGTGCTGAAAGGAATTTATTCATCCAAGTTACCCCTAAAGATGAGTTTAGAGCTTATACTATAGGTATCTCTTGAGCTTTGATTACATATATATTGTATTTGTTAATTGATTTATCTCATATCAGCATAAAGCAGTATTATAATGAGAAGGAAAACCTTATATTAAAAACTATATACTCTCAAAATGTTCAATGAAAAAATAATCATTTTGGAAAACATAAAGTAAATTGTCGTATTTAATTTCATTTCTGTTTTTTTTTTTTAAAAAAGAAAACAAAGCAAACAGTAAATTTTGTATTTTTTGAAAAATGAGATTTAAAATGGAAAAATCTATGAATAAGATGAACTCTATTTTCTTAGAAATATATGGAGAAAAATTGATTAAGCCAAAATCATTAAGTATTAAAATAGAGCATATTTCATAGTTTTCAGATATGAAATAGAGAATCTTGATAATATAAGCTCCATTATAATATAATTGTATTATTTTTAGAAGAAAAATAATAAATCTTTTCTCCGTATGTTAATATTAAAGTTCAAAATAATCTTTTTTTAGATTTTCTTGGCGCTCCATACCCTTCTGCTTTGATTTAAAGTTTTCTTTTTTCTCCTTTACTTAAAAATTAATTGTTATGCTTTACCAATTTCCCTATCTTTTAAATTCAAACTTTCATTTACTTTTCTCCCAATATAGAAATTCCATTTCTAATAGTTTTTTAGCTCAAGAAGGACAATTATTTAGTTTTGAGTCTCATTTTTCAGATTTTTCTGAAATTAATAATTTCTTCTTTAGCATTAGCCAAAGTTCTATATAAACAAAACTCCCGGATTCTTTCTTTGAGTAAAATTTTGGAGTGATATTGTCAGTATTTTATGCATTAATTCTACAAGAGCAATTTAAAATTCCTTCTTGTTACTCATAAAGTAATTACTTCATTCTATGAGTATCTGGAGTGAAATTTCCTTTGGTTTACTTATAATATTCACTACCGATGCTTTGGGTCTAAATAGTTAATAATTGGCTTAGGAAATATATTAAATTACGAGAAAGAGTTTTTCTGGCTTACTATATTGGTAAACCAATAATAATTCTTAAAAATAACTTTTTTATGGTGGATTCCATAATTATTATGTGGAATTGAGCTCATTTTGAAGATTTCATCAACCAAAATACAAACAAAAAACTTCTTCGACGTAAATTTGAAACTAGATTTAGATAAAGGCTGTGTACTTGGCTTTTTTCAAAGAATGAAATCCATGAAATGGTAAAATGGAAATAAATATTCCATATTTCTCTCAATAGAATGAATAATCCTTGACTCAAATATTACATGGATCCTAAATCCTGTTTAGTCTGCTAAAATAAAAGACTATGTATATTTATCCTTATAATTCTTGAATTATTCATGCATTTTTTTGCACTAGGCTGTTCCTTTGAATTTAATTTAATATTACATTTAGTTTCCATCATTTAAAATAAATAAGTCTTCATTTTTTGAGGCCTTTTGATATTCATGGAGCCATTTTTAATAAAGAGTTAATCATAATTGTATTGATTCTGAAGCCATTAAATAGAACTATGGTAATTGAGTGATCTTAGATGATGATGTGTATGAGTTTTCTTTGATGGTTTTTTTTATCTGGATATTCAATCTGATGAAATATATAATAATAGAGCTGTTTATTTCTAATAAAAATCACATAAGAAGGTCTTTATAAATAGATTATCTTGCAAGGAAGTCATTTTTCTAGTTAATAAAATGAAGTAGGAAGAAAGGATATCTTAAATCAAGACAGGGATTGTTTGTGAAAAACATGAGTTTATTTTCTCAGAGGCTTGATAAATACCTTAGAATAATCCTATTATGTCTTTAAAAAAGAAAATTCCGATAAAATGTTTCACAAAATCGGACATTTTTATATAAAGCCAGATTTGCTTGGGTTTAATCCCTCCAATTATCATTCAATAACTGGTATTGGTTTAGAATTTACAAATAATCAGTTCTCTCAGATAAGATTATAGAATTGGGATATATGAATTTATTAAGGAAGAAATTATGAAAGGATCAATTGAGTTTATAGATTGGAGCCTAATCCCATTATCAAAAATATGACAAAATTATGAGGGGGAATCATTTTTAATAGAAAAAGGTGAGTTTTTCCATTTTTGAGACCTTAATTGTGTGAGAATTTGGTGACATAGTAATATCTACATACTCAATTTAAATTAAAATGAACTTTTGATATCAAAACAAACTTTATTGTAACTAATGTGTGATTTACATAGTGCTTTCAAAATCAAAGTTTGTATCAAGTTATGAATATTTCTAAATATTCATGGTATTTTTCAAAAGATCTTCCAATTCCAATTTATAATCTTTAATTCAAAAAAAATTTGTAAATTTTGGTAAAATAAATTCAATATGATTATGGTTGTAGTAGTAGAATAAGAAATATCATTTAAATAAGAATGAAAATTTTACTTTTTTAACCAATTTTTTTATATTTTTAATCTTTTTACTTTTTACTATGAATTTATTGTTGTTCAAAAAAATTAAATATATTTTAATTCATTTGCAAGTGAAACCAAAAAATGCATCATTTATTCATTAATGAGAATTTCATTCTGACCATTCATTTTTTATTATTGATGATTTCCAGTTTTTTCCAAATAGTTTTTCCTATAACCAATCCTTTTATGAATAATCTTCTTTTAATTTGAGATATTGAAAGTGAAAAAAATGAGCCGAGGGCTTGAATGGATATGGAGCTAAGTGAAAATTCTCCCTTTCGAATAAAAATAGGTAATACATGAGTCCATGTATTTTGATCATTTCTTTAATATTGATCTTTCTTTCAAAATAAATGCCATTTTATTAAAAGTATTGAAAATAATTCTGGATCATTAGGAGAGTTTGGAAATAAGTTTGGCTTTGTTAAATTAGAGAAATTATATATTTTCTATATCGAAACAATGGTTTGATTATAATTATAAAAATATCTTAATTATGGATTCTTTTTTTTTGAGATTCTCAGTTGTTAACTCAAGATTTCTAAATTATAGCCCTATGTACATAGAAAAGGATAAAGATTTGATTAAAAAACAAAAATAGAATCAAATTAGAAAATCCCTTCTACTTTACTAAACCTTTTTCCTTGAGAAAAAATCACTAATTTTATTTTACCACCAGTCAAGTTCTCAATCATTGTAATCCCCTCTTTACTTTGGTATGACTTACTGGATCTTATACTTAGCGATTCCAGACTTCTGATCAAAGGAACTAATCTGTTAAAAAAACGGGAAGGTTGGAATTCTGAGCTAGAATTTTCTTTTTGGATCGATTAAGTTGTATTTATTACTTATGGCTTCATTTATTCTACATATTTGAGAAAGGATATCATTTCTTATATTGAATAACTATTTTTTGAATCTGTTGTATGATCTCTTTTTTTTCTATTATTAAAAATTCCTCATAAGAATCATTCTCCTTTCCAATTTTTGCCTCGATTAATCGAGCAGGTTTAATCTTAACAAAGAAGTATCACTCAGGAATGTGGATGATATCCATGGCTAATTAATTTCATTTTTTTTATTTGAAGATTATGAGGGAGTTTATTGAAACAAAATGTTCCTAAAAATATAATCAGACCAGCTGGACCCCTCTACCAAATCAGAAAAAGTGAATTAGTTCTCTTATATAAACTCGTAAGGATTGGCTTTTAACATTTAATAGGAAGGATGGGAGATTTATTGAGGAAAAAATATTCAAACTTATTTTTCACTACTCTTGAAACCTATTTCAAATTTTTCATTAATGTAATCGGAATTAACTTGTAAGTTTAATTCAAGCTTACTCAGAAGTAAATATTGAATTGATCTAAAAGCAAATTTTCTAAATTTCAGTATTTTTAAAACTTAGTAATGATTTTGGAGTCGAAGGAGGTAGTGATAGAGGAGAGGGGAAAGAGAAAAATTAATTATAGCTAATAAATGTTAGAATAACTGACTAATTACGATATTTAATGAAAAAATACAAGTTCTTAGCTTCCTTGAAGCACTATAAAGACAAAATAAATTACTCATGATAACACTAAAAGAAAAATATTTAATACTAGCTGAGACTTAATTTGTGAACCGTGAAGATATGACGATATATGCACATATCATTTATAGCACAAAAAGAAGAAAATAATAATTGGGCTAATATTTACTATAAAACTCATGATATAAAAGGAAATGTATATAATATAAATTTATCAAAAGAGTATATAGAGCTATTATAATGAATAATTAAATATTTATTATAAAGTGAATTGAATTAATCTTCAAAATCAAAACTAGATTTTCATATCAAATTTTATGAATCAACCAGAATAAACTCATTGGTTCATAACAACCAGAGGAATAAAAAGCTAATTGAATCTTTTCAGCCCTTAAAGACAGTTTTTTAGTAATAATAATCATCAAAATTCAAAAAAAATATTATCAAAGGATATTCATATGGCACTTTTGGTCATCACCATCATTTATGGAAGCTTCCAAGATAGAAAATCTATGGAGCCATCGTGATAGAATTTGGGGACCCAAATTTTCCTAGGAAAACTTCATTATCAATCCTGTAGGGACATTTCATAGCCTCTATTGCCTCTGGAGGCTTCAGGTGTTTTCAATCATGGAATTCCCCAAGCCAAAAAATGATTGTTTAGCCTATGGATCCCAAAATTAAAAAAAGAAGGCTAAGGATACCCAATATTCCCCAAGACCACTCCATGTTCAAAGGTCGCCAGACCAAAATTTTTAATCTCAACTTGATCTCACTTCTGACAGAGAATTACTTCATGAGCTCAATCCCCAAGGACGCAAAAATTGAGGAGAAAATTCTTTGGAAACCACAAGTTCAAGCCATGTACCCTTCTCAGACTAATTCATCCACTTGTAAAGTTATTCCCCCAGGGAATGATTCCAAAGAATCTCAATCACTGGCAAAAATGTCAAATCAAGATTGATTTTTCAGTTTTTAAAGCTGAATACAACCAGGAATTTTACAGCTTGGTCAATATATTTTGTAGTAAAAGAAACCTTTATAAAATCCATACTTTTGGAAATAAAATATCACCCATTTCATTTATCAATTGGCACAATTATATTTTCTCCAGACATATAATAAAGCCGTACAATCTCATACAGCTTGTATTACAGTCTCAAGCTTTCAGAACAGCTGTTAGTAAAATGTAAAATAGTAATGATCTTCTCAAACCAATGACATCATGATCAAGCAGATGATAATGAAATAATTTCAAAAAATACCAAAGATCTGCTTTCTGGTAAGATTCACCAACTGATAACAAATTAGTTTTTTTTACAGCATCTTTCATTCTTTTTAATTCTACTTTGAGCGCATCTCAATTCCAAAAAATATACATTATTTATTTTCCTTTAATATTCTACTTTTCTCTTAAAGATTTGGCTTCATGTATATATCAACAAAAATTTATCAGATTTCATTATAAAAGCGTGTAGAATAATCTACTAAGTGATAGTTAGCCCATAGCTATAGCTTAATCCCTGTATTTCATTATTGAATGAGCTACTCAACATAATCATATTCACTCACTTAAAATTAAAAATAAAATATTCATCATATTCAAATTGTTAAGTACAACTAAAGATATAGTATAGCTCCAAATTATATTTACCTTTTTTTCAGTTATTTTCTTTAAAAATTATCTTTTGTATTTCTTGAAGAATGGTCTATTGGAGTTGAAGAGCTCCATGACAAATTTGAATCACAGAATAATTTTTTAATTAAAGGATCAAGATATCAGATCTTCAAATACTGGTCACTATTCCAACCCCTGTGGGTATTCCCCCAGATTAACTAATTGACTGGATTAATTTTCCTCCTTTGTTTTATTTAATCTTTTGATAGTGAATAATGATACGTCTAAGTCAGTAATTTTCCTCTTAGCTCACATGGTTAGTAGAAATTGGTTCTCATATCCGAAGTGATTTATTCCTTCGTTCTGGAAATTTTGTAACAGTGATATAGGGAACTACTTTGTTGGATCTTTTCAATTGGCTTATTTCCCTGATTGAATATTCTATACTTAACCCTCATTAGATAGGTTTATGCTCTTATTTCTGTAATTCTGCATATTTACTTCAAGTAATTTCTTATTAACTGAATTCCAGGTCACTCTGATTTCGCAAGAGACCATTTGACATATTATTTCTAGCTTAAAATTAATGATTATAGCATATTTTTAAATATAGTAAATAATAAAATGAGTAAACATGGCAAACAAGTCACATTATTTAATTGAAAATGAGATTGATAGTTTTTATAATCTTTTTCAAAAATTTCAACACTTCTAGACACTGAGAAATATGGGTAAATGTACTTCTTACTAGCTTTCATTTATACAAGTATGGTTCCTGATAAATATTGTAATTTTGCTAATAGAATTGTAAATATTTGTCATTTCATTCATCTGAGTTTTCTGGATAATCTTTCCATATTTAAGTCACAAATTGATAAGCTGTATTTGAGTTTATGAAATAAGACTGGTTTGTGTCACAGGGGCTGTTCTAAGTGAAGAGGGCCTGACATTCAGTAAATGGACTTATTAAGGGAGGTCTCAAAGGGATACTCAGAATATAAACAAACAAATCAAAGAAGGATAGAATTCCTGAATATGAAAGAAGTTAATTTAGAAACCCTGATATAACTAGAAAAAATAAAAATGAGCCAACCACAAAATAATCCTGACTTGCTGTTTCAACCTGTTCAGAAAGAAGAGAGGGTTTAATAAGGATACAGCCACCAAAACTCCAATTAATATGGGAGGGAATGGAAAATCTGACTTAAGAAATAAATTATATAGGATTCTAAGTAATAATATATAATTTTATAAAATTCAAATTCAATATATCAATTAGCTGGGAGAAGACCTCCAGGTGGCTGAAGAGAGGCTTGTTTATGTGAGAAACATCATCCTGGGGTTAGATTGCTGAATGCAGGGGTTTGATGATGCATAGGCCCTGTCTGAATGATACATTTGAATCTATTTGATATAAATTAGGAGCATTTATTGGTATTTCCAATACAGAATTATCCTTCTTTGGGTGAATAAGAGATTTCCTACCTGTGTTTGGGTTAGAACTGTATTGAAATTTATTTTGTGGATCTTTTTTGAACAACTCTTGCTGATTTAAATTGGAGGATCTTCAATGATACCTCTTTTCTTACTAATAGGGTGACCTGGACCCTGTATTCATTGCTGTGAAAGGATCCCCCTCTTGAATTTGGTAAGCTCCTGAGAACCATAAAACAAGGTTATTCTTGAGGATTCCAGATCAATAACCCTTCTTTCCTCTAGATTCACCTTCCGATTTACCAAAAATTATCAATTATAATATTATTCTTTATCATTCGCCCTTCAAATATAAAAATATAAAAATTATTATTGACACTTAAAGAAGGGTGTTGATAAACACACATAAGCCCTTACATGTTTTTTTTGAAAAATTCCTCAGGCTCATTTTTGAGCATTTTTATGAGTCTTTTTTGCCAAATTTTTTCTGAAATGGGATGTGAAGGTCCCCAAATTTTTTCTATTTTTTTGCCAAATTTCTCTATTTAGGCCAATTTGGCAAAATGGCCTATTTTTTTAAAAAAAATCATCAAAAATGTTCCCACTTATGAATTTCCATTTTTTTAAAAAATGAAGGGAAAAGCCTTGAGCATAAAAAACCAGAAGCCCAAATTTTGGGATTTTTTTCCCAGGACAATTGTAGGCTCAAAAAGTCCTTTTTTTAGGTTTTTTTTGTTCATGTTTGTAAGTAAATTTAAAATTCCATTTCTGAAATTGATTTAATTAAAAATGTACTTCATGACATTAGTGGAAGTTGAAAATTCCATTTTTGGCATTAAAAGTGCCACAAATGACATATAGATGCCATTTATGGCCATAAAATTGGCATAAATGGCATTACAAAAATGCCTTGAATGACATTAAAAAGGCCATAAATGGCATTTTATGGCATTAAAAATGCCATAAGTGGCATTAACAATACCATAAATGGCATTAAAAATATCAAAAATGGCATTAAAAATTCCATAAATGCCATAATATGGCATTGTATGGCATTACATTTGCCATAAATGGCCTCAAGAATGGAATGAATGACCTTAACAATGCCATAAATGGCCTCAAAAATGTCATTCATGGTATTAAAAATTCCATAAATGGAATGAACAATTTTATTGTCAAAGCCACTTATGGCCTTAAAAATGTCATTTATGGCCTTAACAATGTCATTTATGGCCCCAAAAATGTCATTTATGGCCCTAAAAATGCTATTTATGGCCTTAACAATGTAATTTGTGGCCTCAACAATGCCATTTATGGCCTTAAAAATGTCATTTATGGCCCTAAAATGCCATAAATGGCCTTCACAATGTCATAAATGGCCTTGACAAAGCCATAAATGGCCTTAACAATACCATAAATGGCCTTATAAATTCCATTTATGGCCTTAACAATGCCATTTATGGAACTTTTGATTCCATTTATGGCATTGTTAATCCCATAAATGGGATTGCTAATTCCATGAATGGCTTTAACAATGGTGTGAAAGGCCTTAAAAATGCCATAAATGGCATTAATGGTATAAGAAATGCCATAAATAGCTATATTTAATTAAAAAAACACCCCTTACGTGTTTTTACCATAAAATTACGTGATTTTACCAATTTAAGGCAAAAACACGTAAGCCTTTAGTAAAAAAACATAAGGGCTTATGTGTTTTTGCCAACACCCCTTCAAAAAGAGTGGGTTTTGTTTCCATTTACCCCTGGTACTCTGTCTCCTTGATTCTTCTTCCTTTACTTTTGAGCTTAATATTTTCCTCCCTTTATTTTTCTTGAATTTCATTTTCATGGAATTCTATACTGTCACTTAAAAACTGAAATTTTTGGGCTGGTTGATGTCAATAATTGCACCCTCAATCTTCATTAATGATTTGAAAATTTCTTATTTTGATTATTTTTGTCCTGCAGAATCGCAAAGCCATTGAATATTTATTGTCTTGACAGATGAGAATTTTGCATTTTTGATTTCGGCCAATGTTATGAGCTCCAGGTATTCACCCCAAATTTTGGTATTTTGGGAGTATTTAGGGAATTTTTTCAAAAGTGAACAAAGTTCATAAAAGCATTATGATTGGAAAAAATGCACCAAAAGGTCCAAAATTGATCAAAAATTCTGCGAATGCAAAAAAAGTTCACAAATGCCAAAAATGACATAATTTGATGAAATATGCATAAGAAAGAGAGAATATATCCAAAATGTGCAGAAATTCATGGAAATGTAAAAAATTATTTAAAAGTCATTCAATGGTAAAAAAACTGTTTTTGATTATTTCCCCATGATTTCTTCATCTCTTCTGAATTCTTTTGAGGGTAAAATATTGCCATAATTGTTTTGTAAGCTTCATACTTAGAATTTATGATAATTTTTTTTTGTATTTACATTTTCCTGGCTTTGATTTTGACCTTAAAATTAACTCAACAATGACTTCTCTGTATGGCTCTAACCACTCTGATTCCCCACCTTGGGTGCTTTAGGGTACCTGTGTTTTTGATAGCTTGAGTGAGCTATCTTGATAGAGTATGGACCCCCCTTATATTAATAAAACCAATAAACTTTATGATGGTGTTAGCTCTGCAAGAGGTATTGAACCACCCTGCACCAGATTTTTGAAGAAATGGGTTTCCTGTGTTGCATCTTCCACTGCTAGGTCCACCAGGTGTGAATTTTGCAACCTCAGAAAACAAAATTTCTCTGAATCAAACTGTAGGTCCTCAGAGAAAGCTAGAATATTATGGAGAATCATGAAGAAAGTTTGAAGCTCCTGTTGATGAACCCCCCACTTTTGATTTCACTCATGGACACTCCAACTGTGAGTTGATTAATGAAGAGATTGATTAAGGTACTGACAGAATTATTTTCTTTTAATTTGGCAATTGCATCCAGGATTAGGGGAGTTGAAAAAATGGAAAAATTCCGGAGGCCACATTGCACCTCAAGGAAGCCCCATTGGAGTGGCTCCTGAGGCTCCTATCTTAGTTACTATGAAAGATAGAACTATTGGAACATTGAAGAAAAATATAGCTGTTGGCTTTGGTTTTTAATCAGATGCTTAATGAAGTGATGATATGGATTGAGAAGATCTTTAAATAGTTGTCCATGTGAGCAAGATAATAATATAGACAACTTTAGCCTACCCTGCCTAAGTCAGCATAAATACAAATTAAGTAGGAATCGCCACCCAGAAACCACAGTCACCTTCCAGATCCCCACCCAGGCCACCTGTAAAAGAATTTTCATCCAAAAACCAATGGCCAGTACCTCCAAAAAAGAATTTCTTCAACACTATCACCATTGGAATATTACTGAGAATTTTAAGGAACAGGAGAATATGAACAAGACATTAGTGTATACTTTATTGGACAATGTAGATTCTTTGAGGTAATTTTGTTGTTTATAAGGCTATGAAGTATGTTGTAACAGGTGAAAATACTAGAGAATTGGCCAGAGACACATCTGAATATGAAGATTTCTTGGTGGATAAATCATAAGAAGCCCCTAAGAAATTTTCATGAAGATTGATTTTAGTTGGTCTTTATTAATTGCTATTAGTTACTATATAACTTTCTTGTCAGACGAATTGGCACTTTATATACAAGAAATGGGAGGGGATAAATAGTTAAGAGAAAGAACAAGGATTCTACAAGTAGAGAAAATGGAGATACTAATAGAAAGAGAAAAGAAAATAAAGAAACAAAAATATAAAAAATAAGAAGATTATGGGAGTTTTACTTCTTGGGGTGAGGCTCTTGTCTTTGGCTATAATTTTCCTGAAAGATAAAACAAATTATTGTGTTGCTTACAGAGTGTCCAAGGTGTTGTTTTGCATGAAGTAGAAACCCTCAGAAATTCATACCAGGAGATGGAGCTTGATTTCATAGCTTCAATCCCACACCCAGCACAATAAAAAGAAAAATTGAGGAAAAAAATACAGATTGATGTGATTAATTATTTGAAGAAACATTTTTGACATAAAAACTTGAGCAATAAAAATAAGGAAAGGAATATAGCAATGTTATCAATTGAGGGTAATAGTGTTTCAAGCTCTTCTCAATATCTCTGAAATATTTAGGAGCTCCCACAAAGTGGAAAAGTTGATTCTTACAACAATTTCCATAGAATATCATTTCAAAGATGGATTCCAGGAGATGAGTAGACTTTAATCAAATTAAATCCCCACCAAGAGCCATTATTGAGCTATTGAGGTATTAGGGCCAGGACTGTAAGGATCCAATGAGTGAATATTCTTCAAAATCTCTTGTGAGTTGATAAGGCTATTGGCTTCCTCTCAACTGGTTCTTTATGGCTCTTCACTGAATCCTTTCCACTCTACAAAATACCCTCAGTTACTTTTCTTTAGCTTGAGGACAAGATCTGTTCCACTTCTCCATTCTTCTTGCTCTTCAAATAAAACTGTTTCTGGTGAAATATGATATAAATTTGGGGAAGATGATTACTTGAAAGGTTCCAATAAGGACACATGAAAGATAGGGTGAACTGAATTTCAATTTTGGTGAGTCTTGGGGTGATATGAATGGCTTCCAACCTTCTCAAGAGATTAAAATGTTTCTCACAAGATTTCTGAGAGTTTTTTGGCGGGTGTTGTTGTCTTGATGTTCCTTGAAGACAGCCATACCTACTCCCCAGCTTATATATCAGGGTCAATTGACCTATTTTATCTACATACTTCTTAAAATTCTTAATTTCTGACTCTAATTTTCCATTGAAAACCTTTTGTGCTGATTGGAGTTTTGAATATGAATTACCAACAGGAGTGTCCTAAGAAATTTGTATTTAGTCAAAGCTAGGATTCCTTCCACAAATGGGAAAAAGTGGTGACAGTTTTTTTAAAAAAAGTTTGTGCCATTCATCTTGATGGAAGATGAAATAAATCAAAAGATACTGTTATAGCATCTTATTGAACCTCTCTGTCTGTCCATCTTTTTGAAGATGAAAAGAAGTTGAAATATCTCTTCATATCTTGAGCTTCTGACATAAACTTTCCAAAATGATAAAAAAAGGATTTTATATCACTGACAATACTTATTGGAAGGTCATGTTTTGAAAAGTAATTTTTGATGAAGAGTTGAGCTAAATACAATTCAGTAATTGTTGAATAAGATGGAAATAATTTTGCTGTTTTTGAGAATATTTCCAAAAATACTAAATTTAAGTCAAAGATGTTGGAAAGTAGCAATTGAATGATAAATTCCATTGATAAGGAAGTCCAAGTACCATATGGAATTTGGAAAGGATTTAGTAATCCAAACACTTGATGGTTTATTTTGGTATTTATTTAACATTTCAGAAATGAGGACCAATAGTACTTGATGAATGGATTTATTCCAGCCCAATAAAAATCTCTCTTTATGAGCTTGAGGGTCTTCTATTTTCCAGGGTTTCTTCCAATTAAGAATAATTGTTCTTTTAAATAATAGCCAATTGTATGGGTGAATTCCTGGGAGTGCCACTCTATCTTTGAGTAATAAAAGTTTTCATTGAGGTTCAAGAGAATAATCTGAATCTGATTCATCTCTTCCTAATTGCTTTGTTATTCTCTTCACATTGATTATCTTTTAATACTAATTTTTCAGTTAGATCCACTAAGTCTGGGAATACTTCAGCTTTGAATGAAAAAAATTCATATTTTTGGATGTAATCTTGCTTAGGAACTTGAAGAAAATTTCAGTGATTATGAATAATGAGACCCACAACCCTCTCAGGGTACATATTTTACTGATTTTACAAAGAATCTGATTAAGTGGAAATCTTGCCTTGGCATTGAATGATAGAGAAATGGAATACAGAGAGAAATTCAGTACAACAGACTTGATGGCAAGTGAGAACTTGTAATAAATCAAATAATGAATGAAATAATGGTCTGTTCATACTCCAAAATTATTGGAAAGGGAAAGAAGAAAATATGTCAAGTGCTTGGGTGCCAAAGCTATGCTAAGAAGTTGCTTGTCATGGTTTCATAGTTTGGCTCAGCTGGGAGAAGATTTCCACTATTAAATTAAATGGGATTCTTTCCTGAGTCATTAATCTGACTCAGTAAGGCACACAAGAAATAATAAGAAATATCAGTATTCAAAATAGTTGGTAGATAATAATTGGAATGGGAAAGGATAGCAGAAGTTTTTAAATCTTCTTTGATTAGTTGGAACTGACTAAGAGAGCTTTAATTTGAGGTGAAAGGGATATCTTGTTTGAGAAGGTAAGTGAGAGCAGAGATTTTTTTGGAATAATACAACAATAAAGATGGGAAAAAACAGAAGAATGAATTTTCTTGATGTTTTTTGGTCTGTGGAAAAATGGAGAATTTTTTGAGCTTTTGAAGTATCCATCTTGAGGAAATCTCTTGAAAGAAAGTAAACAAGGTATTCCACACTTGAGGAATGTAATGAAAGCTTGGAAGCTTTCCAAAACAAATTTTTTTTCCTCATTCTTTTGAGGACAGAGGCCACTTGCTTGACATGTCCCTCCTCAGAGCTGCAAAAAACCATTATATTATCTCAGTAAACTACTACAGTGACATACAAAAAATATGGAAAGATATCACACAAAATCTGTTTAATTGAAGCAGGAGACTTAGTCATCCAAAATTGAATCCCCAAATTCTCATGGCTAGCATCTCTGGCTCTGAATGAGGCTAAATCCTCACCCTCTTTTTAGTTCTCAGAAGATTATAAGCACACAGCATGTTTATCTTGAAGAAGATGGTGGAGCCATTGCAAAGGGCAAGAAGCACATTCCTTGAAGGCACAGAATACCCATTTCTCCTAGTGAAAGCATTAAGTTTAAAGGATTAAAAACACAATAAAGGTCCTCCATCCTTTTTTTAAAAAAAAGGACAGGTGCTGCTGTTGAAGGGGAGCTTGGCCTGATGAAACCTTTCTCTATGTGCTCTGAAATTTATTCCCTGGGTGTCTCTGTCTCTTGATTTTATAATGAGTAGATAACTCTAAGTGGAGGTAGAAAAATATCCACTTCAATATAATGATCACAGGTGTGGTGTGGAGGAAATTGCTTTGCCTCAAACTTAGAGAATACATCCATCTAGTATTTATAAGAAGGTGGAACCACCTTCAACACAGTTTTTATTTATTATGACTCTTCCTCCTCATCCCACTTCCCTTACAGGTATTCATGAAAGGATAAAAGAGGAAGTGTTATATGCCCTTGAAAGAGACAAACTTAATTTATAGAAAAATCTTTCATCTCTTTGAAGACTCCATCTCTATATGTAAGTGATGACAGAGAGAAAATTAAGGAAGGGAAAAGTAAAGAATAAGGAAAAGAAGGTGACTTAATTTCACCAGCAAGAGGCATAATTTTTAATTGAAGTGGAAAAGGAATTACTAAAATAATTTATAAGGCTATTAGAAGCCTTATGACTAGAGTAATAGGTAGTGATCAATCTATTTTTCCAATTAATAATAGGATTAAAATTGTCAAGTAAATCATAGTACAATATGAGGTTGTTTTGCCTTGGGGTAAGCTATGATAAAAAAGTGCCATTAAAAACTAGAGAAGAGAGGAAGTTGAACCACCCACTTGGTATGATGGGTGATTCTTTTGAATCCAAAATGGGAGAATAATATTCCAAAGAAGATCATACAAAGTCAATTAGTACTTTAAAACAAAATTCTTTGCAATAAGAGAGTTGGAAGAACCAGAAGAAATGAAATTAGAATACTGTAAAAAATATCAGAGAGAGTAGAAAAAATAAAAAAATTTGAAAATTTCTGGACACCAGTATTCAAAGTGAACAATTGTGCTACTGGAGGAAATATGTGAGAGAAATCAAACACATAATAATAAACATTCAGAATTTTTCCTTCTTTCTAGAGAAGCCTTTGGATGGCCCAGTATTGTTTTGAAGCACTTTGAAGAATGTTTCAAGAGGTTCCTTCCACCACAATAAGTGAATAGAGATTATTTAAGTATTCTCTCCTTTTTAGAAAAAAATTAGTTTTTGGTCCTTCTCAAGGAGATCAGAATGAGCTTTATCCTTTGTTGCTTAAAGATTCTTCCCTTTCATTTTTTTGTTAGGCTTCTTCGATAATGGATTGTGGAAAGGCCAAAAGAATCTGGAACCAGGGACTCAAGGTTTTTGTAAGGTGTGGATATGAAACTTTGATTAAAAATCAAGTACTTTTCCTGTCCTCAAAATTTGTATAAGGTAAAATTCAATTAAAAATAGTATGAAATATTATTTTTAAGAGAAAACACGCCAAATTTATTGTTTATAACTTTATTAGTATAAAACAATAATATTATAAAAATTTATTGTTTTACCAACAATAAAAATTTATCCAAAAAATACTCTACAAGAGATATTTTAAGGCTACAAAAGAAATTTCTTCAAGAGCAATTTCAATTGGAATTAATTGAGCAAAGAACTGCAAGCAATTAATTAAAGAACAAAGTCTTTAAAAAGAATATTAAAGAGAAAACACGCCCAAAAGTGACCAGAGTGAATTTGGAAACAAAGTGACAAAGTTAACAGTGATGAAAGATGCTTTAATTCACTTTTGGGGTGGTTCAGGGGTAAAAATGATTATAAGAGTTACAAACAATGATTATAATGATTTTTTCACGTGGTTAAAAGGATTAAAATGATTTAAAAGTGGTGGTTGGAATCTTTGATTGATTGGTTTAACAGTTTTAAACTAATTAATAAAAGGAAAAGATTCTAACATGAAGAGAAAAGTGGGGCAAAGAAGACATTCTTTTATAGCCATCAATTCTCTTACTCCAAAAGTAAAATTTACTCTTGTCAGTCGTGAAAAACAGTCTGACAACAGAAAAGCCAATTATGGCATCATTGAACCCTGGTTTAGACCAAAAAGGGCTGGTTTAAGCCATTTTTAGCCAATTTTAGCCATTTTAGACCCTTAAATCAGCCATTACTATAGCAATACCAGGCCTAGAGCCTTCAAAACACGTCAGAATGTGTGTCAGAGGCGTAGAAACCAGTTAAAACTGTTTTTATTATGATTGTTTTATCTTAAGGGTAGTTTTACCTTCTTGGCAACAGCTAAAACTACCCCAGTTGGTATCAAAACCTCATCATCAATTGAGTCCACAGACCCTGTAACTCAATTCCAGGCCAAAAGTGATGAACTTTTGCGTGAATTTTGACATCCCACGCCTTTCAGCAAGGATTTTGGGGGTCTAGCTCCCCCTTAGAGCTGGAGTTCCTTTTCCCCCCCAAATTTAATCTTTCCAATTTATTTTTTCCTTTAATTCCTCATCATGTATTATACTTATAATTTACACATGTAATTCAATTCAATTGTACAGTACAATACAGTAATAATTGACACCTCATATGTAAATCAAAGTTCACTTATGTAATACACGCGCACATTTTGACATTTCAATTGAATTCAATTGAAAATACTTTAATTCCTCATAACTTCTAAACTAAACACAACACCTCAATTTTAACACAAAAATTGATGGTTAACACCACATGTGGTGTGAATTAAATTAAGGTTTTGAGGATTTTCAACTTTTGTATTGAAAATACTAAAAACTTAATTTAAGCTTATTTAGAGTTGAGTTACAAAAATTTCACTCAGAGGTGACCCCACCTGATTTTTTATGAGGAATCCAATGGTGAAATAAAATTTATATGTTTATTTATTGGATAAAAAGCTATAATAAATTTTATTTAACTTTTTTCCAAATTTATTTATTTTTTCACAATTTTGTTAAAATTTCATTTTTACTTAAATTTTTCAAGTATAAATGTAATTTTATATTTACAAAATTTAAAGTAATTTTATTTTTAAATTATAATTAATTTTTTATTTTTAATATAATTTTATATTTATATTTTTTATTTTTATTTTAATAATATAAATAAATTTATTTTATTTATATTAATATGTTATTTTTTATATTTGTGGTCTTTTGGGTATATGAAATTACCTCTAAGGCTCACAGTTTTCTTCTCTTGGTTATTTCACTTTTTCCTCTGCCTCTCATGGTACCTACTGTCAAACTTCAAGTTTGTGTCAATGAGTTTTTGAAAGATATCAAAAGCTCCAGAATGAGAATCCAATTTTTCCAACAACCTTTATTCCAAGAATATTTTTATAGAAATTCCTATAAGATCTTTCCCCCCAATCCCCAATTCTTGACATTAAGCTTCTAAAATCAGCTATGTGTAAGGAGACATGACCACCTTCTTTCATATTCAAATTTTACAACTCTTTTTCATCTTTCCTCAATTTCCTCTGATCACCAAACAGAGTGAATAGCTGGGGTCTAAAGAGTTTCCAGCTATTGAGACGATAAGAGGAGTCTTCATTGTAGATATTTGAGTGGTAATGCTCAATCCACTTCTCATCCCTTCCAGTGACAAAAGAGTTTTAAAAAAGGGAATTCTTCCTGTCATAAAGAAATATTTATGGGTCATTATGAAAGACTAATTGAAATTATTGGAAAGATCCTCGCAATTTATAAGATTGAGGACTATCAAAAGAATAATATGAATTCATGGATGGAGTCTTGAAAGCTGAGCTTTGGATGTGTCCTTTGGTTAGACTGTTTGAGTGTTATTCCTAATTAATTAAGTCATCTACTTCATGATCTTGAGCAGATTTGGTTAGGATTTTCAGATAGAAGGCTGATTAAAAAGGGCCAGATTTGGATGCTTGGGAGCATCAGGAGAATCTTCCAAGGAAGCTACCACTTCATTTTCCTGAGTATCTTTCTCTTTCACCAAATCCTCCCCCAATCTTCCACTATTATATTGAGAGGCTCCAGGATACCCACCTAATAAACCAGGGAATGATAATGATCTTCTTGACTTTATACCTCCTCTTCTAGAATCTTCTGCTCCCTCCATTGGTTGCCTTATGTCCAAAGGTTCACTCATTTTCTGAACTGATGTTTTTCAGTAAAGAGGGACCTTGGTTTTAGGAGTAAGGAAATCTTGAGTTCTTTGAGATCTTTTATTCTTAGCTGGGAGGCTATTCTAAACAGGAAGGTTTAAGAGCTTAAGAATAAAAACTGATTATACTTGAGGAGAAAAATTTAAATGCTTGATAAAATCGAATCAAAGTGAAATATTGATAATAACTTGATTAATGAATCAGAAATCTTGAAGTTGAATAAATATGAGGAATTCTTGAGAAAAACAATCAATTAAATTCAATAAAAATTCTTGAGCACAATAATTAATTCAATCAAATTTCAAGAAATTATTTTTCAAACAAAATCAAATTTGCTTGAAGAATTTAAATAAAAAAAACAATCAATTGAATAAATAACCTTATTAAACCTGAATTTCACACAAGAGAAACATATAAAGAGATGAAGAATTGAAGTATGGAGAAACATGGTCAGCAGGGTTTAAAGAATGACGGAAAAATAAACTTTATATACATAAAATGAGTGAGATTAAAGCTGATGAGATAATAATAAGATCATAAAAGATCATAAAATGATCATAGTTGATTAGTGATTGAATGAATATTGAGTAATAATGAAGAAAAAAGAGATTATGACCTGATCAATATAATGTCACAGGGGCTCTTCTAAGTGAAGAGGGTGTAACACTCAGTGAACAGACTTACTAAGGGAGGGCTCAAAGGGATACTCATAATTTAAAAGAGCAAATAAATCAAGGATAGAATTCCTGATGATAATAGAAATTAATTCAAACAAATTGAACAAAAAAATAAATTAAAAGAAGCAAACCATAAAATAATCCTTAATCACTGTTTTAGCCTGTTCAGAAAGAAGAGAGGGGCTAATAAGGATATGGCCACCAAAACTCCACTGAATAAGTGAGAGAAAGCAAAAACTTACTTAAGAAATTAATAATTTAGCTTTCTAATTAATAAAATGAAATATTATCAATTATAAATCCAATACATTAATTAACTGGGGAAAAACCCTTGGGTTGGTGAAGAGAGGCTAGTATATATGAGAAACATCAGCCTGGAGATAGAATGCTGAAGCTAAGGGAGGTATTATTAACAATATTAACAGTTGATTTCTTAATTATTAAACTTAATTTATTTGGTATTTATTGTGTTTGAATAAATTGGTAGCCTGTGTTGGTGTATCCAATACATAATTGTTCTTCTTTGAGTGAATAAAAGATTTTCCACCTGTATTGGGTCCCAGTATGTATTTAGAGAATCCTGTGTTTGGATTAAAACTGTATTGAACTGTATTTGGCGGATCTTCCATCAACCACTCTTATTGATTTACATTCTAGGATATTCAATGACCCCCCTTTGATGATTGATGGGGTGCCCTTGACCCAGTCTTAATGGCTGTGACAGTTTGAAACCACTATTTTCTTTTATCCAGTTGTCCATTTTATTCTCAAATTCGTCAATATTTGGAATAAGACTCATAAAACTATTTCAAAAGTAAATAAATAAAAAAGTATGCAATCATTTACAAGAAAATGTTGGAATTTCCATTTTTTCATTAATATTTCAAGCTTTATATATTAAATTCAAAAGAAAAATACTATCAGGAAAATTCATCAACAATGGAGCTTTTAGAATATGATAAATTTGAGCCTGTGAATCAAGCAAGCTCAAAAGAATGGAATTTTATAAACATGGTACACAATAAAGGAGTGAAATACACACCATTTACCTTTATTAAACCAAATTAAGGTACAATAAGACCAAAAATACACAAAAAAGTACCCAAAAAAGCTGGAATGTACATTTGATAATCTGGAAAAATAAAACTTTCCCTTGGATAAAATATGATTATTAATACCAACCAATGAGAATTGACCAAGCTCTTAAGGATGTAACATCTTGCTGAGCATAAAAATTAATCTTTAACTCACATTTAAAATATAAAGCTTAGATCACAGACCCACCAAGTGGGGTCTTTTATTAAATATCTCAAAGGGGCTATCCAATGGTATTGGTTTTAAGAATTTATAACCGCTTGATTAAAGGTTACCACACAATTACTATTTGAACATCTAGAAGAAATCATGTTACTTTTTCACTTCTCATCTAGCTCTCACAGTTTGGATGAAGAACCCTTCAAATATCATATTCTCTAGAAGGGCTACAGTAGTTTTATATAAAAGCAGATCTATTGTCCCTATATCTTAAAAATATCAAACGTTATTGGTACTATTCTCTCAAAACAAGAGAAATACTATTTTATGAATAGTAAAAGACACTGTGAACCTGTATACCCTGGACATACTTAAGTCAAAGTGGGTAGTAGGTATAACAATCTTTTAGAGCTTATTTGAGGCTACAATTTTGGTCACTTTTGAGCCATTTATATTGAGAACTGAAAAATCTATGAAGGGTTTGAGGCTATAATCCTATATCAACTGTTATTGTGGGATACTCTCCCAGATCATTGCATCATTAGGCTTCAAATCAGCCAAAAGGCTTCTCATCTGTTTATTACTAATAACTTTGAGTATAAAGCTCCACAACTGCCTGTCTTGAGTGGTACTGTGGGATAGTCTCCCATATAATTTAATTATGAGGTGTCAAACATATTCAATTAGTGTTTTTACATTTATTACTCATAAATTCAGGAATCAGAGTTCCCAGGAGTGATTTTCACATCGCTGGGTGAATCTTGGCTTGTAGAATATGCCTAAATCTTGTGTTGATAAAATTCCTCACCAAAATGGGAATAAAAGGTTGAGATGTGGTTTTCCAGCCATATATGGGCACTAATAGAAGTTCTTTTGGCTGTTTTACACCACAATCCCACCATCTGAGTGGGAATTTTCACACTACCAATGTGAAAAAAGTTTACCCAGTCCTTCCAGCCTTATTCTGGATAAAATGAAGCTTTCCCCCATAGGAAAAAACCCCCATTATCTTATCAACTTCTTCTTACACGATTATACTGTCTTACACAGAAATAACCCTTAAAATACAATAGTATAATCATAATCTTAATTATTGTTCAAATTATCATTTTAAACCAGAAGAAAGTTGGCAAAAAAAGGACTTTCAACACACTCACCACAACTTTTTTTGAATATTAGAGCCCTTTTAATTAAATATTATACTACTCTTTCTTGTCACAGTCATATTTTAAGCCTGTGACTACTCTCTTATAGCTTCTTCATAGACTCATCCTGAAAATAAATTTACCTTATTTTTATATCTAAAAAATATGCAGCTTTTGAAGACAACTATCATATATGTCTTGACACAGAATTACAGAAATCATAGTGATTTAGCTATGGGGGACAAAGAATGTCATATCCTGACCATTTATGATTAAGAACTTTTTTTCATTATCATAGTATCATAAAATGAATCATTGTTGATGGAGTTAAAGCATAAAACAAAACAAAAATCTGCTTTAGAGAGAGTCCAATTACTCTCTGTGATTAATGCAGACCTATAGCCATAAAATTAGGTAACTGGTGCAATAAAGAAAAAAATGATTCAAGAACAACTTAATTGGATAAACACTTTAAACTATTGATTTTTTTGTAGTAAAATCAATAGTTTGATGTCCATTAACAACGTTATGCCTACTAGGAAGAAGCTCTCGATGATATGGAGACCTTTCATTAATAATATTTTGTGCAGAGGCTCAAGTATTATCAAAATCCATATTTATGAATTGTCAAAGCTTTTATCTTGGAAAATATGTTGAGTTATAAGTAAGATTGAAGTCTAATATTGTTATCGATTTCAACTTCTATGATTTAATCTCCAAAAGTAATAAACAAAATTCTTTATCTCTAAGAACATATCAGCTACACATAAAGTAATAATTAACTACATTATAAAATCTATCTATGACTTAACTGCTATTATTTTTTGTATTTCAACTACATAGAAGGAAAGGAGTTATTTAAAGTAATTATTATTAGTGTTAATAGTAGTTTCTTTCCCTAAATATTTTGTATTTTTGTATCTTTTTATTATTTTTGAATAATATGATTCTATTTACAGTTTTTTTGAATAATAATATCAGTGATCTTTCCATTTAATCAATTTCTTATAACAAAACGTCAATTTTCATGTGAACTTTTTTTTAGTAACAGCAATTGTTCAATATATAGCTTATTTCGGTTATTCTTATATTTATATATATTTTCTATTATAGTAATATCTAATTATCTCCATTATTATTAATATACAATAAATATATATCGTGACATGAGAAATATTGAAAAAAAATACTGGATATCTCAGAGGAGTTTATTGAATGTAATAACAAAAATATTAATGAGAATTCAGAAAAAAATGAGTGGAACCTAATGAGGAACTAGGATTAACATATTATTGGAAAATAGCGATTATTTTGAATTTCTGATCAAAGGGAATTGTCAAAAATTTGTGCAATCCTCATTCTTCATCAAGTAAATTAAAAAAGAAAGAATCAATAAAGCTCAAAAATTGAAGAATTCTCATATTAAGATCTTGATTCTGTCCAAAATCACTCCATTATGATTAAATATATCTTTTAAAATTAGCTTCATTAAGACATCAGTTTTCTTAAATATTCCACTTCATCAGTTACAAGACTCAATGTTGTTGTTCTGTATGAGAATTTAAATAGATATTCCCAATTCAAGATTGAAAAATAGTTTTTTCAGCTTTTCAAACAAAGAAATAATCATCTACATTTATGAAAAGTCTTTTGATTAATTAAATGCTGGAATTTTGAGATTCATCTGGTTTAGCTTAGCTTTTGATTTCGAATAATTTTTCCACCATTTTTTTAGAGTTCAAGATGCATTCAAAATCCAATTGAATTTATATTTCATTTTATTCAAACTTTTCAGTTTTAATATTTTTTCTTAAGTGAAATATTCAATTCAATTTTCTTCTCAAAGATATCTTTTCTTAAGCTCAATATCTTGGCTTATTTTCTCATATAATCATTTCTCCTTGTCCCATTTTAAAAAAGTTATTCTAATTTTCATGATGACCTACCTTAATCATAGCCATAACCCATTTATTCCTAATATTTTCAAAGTTAAGTTCAATTAAATTTCTGTATTTATATGTTTTCAAAAACTGAATATGTGTTGGTGAAAGGAAATTTCTTTCACCTTATGTTTCCAATCATTATTTCCCCCACCTTTCCAATATCTTCATAGTAGATGATACTAAATTGTCTACAAATCCAAACTCGATCAATTCAACCTTAATAAGAAAACACAAGCTTAGTCAGATTTGAATTGTTGAGCTTGCCAAATTGGCTTTATTCCTGGTATCATTATTATAAAACTTACCTGATTTCATTTGAGTATTATAAGCACTTAATATAAAATTTTAAATGATAAATGGCAATTTCAGAGGGTAGCCAGATGATTTTCTATAATAAATCCCTCATCTCCTAGGACATCTGGACTGTTCCTTATTCTTATTGTGTATATCTTCTAAATCTTGAGAATCTCAAGAAAGCCATCTATCTTATAATAGCAAGTAAACATAATTCTAATCTTCCCTTGAGCTGTATAAATCCCCTTTTTCCATATTTAGTCATTCCTGCTCATGTTTTAACTTCATATTGTTTTACTGAAGTTAACTTCTTGTTATATGTTTGCCATTGGTCTTGTATCCTACTTCCAGTAAGTCTCAATTGGTTTTTGGGTATTAGATTTACTTGTAGGGGCATCCGGGCATCTCGGGCAGTGAATGTGAATAGCAAATTTCACAATTTACATTCCTCAGGGGGTCAGAACTTTGCCTAGAAGAAAATCTAAATGGGGACATATTTTCCATTTGGATTCATCCCACGGCCTTTGGCTTCTACACATAGCACCTCAATGTATGAGGATGCATCCACCATTCCTATAAAACTTCTTGAAATAGGTGAAATCAACAAATTTACATTAGCTGAAAAATATCAAAAACTCTTGCACCCGCATCACCTAGAGCCATCAATTTCCATCCGCTGCTAGAGATGCCCTCAGATGGAACCCAAGTTTTCATTAGAAGGTACTCATTCAACTAAAGCTGCACAACCACTGCCATAAAAGACTTCAAAGTTGGTTCTAATTCGATCAGTTTGAGCTAGATGGCCAGACCAAGGTGGATTAGAGGAAGAGAGCTTTTGAAACGATTTCATTGCTGTTGCCTTTTGAAACCCATCATACAATGATTAGCTTATATGACGATGAGAAGGCAAATGGATTTTTTTAGGATCTGATGTATATGGTCAATAAATGAGTTTGAACAAATCATTTCATAATAAGCTACAAAACTCTACTTTCCTTCCTTAAAATTTGCTATTTTGAAGGAAGTTCAGCATGTGAGACTCCATTAAAGAAGTTATGATATTTTTGAAGTTGAAAACTTGATGTTTTTCAATTTTGGAAATCAGTTAAAATCCTAAATTACATTAAGTGTGAGATTTGACACGTCCTCACAAAAAAATAGCTAAAATTTAGAAATCAGAATACTTAAAATTCAAATATACAAAAAGAACTGTAATTCACTTGATAAATTTATTGGTTTGATTTTCATAAGAAAAGTCTAAAAGAAAAAATTTAACTGATTCATTTGAATAGAACAAAGAAGCAAAAATAAAGATTTTGGCAAGATTCAAAAGTTCAATACCATAATGTAAATAGTAAATCAACAATTGAAATCGCCTTCCGCCAGCCAACTATTTGATACATACCATGTCTTCAATTTTTCTTAATATTTCCCATTTTGTTAAGGCCAAGAAAGCACTGGTGTTATGTTTTATAGATTTTCTCCTTGGTTGATCTCTTCCGGTTAAAGACATGGCGGCTGGTCTTACTGATCACTAATATGTTCATCATGAGCTCAAATTGGAGAAAATTCTATTGGATTAGTTTCTGTTAGCATAGCAATTCATGGAGTAATCAGTTGAGATGAGATTCTTTGGTGGATATCTGCATCCTCATGGATAATTTGAGGAAATAGCCTGGTGCAGACAGTCTTGGATCCAAAGATAGTTCAGAATGGTCAAGCCAAGTCTGAGCCGGTACTCGAATTATGATCATCGCTGACCCACACCCATCAGGAAAACCAAAATGTCCAGCATCACCCTCAAGAGCCCATCCAATCAACTCGCCATTTCAGTTCCTAATCTCACCTTTAGTTTCAACCGTCAATCAACGGAGGTGCTACACGGCATCAATCTTGAGCTGGAACGCGGCTCTAGATGTTTGCTGATCGGTGCCAATGGAGCAGGTCAGTGTTTCATGCCTCTTCGCGGTATCTGTGGTTTGACGGCGTTCGCTTTTGAACTTGCTTTGTTTAGGGAAATCGACCTTACTCCAAATTCTAGCTGGAAAGAGAATGACTAAATCAGACGTTAACGTTTTAGGCCAAAATGTATTCTTCAGTACGCCCCAGGTGGGTCACTTCATTGTTCACATTGTTTGACCGATCCGAAGCCAAGCGCTTGCAAAATTCAGATTGCTCTTGCCATGTCACTTTTAGGGCGTCACTTATCTAGGTATAAGCCTTGTAAAAAAAATACTCAAACGACCTCACAAGATAACACAGGGACCTTGACAACTTAACTCTTTGATAATAGGAACTGAATGGGCCAGCAATAGCGTTGTGCGGTCCGACTTGGTTGTCTCTTATTTCCTGTGCGTTTCAACCTTTCGGAGTTTTTTGGCATCATCTTGAAATAGCAAGGTGCTTATGATAGTTTCATAGTGATTCTGTTGGGGGTTATCGCCACAAAGAACGCCGAGATAAGTTGCTGGACATTCTTGATGTCGATCTTGATTGGCATATGCATCAAATTAGCGATGGTGAACGTCGACGAGTGCAAATCGTTCAAGGATTAATGGCGCCTTGGACTTTGTTGCTATTAGATGAGGTAAGCAACCTTCTTTTTAAGTGGGTCTATGTTCCCGCTCTCCATCATGTAAACAATTCCTCAAATTAAATCCTTAAAGGTTCCTGATTCTTTGGAGTATTTCTAGGTCACCGTCGATTTAGATGTTATGGTTCGTCAAGAGCTGTTAGAATTTCTAGTAGAGGATGCCAAAATGCGCAACAGTACAATTATCTATGCCACCCATATTTATGATGGTTTAAACAATTTCCCTGTAGGGCTTTTATACCTTGCCCTTAATTTATAGAGCTTCTAAACCCATTCTAGGGATACGTTCTGTTGTTTTAGACTCATGTCTGCCATCTCCAACTTGGATCAACTACTCCGCATTGCCCAATTCGTTGGCCAATTCCAACTCCAACACCTAAAGTTTATGATGGAATCCCTACTAGTGCTCTTGAAGAAATTCGTAGCCCTGAGCGAATCGGGTCAAGCTTGCTCATCGTAGCCTTACATTGGTTAAAAGAGGATAGAGAGCTAAGGTTGAAATTGGAGGCTGAAGGACGTGCGTCATTCAAAAAACGAGGAGCTTTGGAGGAAAGCTCTGTGCCGACCGATTCAGAAATGTTTTACAGAAAGTTTGTCGCAAAATCTTACACTTAAAAACGCTTTAAATTTGGTTTCATTTTTTGCTAACTTTCTATTTTCTTTCTATTGGTCACAAAAGATATGATTACTCCAATAATATGTAGCGATAATTAACTCGAATGTTTTAGTAGTATTTTTTTCACTTGATCATAAATCTCGTGACCCATTCTTGGATGGCTATCCATTGCTGACAGCGCTTGATTCCTCTGGTGGGATGTTGCTTGAGATGTAAAAAGCTAGTTGAAAGTTATATTCGACAACTATCTGATTAATCCTTTGTTATTTTACTGTACAGTCAACGAGGAAGAATCATCATCTATATGCTTAGAATGAGTGATATCCTTCACCACACTCAAATACTGCAGCGCCTTAAACGCAGCTTGATCGCCATAAGTCCAATGCTAATGTGTCTATCTGCGTGACTTTTTTCAAATAATGATGTCGAAAGATTGTCCTACTGTTGAAGACTGTATTGTGTTTCTCTTGAGCCATGTAAATGCATCTATCTGCTTTGTAAGAAATATGTTAAGTCTCATGAATTACAAAGGAGTTACAAAGACAAATATTGTTGTTTCATAAATGAAAGACAGTATAAGAGGGCCATAATGCAGACTAGGTGTAAGTGTTATGGAGGGCACTTCAGCTGAGATAGAATACTCAGTAATCATTTTTATTGGCACATGAACTCTGAGGTAAAGACAGACATCCTTACTAATGAGGACTGATAAATGTAGTTATTTGAAACTATATGAAGCAGATACAACTTAATAAGGGGTGTCAAACATAAGAAATCCCAAGTTGAAAATCTTTAATGTATTTATTTGAAACTATATGAAGCAGATACAACTTAATAAGGGGTGTCAAACATAAGAAATCCCAAGTTAAAAATCTTTATTTTTTTACTCAAATCCTGCATTTAATTTCTGGGATTGTGGAAATCCCACATCCCCAGATGTGTGGTATTTTGAACATCAAAAAACCCATTTTTATGAGGCAAATCCTGAGTTTCCAGACCTCAAATCCCAGCCTCATGTATACAGCTCCATCTAAAAACCTCACTAAATGCATTTTATTTTGAATGAAAACTCCTCTATTACATAATGAGACAAAGCTTTCAAAATTTCAGGAAGATAATTATCACCTTCAAGTATATCACACTCATCTTGTCTCCATCTCAATGCCTAAGACCTCAGAAAGAATACCATTACTTTGTGAATTGAATTATTTGAAGTATGTACTTGCAATTAAATCTGATTCAGATTCTAACCTTGAAAATCACATTTCATTATAACAACATCTCAAAACAAAAAGGTATCTTAGGCCCCAAAAGATGGTCCCCTTAGAATATATAAATACCTCAGGAGATTGGGTGAATTTATCTAGTGAAAAATTCAAACAGCTATTCTGTACTACACATGAATAATTCCATCAGTTGTTATTGATAATTGAAGATAATTAAATTTTTCAAAATTAATCAAGATATAAGCAGCAGGATCCAGCCATCCAACTGGCAATAGCATTGTCCCAATTGAAATCTAATGGAAATGGGTATCATTGTGTGAGCTTGGGATGCTATTTGTTGTTAGTCATGGGGAAATTGTACTTTATACTCAGAAAATAATGAAGGTCTTGGTGAAGTTTGAAAAGGATTATATAGCATGGCCAACAGCTCAAAAGCAAAGAGAGATTTCTGAATTTATACAAGCAGAGAGATTTCCTGGATGAATTGAATTCATTGATGGGAGTCTGATGAATTTGTCTCAAAGGATTCCACAAGATGGGAAGACTAACTTTGACCAAAAGAAAAGGTTTTTTTAATATTTCATTACAAATTTAATTGAACAAGCTGATTCAAACAATTTAGGTACTCCATGTCAATTAAATTAGTTTGTGATGTCAATAAGTGCTTCATTGAAACTTATGTTGGATGTTTAGGCTCACTTCATGACCTAAATGTATATCAACACATGCAGATTTCAAAATCTCCCCAGGACTTTTATTCAAAAAATCAGTACCTTGCTTGTGAGCCTTAGACGTATTTTCATATACCCAAAAGGCCAAAAAAAGTAATTATAGAACCACTACCATTGGACTTTTGAAACTAAATTTCCCTGGCTTGTGATGCTATTATATGGGCTCCAGGGCTGCATTTTATTTTCCATACGGTCTAAATGCCATGTTTACTATAGCCTGGGAATCTTTTCAAGCCACCAAAGCCAAAACTTCTACAAGTGACCAAAGTCCCATTAGCTTCAAATCCCTGAAATAATGCCAATAAGGCCAATTTTTCCTGCGGAACACCCAATGTTCAATGGCCACCAAAAACCCATATATGACAATATTACCAAGATTAATCACTTCAGCTGTGGTCTCATGAATGGTCCCCATTCCTGCTTACTCCCAAGTCTGACAGAGAAGTTGCTTCAAGAACTCAATTTTCAAGGACGCCCCATTAAGGGGGTAGGAAAAAGGTATCCAACAGTCACATACCCTTCTCAGATTGAGCCCTTCATTCACTAAGTATTCCCCCAAGGGAATAATTCAAATGATTTTCAAGAACTAACAAAACAGAAGTTTCATGATATTTTTCCAGACATAAAAGCTCAATATAACCAGGAAACTCCCAATGTTGTCAATAAAGTCTTTCAATAATTCCAACTATATAGCATTCATACCTTGGGAGACTTAATTTGAAACAGTTAATTCCAAAACGCAGATTTCAGGTCTCATATAGCTTGTAATCCTTCCTACCTGGATCAACATCTCATATTTCTATATATACTAGCCTATTTATTCACCCCTGCAGCTCCCCTTTTTGTTAATCAACTACAATTCGTTCTTACCTTGATATTTCTTCATATTGAATTTGAATACTGATCATTCAGAGTAAATACGCTGCACCTTTTCATTTTATTTTCAGTGAGTATTAGTGGCCATATCCTTACTTGTTCCTTTACTGATTATGTAAAGGTTGAAACAGTGATCCCAATATTTACTTAGTTGGTTATTTGTCATTTTAGTTTATATTTTGGCATTAGTTTAACAATTAATCCTTTTTTAAAAAATATATATGATTATCTCTTTAATAATTTAGACCTACTCTAAGTAAGCTCTTATTTATTGAGTTCCAGGCCACTCTTCCTTCCCAATACTATATGTGAAAGGTGTTTATTATGTGATTTCAAAGGCTTTTTAACTTCAGAAGATCACCTATCTATTCTTCATTTATACACCTTATGGGTAAAAAGCGGTTTAATTTTGATTATGATTCAACTATTCTTAAACATCCATGGACTTTTTTATAAACATTTATTAATATATCTCCTTGTGAATTATCATGAATATTGATTTGAGATATGACTTATGAGTTCTCCATATTTAGAAAGTTGTTTCAAGTCACTTGAGACCTTTTTGGGTATATAAAATAAACATCAGGAGTCACAACCTTATTGAATATCAAGTACTACTACTGTCTGTAAGATTTATGTAAGGTAAAGTAACTTAAATATAGTAAGCTTAAGAGTTTAAAAATGAGAAAATATTTTAAAATTATTGTTTTCAGCTATATTGATTCAAAAGAATAATATTATGAATATTCACTTCTTGACCAAACACAATAATCTCTGACAAAACACTACAGAAGAGACATTAAATTCTATTAAAGAATTTTCAAAGGAATGATTTTATTGAAGTGCTTAAGATAAGGACTAAAAGATATCAGTATGAGAACAAATCCTCAATAGTTTTTTTGAGAAGAAAACTCTGAAAATTATCAAATTGAATATATAGGCTGAGCTACAGGGTGTATAGTAATTAAATTGAGGGTGTGGATATGAAGCTCTGTATAGAAATCAATAAAATTTTGTCTCCTCAAAATTTGTATAAAGTAAAACTATAAAAAATATTAATTTTAAGAGTTTAAAGAGGAAAATATGCCAAAAATATCACTTTCAGCTTTATTTGTATGAAAAAGTATATTATGAAGAGTTATTTTTTACCAAAAAAGAGTCTACAAGGGCTATTCAATACTACAAAAGAAATTTTGATTAAGATTAATTCAGAAAGATACTAGGAAAATTATTATGAGAAAATAGTATTTAAAAAAATATTAAAGAGAAAAAACACTCAAAAGGACCACAGTTATTTTGAAAAAAAGAAGAAAGCTTACAGTGATAAAAGATTCTTTAATCCACTTCAAGGGTTCTACAAGGGTAAAAATATTATAAATAGCTACAAAACACTTCAGTGAAAGTTCTTTCATTTTCTTAAAGGGTTGAAAATAAGAACAAAATTGTGGTTTGAATATTATATTGATTGTATTAACAGTGTTTAAGCTGATGATAAAAGGAAAAGAAAAGAAAGAGAAAAAAGAAGTTCTGTTATGGACTCAAATCCTCTTCATTCAAATCTTAAAGATTCTCTCACAAGCCATTAAAAATATTATTATCAGAGAATCAAATTTTGGCATAATTGAATCCAGGTTTGGGCCAAGAAAGGTCTTTGTCACAACCACAAAGAATGACCCTCCTCTATTGGTGTTGCGGCAATTCCAACCTGAGACCAAGTTGGGGCCAATTGGCCACACCATATCTTTATGGCCAATTTGGCCCCCTCTGGTGCTCTATGGCCTTTTGGCCATATCCTGCCATCATTGGCCTCCCTGGCCAATTCCCATATCCTCAACCCCCAGGCCTCTCTCTTTGTGTTTGGGCCTGGGGGGGCCCTCTGTCTCCTAGCCCTCATAAATGGTTTTGGGCCAACCCTTTTCATTAGGGGGGTCCTGACCTAAATGGCCATTTAGGCCCCCTTCCGCCCATGGGCCATAATTGCAGTCCACACTCTGTGGGCCAATTAGGCCCCTTTTGGCCTAATCCAATGAGGCCAAAAGGGACCAAAGTGGGCAGCCCACTAGCCCCCAAGGCCAGGTGAGTCCCAAACCACAATTGGACCCACCTGAGCCGAATTTGGCCACAAATCACCATGGCACCAAAATGGCCATAAACCATCATAGGACCCAATTTGGCCCAGGATCACCATGGACCACCTTTCAGCCCATAGCCCCTGGTAACCACCAAAGACCACCAGATCAGCTCAGCTCAATCCTCCCCCTCACCTTAAGGGGAATTCTTCCATTCCTCCATGCACCCCATACTCAAGGTTGCAGGAGTGGTGCATATATGGTATTATATACCATTATGCACCATTTTTGGTCAGAAATTCAATGGTGACGTTTTAAGGACCAAATTCCATCTTTTCAAATCAAGGTCCCAAAATACAACACCCATTTCAAACAAGGACTTGCTAACTCATCAGTCTGGCAATCTATGGCAGCAATCAGAAGACCATTCAAGGATCCCAATCACCTGGCCCTGCAGGAGTTGGAGTGGCAATTCATTCAGGATTATTCCAAGGGCCATTCTCAGAGGTTATACATTATTTCAATCAGTTGTCAAGGCATCAAGTATTTCGATACTCCTTGGACAACTAAATTGGTCCATACAGGTAGCAATCAACCAACCTGTATGTACTTGGCCCAATTGGGCCAATTCATATTCCACTGTGGGAATTCAGTCACACAGTTCAAATTTCAAGATGGCCAGATCTGTATTGACCCAATTCAGAAAATACAGCCGGTGACTCACCTTCCAGGATCAGTCTTTCAGCTTTTCACATATACTGGCCACCTTTCAGCACCTGGGGACTTTTTCCCCAGTTAATTAATATACTGGATTTATTTTTATCTTTGTTTTCTTTTACTTTATTAAAGTTGATACTGATAATATTAAGTCAGTCATTCAGCACCTTTTCCCTTTTTCTTCCTTGCCTGTCAGTGGATATTGGTGGTCATATCCTTTGCTAATTCCATTTCCTTTTCTGGCAGGTTGAAACAGTGAATTGAGGATTCACTTGGTTGGCTTCTCTTATTATCTTTGGCTCTTGACTTCTAATCTTTTTCTTTTATCTTTTTAATACTTTTCTTTCCCTTATTCTTCTTTAAAGAAATTTAATCATTATTATTTCTTATATCCTTTGGAGCCCTCCAAGTGAGTTCTTGATTCCTGAGTGCCAGGCCACTCTTTCTTCCATAAGAACCCCTGTGACATTAGATTAATTAACTCATAATTTTTCTTCTTTTCATTCATTCTTATATTTTAATTCATTAATTTCAATTCATCCAAATTATGACTCTTTAACATTTTATGAACTTATGATTTATTCGTCACCTCTCAAATTTCTCTCATCCATTTCTTAATTCTGAAATTTGAAAGGTGACCTATTTTTGTTTTTATCTCATTTTCATCTTCATTCAATTCATAAAATCTCTCAAATTCAGGCCCTCATTATTGAAATTCAAATTGATCATTATTATCATTCAGAAATGTCTTCATATCAAGATTCATATTTGATTTGTTCTTCAAGAATTTTTATTTTTCAAGGAAATTTCACTTGATTTTGATTTTGACTGATTGATTTGACATAAATTGACATTGGCTTCAAGAAAATTGATTGACCTGAAGATTTTATTGATTTTGCTGACTTTTCACATTAAGAAAATTGACTTACATTGATTTTGACCTCAAGAATTGATTGTTTGAGTTATATTTCTGCAAGATTTGAGTTTTAATTGATTTGACATTTGATTTTGATTGATTGATTTATTGATTTTCCCTCAAGATTTGATTTTGATTTGAACTTCAAGACTATTTTGGTTTTGCCTCAAGTTGTTTATTCAAGTTTTGATTATTTTCATTTAATTTTTAATTTTATTCAATCATGCCACTCCAACACTCACCTCCTGCAAGACAGACATGATCTCAGGCCCAAGCTCAGGCTGTTCTGACTCCTGCTCCAAGAGCTCCTCTTGATGGGACCCCAGAAGTTTCCCCACTGAAGGCCCAATTAGACAGAGGACCAATCAGGGAGGGAGAAGCACCATCCAGAAAGGAAGAAAGAGTGCCAAGAAGATCCAATTCTTTTTCAGGAGTAGTTGGTGTTTTTCCAGGCATGTCAAGGACTACATTTAGAGGTCCAGGTGAAGATGGTGAAGAGGAGGAGGAGAATTCTGTGGAAGAGGAAGAGTCTGATGGCACTGAGGCTGCTCCTGCTCCTGTGGGAGCATCTGAAGGCACCAGAGGACCAACTCTAGCCCAGTCTGATCAGCCTGTCTCTCACCAGACTGAACCATCCTTATTGGCCATCATGCAGCAAATGACACAAATTATGGCCAATCTTCAAGCTTCTGCATCTTCTGAAGTTTCAAGACTCCCTCTATGAAGGCACCGGAATGTTTTGATGGGACTCAACCCTTCAAAGTCAGAATTTTTCTTCAGTCTTGTCAACTTATCTTTCACAATGACCCGGCAAATTTCTCTCAAGGGAGAAAGAAAGTTCTTTATGCCACTTCATTTTTAGTTGGCAGGGCTGCAAAATGGATTGAGCCTTATCTTCCCAATCTCACTAATCAAGACTCAAGTTATCTTCTCAATTCATGGCCATTGTTTGAATCCCAACTCTTTACTTTATTTGGGGACCCAAATGAAGTTAGAAAAGCTGAAGCAGAGCTGGATGGCCTTAGAATGAAAGAAGGTGGGCATGTTGCCTTATACATCGCTGATTTCAGGAGTTTGGTTTCAAGAATTGGAGATTGGGGTGAAACGGCCCTTATTCATCATTTCAGGAAGGGTTTGGCCTCCCATCCTTCAAACATTGATTCTCTTCAAGACTTAATGGAAGTCAGCCTGGAGCTTGATACCAGGTACCATGAGACGCAAAAGGAGAAGAAGCTTGAAACCTCAAAGTCAAACTCTTCTCATCATCAAAATTCTTCAAGCTCAAGTCATAAGAAGAAGAATTTTCATTCTTGAAAGCGGGACAAGCCCCATTCTTCCTTGTTAAATAAGGACTTCAAGCTGAAAGTTTCTGAAAGAGAAAGAAGAATCAAGGAGGGCTTGTGTACTTATTGTGGTGGGAAGAATAGTATTGAGTCTTGTTTCAAAAGGCCTTAAAACAAGCTTACCCAACCGTCAGGCAGTTCTCCCAGCCAGGGAACAGCCTGAGTGAAGATCATGTTGTGTTCAATGGTCTTCACTGTTTTCCATCCAGAGCACAGTTGTGCATTCTGAATACTGGTGTCAAGAGTTCTCTTAGATTTCTTGTTTTTTCTTCTCTTTATGATGTCTTTTACAGTATTCTCATTGATTCTGGTGCTACACACTCATTTATTGCAAAGACGTTTGCTCACAAGTACTCATTGACTACGTCAGAACTTACAGAGAAGATTCCTCTTATCATCTTGGAATCCTCTGAGTCCCCTTCCTTATTTGTGACTCACCATACTAAATATATGGTTGAGCTCCCTTCCTTCCCAAGCTTTGAATGGGACTTTCTAGTCATTGATACTCCCAAGGGAGAAGACCTCATATTGGGCTTTGACATTCTGAATAATTTTAGTCCTTATATTGATTGGAGTCAAGGGCTTATCACCTTTAATGCTTATCCTTCTGAATCTTTCTGTAATGACTTTTCTTCTGCCAAATCATCTGCAGCTCTGATTGGTGATTCTAGAACACCATTATTCCCATCTTCTGTCCATATTCCTTCCAGGAATTCCCCTCAGTCATTACCATTATCTGGAGATGAAGTCTTCAAAGAGATTCAAGATGTTGGAGAAAATAATTATGTATCTTCACTTCATCTCTTTTTTGGGAATATGGACCTTCCTCCTTTGTCTTATCATGACTCCCTGGAGGAGTTGTGGGATGAAGAAGAAGAGCCACAAGAAATAGAAACCATGATGAAGGTTGTTCCTTCTTCTTATCACCAATATTTGGATGTATTCCCCAAGGTGAAAGCAGAGAAACTTCCTCCTCACCGCGCCTGTGATCATCATATCAAGCTGGAGGGGTCTCTACCTCCAGTTGGGGTGATCTACTCTTTATCCAAACAAGAGTCAGATACACTCAGGGCCTACATTTCAGAGAATTTAGAGAAAGGTTTCATCCGGCCAAGCTCCTCTTCAACAGGAGCACCTGTCCTCTTTGTCAAAAAGAAAGATGGTGGCCTCCGTTTGAGTGTTGATTACCACAAACTCAATGCTGTTACTAGGAAGAACAAGTATCCTGTTCCTACTATGAATAAGCCTCTCAACGTTTTTAATGGTTCTTCTATCTTCTTCAAGATTGATTTGTGTGGTGCATATAACCTTCTCAGAATCAAGGAGGGTGATGAACATTTGACATGCTTCAGAACTAAATATGGCAGTTATGAGTACTTGGTTATGCCATTTGGGCTCACCAATGCTCCTGCCTCTTTTCAGAATCTTGTCAATGATATTTTCCAAGATCTCCTTGATGTTTATGTTGTGGTTTATTCAGATGACATTATGGTCTTTTCCAAATCTGAGGAAGAAGATGTCACTCTTGTGTCCACTGTTCTTTCCAGACTCAGAGCCAATAACCCTTTTGCTAAGGCTTCAAAGTGCCTATTTCATGTCTCTAGTGTAGAATACTTTGGCTATATTGTTTCTTCTGAAGTCCTCAAGATGGACCAAGCAAAAGTCCAGCAGATTCTCAATTGGCCACCTCCAAGAAACCTCAAGGCTCTTCAATCATTCCTTGGCTTGGCCATCTTCTACCACCATTTCATCAAGAATTATTCAAAGCAGATCAGTTCACTCACCAGTTTCCTGTTTTCCCCTCAATGAGGAAGCTCTTAGTCAGTTTCACCAACTCAAAGAGGCCTTCACCACTGCTCCAGTACTATCCCACTTCAATCCTTCTCTACCCACCATTGTAGAGACAGATGCATCCAATTATGCTTTGGGTGCCGTACTGAGTCAGGTCTCTGACTCAGGAAAAAATCCCATTGCATTCAACAGCCGCAAGCATATCCCAGCAGAGCTGAACTATGAGATTCATGACAAGGAACTCCTTGGCATAGTCTGGGCTCTCAAGAGCTGGAGGGCTTTTCTTCTTTCTCTTTCTTCCCCTTTTGAAGTTCTCACCAATCATTCTTCTCTTCAAACATTCTTACTTGCCTTCAAGCCTGCTGGGCTGAATTCTTCTCTGAATTTCACTCCCCAATCACTTACTGCCCTGCCTGCCTAGCTACTCTTCCGGATGCCTTATCACGTCAGGACAATGTTTATCTGGAGAGGGGGGAGGATTTCATCAGCAAGAATCCAATGAACTTTCAACAGCTCATCAAGAAGGATGAAGTCCAACCTTCAAGATATTTTGCAGTCAAGGTGGAATCCTTTTCAAATTTGATTGATTCAATTCAGAAGGCTCTATGGCAAGATTCTAAGTACAGAAGTATCCTTCAAGAATTGGGAAAAGGTAAATCCATTCAGGATTCTTCTTCCCAACTTTTTCTCTTCAAAGATCAGGTGGTGCTCCCAAATTACCCCACAATTAAACTCAGAATTCTTCAAGAGTATCATGACTATCCTCCAGATGGACACCCTGGCCAAGGGAAGACTCTCAAACCTTTCAAGCGGGATTTCCACTGTTCCGGCATGACTCAATTCATCAAGGATTATGTCTCATCCTGTCAACAGTGTTCAAGAAACAAGAGTATTAACCACAGGAAGTTTGGACTCCTCAGACCTCTTCCAATTGCAAATGGTCCTTGGATTTGTCTTTCAATGGACTTCATCACTCAACTGCCACTGTCCAACTCATTTGACTGAATCCTTGTCATAGTGGACAGATTCTGAAAAATGGCAGTTTTCACTCCAACAATTTCTTGAATCACTACACTAGATTTGGCCCATTTATTCATCAAGAATATCTTTTCAAAGCATGGCCTTCCTTCAAGCATTGTCAGTGATAGAGGTCCCCTTTTTGTTTCTTCCTTTTGGACTAATCTTTGTCAGCAACTCAAGATTTCAATAGATCTGTCAGCTTCTTACCATCCAGAAACTGATGGACAGACAGAGAGGGTAAATCAGATACTTGAACAGTATCTTTGGATGTATGTCAGTTATCATCAAGATGATTGGAACACCTGGTTCCCTCTGGCTAAATTTGCCTACAGTAATTCTGATCACTCTTCAACCAAGCAATTGCCGCTTTTCACTGTTTATGGAAGAGATACACAGTTTGACCAGCTCACATCACTCAAGATACTCCTGCTGGAAAGGTATCAACAAAAAATCCAATAAGTACAGAAAGATTTCAAGAGAAAACTTGAAGCTGCCATAAACCAGTTTAAGAGGTATGCAGATAAAAGTAGAGCAAGTCCACCTGTTTTCAATCCTGGTTACATGGTATGGCTTTCTTCCAAGAACATCAAATAAACCAGATCCACCAAAAAACTGTCTTAAAGATGGTTATGTCCTGTTCCAATCTTGAAGAAAGTCAGTACTCATTCTTACCACCTCAAGCTTCCATCTCAATGGAAATCCATCCACCCAGTCTTCCATATTTCACTTTTGGAACCAGTCAAGTCATCAACAATCCCAAATTTATTCCACTGTGGGAATTAAGTCACACAGTTCAAATTTAAAGATGGACAGATCTGTATTGACCCAATTCAGACAATACAGCCGGTGACTCACCTTCCAGGATCAGTCCTTCAGCTTTTCACATATACTGGCCACCTTTCAGCACCTGGGGACTTTTTCCCCAGTTAATTAGTATACTGGACTTATGTTTATCTTTATTTTCTTTTTCTTTATGAAAACTCAATACTGATAATCTTAAGTCAGTCATTCAGCACCTTTTCTATTTTTCTTCCTCACCTGTCAGTGGATATTGGTGGTAATATCCTTTGCTAATTCCATTTTGTTTTCAGGCAGGTTGAAACAGTGAATTGAGGATTCACTTGGTTGGCTTCTATTATTATCTTTGGCCTTTGGCTTCTTATGTTTTCTTTTATCTTTGGAATACTTGTCTTTCCCTTATTCTTCTTTAAAGAAATTTAATCATTATTAATTCTTATATCCTTTGGAGCCCTCCAAGTGAGTTCTTGATTCCTGAGTTCAAGGCCACTCTTGCTTCCATAAGAGCTCCTGTGACAGGCTTGTTGTTGGCCATTATATACCTATAAGCCAGGCATTAATATAGAAATAGTTGGTTTTGAATATCCAAAGCATTTCAATATGTGCTCAAAGACTCTTGAAAGAATTATGAACCTGTTATGGAGAAGTTAGTTTTTATGAAGGGTAGTTTTACCCACTTGGAAAAAATTAAAGCTGACCTGGTTGATAACAAAACCTGATCATCAATTGAGTCATACACACTGTGACACAATTGCAAGAAAAACATAATTAGAATTTGTGTGGATTCGCCCATCAAAATATTGGAAACACATACGTTTTGGGAGTCTGAAACCCTTGAATCCATGATTCCTGATACCCCTGAAAGTTAATTTTTCCAATTAATATCATTTGAATTAGTCTGCATGTAATATACTTGGAAATTTATGTCAGGGTTAGTCTATGTAGTAACTTAAAAATAGCAAATCCAAGCTAGAACTACTACTGTGAAACTGATATGTTTATTGAAAATAAAATTAAAAGTTTCTCTTATATAATAGCAGTGGTGATGAATATACTGAGAGACTTGGTTGAAAAAATTGAATATCAATTAGAAATCAAAATTGCTACAATAATCAATATTTCTAATTGTATAAGAGCTTATTCTAAGGGTAATATTTTTATAAGACCATTTTACCAGGTAAGAATACTAAAATAGTATGATGACATAATTTTCCAGCAATAAAAAGCCTTCTGTTGGGGATTGTTAGAGACTGGAAATATCTACACATGCCTTCAAAGTGAAAAATTTCACTCTCAAGGCAGGATTGTGGCTCTTCACCATCAATTTAGAAGTCAGTATAGTCATAAATGTGGCTTTAGGACCACAAATGATCATTCTGGATCAATAAAGGATAAGAAAACTCTTCAGAGGCCACTTTGAAGCTGTTATTACAATTTAAGAGTGTTTGTATCACTTATAAAAGTCATTTTGGGAATGTTTAAGCCTTAAATAATCATAATTTCAATTATAAAACCAGTACTGGATGGTACAGGTGTGGTATAGACCATTATTGGTCAAAACCTCCAGACCAGATAGCTGTGTCAATATTTTCCATATCAAGAATCCAAAAGCACATAATTGAAGGAATTCATTAGCTCTTCAATGCTTTATTCTTCATGTTTATCCATCTTAAAAATAGCATAATATATATGGGTTTGAAGTGTTTTGATGTATTTTTGTACATCACTATGTGGCTTCAATCTTTTACAATCCAGATATCTCTGTCAATTTAAAATATGTTATAGTTCTAATAATAAATAATTTTAGTTCTTGATGAGAAATGAAATTTGATATCCTTTTTAATACATATATATTAACATATGGCAAAGATACAGGGGTTTGTTTATCTTACTATGTCAAGAAATCCTGTGTTTTGGCTACAAAGAAGTTGAATTAGGATCTCTTAGCCAATTTTGGTGAAACAGATGTCTAGGGTATTGAAAATTCATTCTCTCATACAGATATTGAATTGGGTTATCTTTTTTCATGGTTTTGTACAATATCGCTTAGACATTCAAGGAGATTTCTTTAGTTCAAAGTTGTGAATATGGTATTTCTTGAAGTAAGGCTACTACTGGAAAGATGGATGACACAATTAGATATCTCTAACTGAGATATTTAAGAGTAATACCATCTTATAGGATTTTCATTAAATAAGCATAAGCTAGATGAGAGGTGAAAATTAGGTTTTTTCTTGTTTGGTACAATATGAAAGTGGCTTTATCCTTTATAATTCTTATCCAGTTTGTATAAGAGAGGTAAATTATTAATTGGGGAAGTTTCGTCTTTGTATTTATACCTTTATAAGTTGTATTTCTTCAGTAATGGCTATAGAATTATCAATGGTATGTGGATAGCATGCTGGTGCCCTGTTTGGAGTCACAGTATGAAAATTTACATATGTAATTTAATTAAGGAGCTAAATAAAATATTTAGATTATCAATTACTAAGATTTAAATTGAAGCTGACTTATAAAATAGACCCACACATTTTCACAAAGAAATTGAAGAAACTTCAATTTCTCATGACTTCTAAACCATACAAGCAGGGTACCAGCTGATTCCTGTTTTTACAATATTACCTATGGGAAATTCAATTGGAACTGGGTCACAGGAACTCAATTCCAAAGAATATCTTTGGGATTCTTAAAGATAAAAGAGTAAAGAACTCATATTAAAGCTCTCCTTTTTTTTTCATGGTGATACAATTGAAACCTGAAGAATAAATTGAAAGTAAGAGAAGTGAAAAAAGGAAACAAAAAAATAATTATTCTGAATAGAGTGGGCCGAATTTATGAGCCTTGTCTTTGATTAATACCAACTGCTGAAAATTCCTGCTTTGGATCATTTTACTTTGATATTGAAGAATCTTGTGAAATTACAAGAAGCATTGCTTGTAAGTTGCACTTGCCTCTGGTATAGATAGACACTTTTGAGCTATTTATTGAAGATCTCCAAATAGTGGATGTATTGGCTTAAAAAGTCTAGGAATTTTCTCTTCTTGGGCTCCAGAGTTTCTTTCCAAAAATTTCTGTAGTTTATTATCCAATGTATTTAGCTCTGGAAAAGATGTTTGATAAATGTTATAATATATCCCCTGTACATTTGTGTGCTACCAAAACTCATTGGAGTGATTTCTGGTTTCATTTTATAAAGTAATTACATCAAAATAATTCCTGGAATCTCCTTTGGATATTTCCAAAAGTTTCATAACCTTAGAAAAAAAAAATCCTTGAGTAAATTTGTGGCAATCCTTTTCCATATTGATTTTATGGCAATTTGACCATATTGGTATTCCTTGACCAAACTAGCCATTTTATCACCAGGGGCCAACCTTACCCCTTCACAAACCCAGAGACAGCTTTTCCAGTCTTGTTCCTTTGAGTTATCTCAGGGAGCCCCCTGAAACAAGGAAAATTTATCTCAAATTGCTGTCTTTGGCCATTTGGGATTTAAATACATTTTTTGTGTTTCACACATTTTGGGGCATTTTTCACTCTTATGATATTCTCTCAACAAATAAGGGAGAATTCCCAAAATTTTATATTTGATCTTTTTTGTTTTATTCGCAGATTTGGGAAATTGATATAAATTTTGCACATTTTTGCACAAATACAGTTTGAAGCCCTTTCAGGCTTGTTTTGGCCAAAAGCCCCAGTAATACTCAAAAAACTCAGAAAATCCCTGAATTCAATCAAATGAAACTTTTTACATGGGTCACCCCTTCCCTTAAATAACCATAAGTGCCATAGATTGTGTTATACACCATTATGCACCTTTCTTTCATCAGAAATACAATGGTGAAAAAGTCAAGGGGACATCATTTCATTCAAATTGCCTTTCCAGCCCTCAATGAAATTTTTTGAAAAGGCCCACTCAGGATTCAAGCACAAGTGTTTTCATCAATAACAATTAACTTATTGTCCCAGCCAGCCTCAGAGGGAAGGGACCTCAAACTTAACTCCACTCAAACTCACACAAACTAGCAAATCCTTCCTTTGTATGGAAATTCAGCTTCAGAACGCTTGGTTTGAAACACCATAAATGTTGGATTCAAACTGTATGATCACCAAATCTCACCACACCTCCCATACAGACCCTATGCATTTATAATGGGACTGTACAATTGAAATGTATCCCTCTTTCAGAATTTCTCACTGTTTGGACCTGGGCTGGTGGATCCTCACATATATCATCCCCTCTTCCTCCCTCTGGGGGCTTTTACCTAGTTAATTGATATATTGGATTGATTCTTGATAAATATTTGTTCTTACTGATTGGAATACTATACTTATCAACTCTAAATTTGTCTTCACAAATTTCCTCACCTTTTCAGTGAAGTTGTGGTGGCCATACCCCTATTAGCCCCTCTCTTTCCTTCTGGTAGATTGAAAAAGGTGACCTGGACTTGATTGTGGCTGGCTACTCTATTTCTTACTTCTTTTATTTATTTTTTCTTTCTTGCTTATTTATTATTAGTAATATTAGCTTATTAAAACTATCAAGCCCCTTTGATTATCCATTTGGAGCCCTCTTCATTTAAAAAAGCACCTGTGACATTATATTAGCAAAATAATAATTTATTGTTTAACTTGTCATTCCTTAAAAATTAAAACCTACACTTATTTGTAAATTATTACTCTTGAATATTTATTGTGATTTAATAACTTATGATTCTTCTCTCAATTTGTATCTCAGTAATTCCATGTATCTTAAAATTGATTTTTTCTTACTTCTTGATCCATTCTTACCATCTCATATTCTATTCTGAAGATATTTTATAAATCATGAAATGTAATTTTATGTTAAAATCAGGCCATTTGAGGTTATTGTATCAATTGGTTTATTTTGGGATTTGAATCCCACAAGAAAATTTGATTGATTTACTTTGATTTGAATTCCTAAAGATAAATTGATTTTGATATTCCATATCTAATTGATTGGTTGAAAATTTATAACTCATCAAGATTTGATTATTTATCTAACCCCTCAAGAGATCATTTGACAGTGATTTGAATGGATTAATTTTATTGGGTTGATATATTGAATTAATGGCTGAAGCTGATTGAAATTCTTCAAGAGCTTTATTATACCATAGGAATTTGACTATGTCATATTCATTCTTCAAGGTTTTCACAGATTGATTTTATCCCAACGTTATTGATTCATTCCTCAAGTTTTAAGAAAGATTGTTCTTAATTTTTTTTGATTTGGAAAAGCATTTAAATTCTATTCTCAAGTATCATCAAGCTCTTCTTTTTATCCTTTAAAATTATTCCTGTTCAGCATGACCCCCCAGAAAATAATTAAAGTTGTTCTGAATCATACAGAAAGGGTTCCTCTTGACTGAACACCATTGGTTCATTAAATGAGTGCAAATTCGGAGAGGAGTAGCACCCTCCAGAGGAGGAGGTATGAGGTCTAGAAGACCAAGATCATTATCTGCCTTGTTGGGTGGCTAGCCTGGCATGTCTCAAATACCTAGAAGAGGATTGTAGGAATAAGAAGATGAAGAGAGGGAGGAGTCTGTGGAAGAGGAAGATTCTGATCAGAATGAAGTAGAAACTGCATTTAAAAATGTGTCCTGATTCTCCTGAGGATCAAAATATAGCCCTTTCTCATCAACCCTTTGTCTCAAAAGATGATATAGAAAATTCCTCAATTCATGAAGCTACTAAATCAAGCAGTTTCCTTAAGGGACACTTCCAGAGACCCAGAGCTCAAGAATCCATCAATGAAGGCACCTTATTCTTCTTGATGGTACTCAAGCTTATAAATTGATAGTATTTATCCAATCCTGTCAAAACATTATCTATACTGACCCTGAAAACTTCTTCTCTGAAAGGAAGAAGATTCTTTATTAAACTTCTTTTCTCACTGGAAGAGCTTGAAATTGTATTAGAACCTATGTCTCAAATATCTCCAATGAAGAGTCTTCCTACCTTCTTAATAAATTGAAACTCTTTTAAAACCAGTTATTCACTCTGTTTTGTGATCCCAGTGTAGTAAGGAAAGCTGAAAAAGAGCTGGAAAGTCTGAATATGAAGGAAATTGGTCTTTTTTTCCCTGCACATGGCTGATTTCAGAAGCTCAATATCAAAAGTGGGGATCAGGGAGGAAGGGTTTACATTAATGTGCATAGAAGAGGCTTGGATTCTTACCCTGAGAACTTTGATAGCCTTCAAGAGCTCATGTATATTATTTTGGAGTAAGATACCAGTTACCATGAGAGGAAGAAGGTAAATGGTGGTAATCAAGAGAAGAAGCCTCAATTTTTTGGGTAAAATTCTCTCAGACCTCCAAAAAACCCAATTTCCAAGAAGCCTCACCAGAAAAATGAGAAGGGGAAGAATTTTCAAGTTTCAAAGGATAGACCTACTGCTTCTGACCTCAATAAGGGAAAAAATTGATTTTTTTAATAAGGAGAGGAGCTTTATGCACTTATTTTGGTGGAAAGAACCCAATTGATAAATGCTTCAAGAGGCCTCAAAAGAGGCCTGTTCCATGAAGAGGCTTCCCCAGAAAGCAGGGAAAAGCCTGAGTGGAAAGCATGATGTGCTCAATGGTTCTCACTTATACACTTCAAGAGAACAATTTTGTATTATGAATAATAGTTTCAAGAAATCTTTAGATCTTCTTCTTTTATATTCTCTCTCTGATATTCTTCATAGTATTATAATTCATTATGTTGCTACAAGCTGTTTTATTGCAAAGAGTTTTGCTCTCAAGTACTCATTAACTTTTTCAGAGATAACTGAAAAGATTCCTATTTTCATTTTGGATTCAAGTGAATTCACTTCCTTGTTCATCAGCTATTATACCAAGTGGGTTGTTGAATTTCCTGAATCCCCAAGCTTTGAATGGGACTTTTTTATTATAGATCCCCCCAAGGGAGAAGACCTCATATTGGCTATGATTTCCTCTACCATTTTAATCCTGTTATTGATGAAAATAATGGATTGATCATCTATGACCCCAGGAACAAATATTATAATGGTCTTACAACTTCCATTATTAATGCCTTTTCCACTGCTGTAAACAGTGTTTCTCTGGTTGGTGAACTTAAGACACCTTATATTCCTTCTTTTGTGTGTAATACCCCCATCATTCTCTCCCAGTCATCACTTAAATCAAGAGATGAAGTCTTCAAAGAGATAATAGATGTTGCTACATCTTCAATTCATCTCTTTCAAGGTGAGATGAACCTACATCCTTTATCCTTTCATACCTCCCTGGAGAAGAAGTGGGGTGAGGAGGAAGAGCCAAAGGAAATTGAAGCTGTGCCAAAGGTAGTAACTCCTGTTTATAACAAATATTTGGATGTATATTCCAAGGTGAAGGCAGAGAAACTTCCTCCAAACAATTCCTGTGATTATTTCATTGAACTAGAGGTTCCTCTACCTTCTATTAGTGTTATCTCCTCTTTATCAGATCATGAGTCAGAAACACTAGCAACTTACATTTCAGAGATTTTATAGAAGGGTTTCATCAGGCCAAGCTCCTTTTCAACAGGATAACCTGTCCTTTTTTTCAAGAAAAGGGATGAAAACCTTTGCTTGTGTCTTGACTACCACAAGCTCAATGCTGTCACTAGGAAGAAAAAATACCCTGTTCCTTGAATGAACTGGCTTCTCACCATTTTAATGGTTCTAATATATTCTCTAAGAGAGACTTTTGTGGTTCTTATAATCTCCCGAGAATCAAAGAGGGGGATGAGCATTGAACTGCCTTTAAAATCAAATATTTTAGGCATGAGTATTTGGTTATGCCATTTTGCCTGCCAACTGCTCCTGATTCATTCCAAAAAAACTTGTGAATAATATGATTTCAGAGTTATTGGATGTGTTTGTAGTAGTTTATCTTGATGATATTATGGTTCTCTCAATTTTTGGAAGGCAAATGTCAAAATGTGGCCACTGCCCTCCAAATATTGATGAAATGTTTTTTTGCTAAAACCTCCAAGTTTGTATTCCATGAACCAAGTGTGGAATAAATGAGGTACATTGTTTCAAGTGATTTCCTCAAGATGTATTATTCAAAAGCTCAACAAATCCTCAATTGGCCATAGCCAATGTAAGCCTGGAGGTATATTTCACATACCCAAATAGGCCAAAATTAATATTAAAAGAAATTCCTAGCTATGAATATCCCATACGTTATGCATATATGCAAAATTTAGCATTTTTTATCTAAGAACAGATGAATAACTTCTCTGTGAGTAAGTAAATCCATGGATCTAAGGCCAGATCTGAATTCTCCACAAACTTTCACTTGGGGTAGCTTGATAGAGGGAACAAGCTTAAATCAAATCTATGAAGTGTTAATATGGAAATTACTTTAACACCACATCATCAATACCACATAAAACAATTGTGAATTTTTTGTTTTTCTCTATTTCACGCCAAACTAATGGGAATGTGAGAAATCCCATGTTACATATACACCAAGAATAGTGTTATGCATGTTTGTGGAGCTTAATATTACAGCATTCTTAAATACAGTTTTGATACACCCATAGTGGATATCAGTCTTGAAGCTGGAATTACTATTTTTGATGTGAAAATAGCTAACAGGGACAAAAGACATTAAAGAGAGCCAGGGTACCCAACTTTTGAGGCCTCTGACAGATGGATAGATCTAAATCTTGGATTAATCACTGATGATGGACCAATTAGTATACCAAACCATTTTTTGGGCCTTGGTTACAAAGTTGAAGTCCCATTAAATCGTAAGAAAATATCAAATAAGCTGCTATTTTGATGTGACAAGGAGGTAATGGGAAACTATTACTCCTTTAACCATGTGAATTCTTAATAATTTTCCATGGATGAACCTTATAGGAGTAATTAAAACCCTTTTAAGACTAGTATCCATGCATTTACCTCATGGCAACCAGATATCACTGTGCTATTTGCAATTCTATGTAGAAATAAGGTAAAACATTCAAAAATTCATTAAAAATACAATTCCTAACGAATCATTATGAAAATTTTGGAACCAATGTAGACAGGGATAATTCATATAAAAACATAAAATAATTATCACTTTATGATTGAACTTAAAAGTCTTACTTACAGTCCATTTTTGATAATTCCATGTGAAACACTGGAGTTTCAAAAATTCACATAAAATACAATCTGTAATGAAATCTTCAAAAACACTGATAAATTTGAGAAATTGATTATTATATTGAAATAGAAGAAGATTGAGGGTTTTTAATCCTTTATTTCTGAACCATAAATGGGTTGGTAGTCACATAAAATGCCTGAATTAAGTATTATTATAATCTTATGTGATGACAAGTGATTTAGCTAATACTCCAAAGATAATTAATGGTTTATCACTCACTTGTTTTTCAGTTTTCTCCATGGAATGCCTCTGAAAGCCGCTGTTGAATTAAAACAGGTTCCTCTTGCTGTTTTTCCAAATAATCTTATTATTCAATTATACCATTAGTACCAACAAGTAAGCATTATTTAATACTTTTCTTTAGTGCTTTAATTCTTTAACAATAAATCAGAAATACTTGGAATGATATGAATGTACTATTCAAAATATTAACTAACTGTTATAATCCAATTTTGATCCTTTAAATCCACAATCAATCTGTCAGCTCATTCTACCAATTCTTATCAAGGTATTATAGGAGTATAAGTGAGTTCTTTCTTTTAATTCTCAAAGTTTTTCTCTATTAGTAGTTTCCTTTAATAATCATCTTTGAAATTATTCTTTCAAAATAGTTTTATATTATTTTAATAAGAGTTTTTATTATTAATACTTCTTGAAATCATGTATGATATGTCTATGAAACTGTTGATAATATTGCTATTAATCGACAGCACTATGAATTTCCTTATGAAATATGATAATAAAATTATCATAGCCACAATTTAAATAATTAATTTATTATTCATTTTACTTGTTATACACTAATAGCAATTATAGCAGTAAGCAGTAATTGTCTACAAGAATTATTTGATGATGAAAACTTCTTTAATAAATTAATAAAATAATTTTGATATATGATTATCTTTTGAAAGAATCATTATAAATATAAGTTTTGAAGAAAAATAATAAGAAAGAGAAGCCTAAGAATTAATAATAAAATACTCACTAATACTCCAATGAGCTTTGGAAAGAGTTTGGTAGAGAGATTTGATGGATAAATTGTGGATTGAAAGCCTTGAAATTAATTTATAGCAATATTAAAACAATATGTAGTTGATTTCTATTACTTCATGTCTTTCTGATTGATTCTGAAAGATTGAAAAGACTTAAGAAAATATTTAACAAATACTTAGTTGTTGGTAACAAAGATATGATTGGATAATAAGATTATTTGGCATAAAAGCAAGATGAGGACTCTTTTAAGTAAAAAACCTCCCACAGAGGTGTTAAATGAAGCAAGCTGAAAAACCAATTAGTGAGAAAGAATAATAATTTTCGGATTAATGATTGCATAATCTGTTGTCACATAAGATTATCATAATTACTTAATTAGTGCTTTTACGTGACTACCAACCCATTTATGGTTAAGAATAAAAGGAGTAAAAACTGTAAATCTTTTTTTATTCCAAAATAAACATATATTTCTTCAATTTATCAATGTTATTGGAAATTTCATAACAGGTTGTATTTTCTGTTAATTTTTGAAGATTTAGTGTTTCACATGGAATAATCAAAAATGGACTGTAAGTAAAACGTTTAATTTTACTTATGAAACCATTATTCCCTTTGCTTTCTTCATGAGTAATACCATTCTCCATTGGTCCTGAATGTTTCAGAAAGATTAATCAAGAATTGTATTTAAGTGAATTTTTGCAGCTTTTACCTCATTTCTACATAGAGCTTCAAGTATCACAATATGGCTGGTTGCTATGAGGTAAATCAATGGATAATAGTGCAAAAAGAGTCTTAATTACTATTTTAAGGTTTATGAATGGAAAATAATTAAGAATTAACATTTTTACAGGAGTCTAAGTTGCTCTTTACCTCCTTTTCATATAGAAATAGAATCTTATTTGCAATTTTGTTATGATTTAATGAGATTTTAACTTGGTAACCAGATTCCAAAAGGGTCTTAGTATACTAATTGGGAAATGATCAACCATGGATCTAAGATTTACAGCTATCCATGCCTCAGAGGCCTCTGAAATTGGGTACCCTGGCTCTATTTGATGTTGCTTTTCCCCCTTAGCTCTTTTCATGTCATAAATAGAAGTTAAGGCTTGTAGACTGATATCCGCTATGGGTGTACCAAAAACAGTATGGAAGAATACTATAATATTAAGTGCCAAAAACGTGAATAGCACTATTCTTAGTATATATGTAACATGGGATTTCTCACATTCCTATCATTTTGTTGTGAAATTGAGAAAAACAAAATTTTCACACTTATTTTATGTGGTACTGAGGAGGTGGTATTGAAATATTTACCATATTACAACCTCATAGAGTTACCCTAGGTGAATTGTTGTGTAGAATCTAAACCTGGCCGTAAATCCATGGATTGGCTTACTCACAAAAAGTTATTCATCTTTTCTGAAATCCAAAATAATGCATTTTAAATATATGCATGACTTTTGCATTATGAATAGTTTGGAATTTATTTTAAAGATAATTGTGGCCTATTTGGGTATGCAAAATATTCCTCAAGGCTCACATTCCCTCCCACCAAGAAATAAAATTGTACTACAATTTTCTTAGGGATATTAAGAAGAAAAAGGCCCCATAGTGGGTTAATGTCCACTGTCCAACCTCTTTAGATTACTCAGATCAAGTAATTCAAAACTAATTTATAGACATATTCAGGATTGTGGCATTCTTTCATGTCTAAATCTTCTCAAGGGTTTATCTGAGTCAGGTATCTCTGATTCTTCCAGCCATTCATCTTCATGTACTGGATATCTATGTCTGACAAGATATTCTCTTTGATTTTCACCCCTAAGTCTCCTTTATGTAATGAATTTCTTTATATTTTTATCTTTACTCTCTTCCACTGGTGGTATAGTCAAAGGAATTGGGTTCCTTAAAGGAAAACATTCTTCATCAGCTGGCTGATAAGGGTTTGTGAAGCTGGCTGGGAAAGTGGGGTGTTTATTTTCCAATTAACCACTCAATTCCACTTGAACTGCATTGGTTCCATGTAAAGCAACAATAGGGAAAGGTCCTAAATAAGAATCTTTAAGTTTATTTGGGCCTTTGATATTCTTAAAATTCAAGGTTGAAACTAGAACTAAGTCCCCTACTTTGAATTCTGGTACTTTATGACTCTTTTCCCACTTCTGTTTTTCATAGTCAAAAGCGTCATTAATCCTTTTTTTTGCATGGTGTTTTGCTTTATCAAGAATCATCTTGAAGCTGGAAGCTGTAGGATGGATGTCAACTAAGTGTTTCCTAAGTGCGTCTGCTGGGAGTCTTGGATTCAATCCTTTTTCTAACATAGCAGGAGTTTGTACTGTGGAATAATGGACTGATGTCTTATATGCCAATTCTAATGCAGGTATCATAGTGCACAAGTCATGGGTGAATCCATCCGAGTATTTGAATTCCAAACCATAGGCACAGAATCTCCTTATCATGTCTTCTAAAGTTCAAATCATCCTTTCTCCTAACCCATCAGCTTGAGGGTGGTATGCTATAGAGAATGATAACTTGGTCCCAAACAATCTGTGAAGACTGGTCCAAAGTGAAGATGTGAACTTGGGATCTCTATCACTTATGATTTTCATAAGTAATGCTATATGAGAAATCACTCTATTCCAAAGAAGAAGAGCTGTATTCATAGCAGTGTCATCCTTATGACATGGTAAGCATATGGGAGTTTTGCTGTATCTGTCTACAATGACTAAAAAAGAATTATAGCTTCTGTCACCACTTGGAGGAAGTGATGTGACCCACTCCATGTGAACAACATCCCAAGGGTATTTTGGCTCTTGCATATGAATCATGAGTCCAAATTTCTTGCCTGTACTCCTGTTTGCTTTTTGGCATCTGTCACAGGTATGGCAGTATTCAATGGTTTCTTTTCTACAAGGTGGCCACCATGCAAATTTTTTCAATTTCTCAAGTGTTCTGTATTCTGAAAGTTGTCCATAATAGATGCTATCATTACATTCATAAAGACTGGTATTGATAAGCAATCTACTGCATAATTTCATTACACAAGAATGTTTGGTTCTGTGGTAAATTATGCCATCAAAAAAGTAAAATCTTACTTCAGAATAGGAATTCTTCCAAGCTTCATCCAGTGAACTAACCAGAGCTTTGTCTTTAAAGTCTTTATCCAGAAATGATGTCAAGATATGGCAATTATTGTCCTGCTTATAATAATCTCTGACTTCCTCAAAGAATTCAGTCCCAATATCAGTTATGTTAATGCCTTCAATTGGAATTTGTGGTTCTGCTTCCAAAGGCACATAAGCTGGGTTATCAGGAGTATTGGCTAATTTCCACCTACTAAGTCCATTAGGATTCTTATGAATATTTCCTGCCTTATGAGCTATAGTCATGTTGCCTCTATATTCTTGAATGGCTATTCGCCATCTCAACATATGTTTGTTGGGTGCCTTCATGTTAAGAAGTAATTTCATGGAATTAAAGTAATTTATAGCTTCAAAAACACTGCCATCAATATAATAGTGTAAATTATCAAGTGCCCATACCCAAAATAAGCACTCCATCTCGCTTCTGTTGGTTTGATTTTCCTTGAGATGTAACAAACTGGTCCTTCTGTAGGTCTTTAATCAATAATTTGGACTTGATGTAGGGCTTCCCCTAATCCATCTCCACATGAATCAATGTAAAAGTTGAAAGGTATATTCCAGTCTGGCAAGAGAAGTAAAGGTGCTTCTGTAAGAGCTTTCGTTATCTTCTAATAGGCTTTAATTCTTTTCTGTGTCATCTCAAATACTATCTGTTGATCACAGATTCTATATATTGATTCAAATAGAACTCCAAAGTGTTTCAGGTGTTGCCTGTAATAACTGGAAAATCCAAGGAAGGACATCATTTCTTTTTTATTCTGGGGTATTTTTTTTAAGTAAAACTTCTTCCACTTTGTTTTTGTCAATACCCAAGCTTAAACCAAAAACAATATGTCCTAATTCTTTGAGTTATTCAAATTCAAAGTTGCATTTCTTAAGTCAAATTTTCATATTTACTCCTGCAACCTTGTTAAGTTCTCTTGCAAGTATTTCAAGGTGCAAAGACCATGAATCTGAACATATAATGATATAATCAATATAAATAATGAGCCGTCCTTCAGTTAATCGTATGGGTAAAATGGTATTCACATTCTTTGATAATGATATGGAGCATTTTTAATACCAAATGGAATTCTAAGATACTCATAAATACCACAGTGAGTGATAATTCTAAGTAATTTTCTGGCTTTGGCTGTCAAAAAGTCTGATGAAAGCCTTTCAATGCATCCATGGATGTTATACACTTGGATTGAGATAATTGGGTCAAAGTTTCCTGGATTATAGGAATTGGATACCTATCTGGAACTGTGTAGGTATTCAATGCTCTAAAATCTTCAAACATCCTTGATTTAGCATTATTCCAAGAAATAATAACAAGAGTTTTTGCATTAACTTCCTCATTATGGCCCACTTTTCTTACTACATCAAATTAGATCAACTCTTGGATATGCTTGTTGAAGGCTTCTCTAGCTCTGGGACTATCTGGATAAGCTGGTCTTCTAAGTACTGGAGGGTATGGTCTGTCAATATTAAGATTCATATCAACTTCATTCCCTTTGAAAGCGCCTAATGGTTGATTATCAGAAGCAAATGCATTCTTATATGTGTAAAACACATCAATGAGCTCATGCCTCATTCTTGATTATAATGATGGATCAGTCTATGCTTCAAAACATTTATTATTCACAAATTTCTCTATATAATTATCTTTCTTTGAGGATACTATTGATATTTGTTTGGGAATATTGGAAAAAGGAAATTTTTGTCTTTTGTTTTCTCCAATTGTAAAATAACTTTCTTTATGGTTATTGATGTCAATACCATAAATATTCAAGTAATCATTTCCAAGAATGATGTGTTGAGATGGAAAATTGTCCATTACTACTATCTCTGTATTCAGTATCATACTTCCTACAGGGTGTGTAAATTGAATATCAGTGTTCAATATTCCCAAAGGGTACATATTATTACTGGCACTGCTAAATTGTACACCTTCTATTGGTAATAGATGGTTTTTCAATTCAGGGAGTATGCCTTGAAGGTAGTCTTTGCCTACACAAGTGCAAAATGCTCATGTGTCCAAATTTAATTTTTTTCAACATCATTAATCAATATTGATGTAATGAAAGATGCTCCTGCAGTGTATGCTTTTCCTCTAGCAGGTTTAGTTTTACAAATTATGGCATCATGGATGTTGATCAGGCTATAGAAATCCGCACTATATTGTTGCAAGTGAGTATGGACTTCAGTGACTTCAAAGAAGGCTGTAATGTTCTCAATGGAATCTCCCTCTACTGGTGTGTCTTCAGAGATTGCAGAATCATGGTCAGATTCTTTTTTCTCTTCAGAAAACTGAACTTCTTCAATGACTTGAGCTTAATTGATTTTAGTCTTCTGGGTGCAAGTGTTGGCTAAATGTGAGGTGCTTCCACATTTATGACACTTCAAGACAGTTATTTCAGGTCTCTTGTCTTCTCTGGAAATCTTTGGGACCATTTTGTACTCCATAGGGTTTCTAGTGCAGGTTTTAAAAATTCTTGTTCTAGTAATGATATCTTCCATGGATTTAATGTATTCTTCTTCTGAACAGGGCTCTAAACATCTGCACTTGATAGCATGCTCTAGTTCTCCTCCACATCTTCTTGATATTTTCATATTAATCATTGAATAAGACATATCTGGGTGTAAAGCAGATAATTTGTCTTTTTGTTTGAGGAACCAAGTGAGTTGTTTATACTTTTCTGAGTTAAAAATGGCACTCAAAAGCATTTTGCATTTTAAATCTCCAAGAATTATTGGCCCATTTGGTGATTATCTCAGATTTCCACCAAAGCCAATCATGTTTACCATAGTCTTGTCTCATCTTGTAATACCATTTCTTTGAAGCTCTGGTAGATAAGGAGTTTAATTTTCCCACTCTAATTTCATCAGGTATATGAAAATATTCCTGAAACATATCAATTTTCCTGATGATCTCAATATGGTTATATTCACCTTCACCAGAGAATGTTGGCCATTCTTCTAATTTAGGAATATCTTTTGCAGATATTGCATTTTCTTTTAAAAAAGGGGTTGAACTTTCTTTCAAAGAACCCTTTTCTTCAGTTCAGGTGTAGAAGGTCTGGGAATATGTGAATTTGGTTCATAATTCTTATGAATTTTCTCTACATGTGCAATTATTTCATTCTTCAATTTCTGCCTTTCACTATCACTTCTTGCAAAATGTGTGGCAAAATTATTGGTATTATTAACTATTTCTAAAATGGGATTTTTTAGAATTTTAATTTAGTCATTTTTTTGAAATGGAAACATCTTTCATTCCATCATCTTGGAATTAACTTTACTCTCAATCCTGTCACATGTATTAGAAATTGACCCAAGTGTGGTAGTTGTCAACCTATGTTATTCAGCAGAAGTTCTGTCATTACTTTTTAAGTCATTAATATCTGATGTTATTTTATTTGACTTTGCATCAAATTTACCAAGCTCTACATCAATACTAGATTTAACAAATTGTACTTCATGTATTATTTGCATGGAAAAGTCTTGTCAATCTTCTTGTGCTTTTTGTCTGTGGATTCCATAAGAGTTCTGGAAATATTGAAAACACTGTCCACAGCTGAAGGCTCCAAATTGGGAGTCCTGTACCCTTGTGGGTAAGGTTTGTGCCACTTGGCTTTGCCTTTTCCCTTAGTTTGATTGTTCTTGGGACCTCTATTTTTATTCTGAATGGGGGCAACTCTGGAATCCTCAAGACATATCTTTCTTGAGGAATTCTTTCCAGATCTGGATTTGGTCTTGCCTCTTCCTTGTTTAAATCCAGCTGGTTGGACTGAATAATTTCTTCCATTTCTGGTATGCACCATTTTCATGTCAATTTAAGAGAAAATGAACAACAAAGACAGAAAACACACACCTTTTGGTCGTTTTTTGGCTACTTCTGCTTTGAATAAAGTGCATCTTTCAGAAATTTGAACTTCAATATTATCTTCCTATTCTGGACTGGTAATATATCTCTTACTGAGCTTATTGCCAGCTGCAATGTACATGATTAAAGACACTAGAGAGAAAAATTGAGAAAATAATTTTTTTACTTTTAAAATATTTTTAAGATTTTATTGAAAAAATTGAAATTTTAATATTTTTATTCAAAATTAATTCAGAGTAACTCAAAGAATAATTTTGTAAGTTTTTGGATGCAAAAAAGCCACATTTAAAAAAAGTATAAAATTAAACCAAATTCCTCAATAAAAAAATATTTTAAAGAAAATTTCAAAAAATATTTTTTTTTTACCTTCAAATTGAAAGAAAACAATATTAAATTGATATATTTTAGAGCTTAAAAATATATAAATTAAGGGTAAAAGGTTAAAAAACATGGCCAGGACCCCAAATGTAAGATATGTCTATAAAACTGTTGATAATATTACTATTAATCAACAGCAATATGACTGCTCTTATGAAATATAATACTAAAAATTATTATAACCACAATTCAAAAATTAATCAATTAATTTTTTCTTTTAATTTTTATACACTACTGGTGACTATAACAGTAAGCAGTAATTGTAAAGAATCAATTACAAGATGTATTTAATAATAAAATTATTTTGATATATAATTCTCTTTTACAAGAATTATAAATAGAATTCTTGAAGAAGACTAATACTAGAGAAAAACTTAAGAATTAATAATAAATCACTCAATAATACTCCAATGAACCTTGAAAAGAGATTGGTAGAGAGATTTGAGGGATAAATTCTGTATTTAAAGGATCAAAACTTATTTATAGCAATACTAAAACAATATATAGTTTATTTCTATGATTTCACTTTTTTCTTATTGATTCTGAAAGATTTAAAACACTTAAGAAAATATCTAACTAATACTTACTTTCTGGTAACAAAGATATAATTGGATAATAAGATGATTTGGAAAAAACAGCAAGAGGAGGCCTCTCTTAAGTCAACAACAGCTCACAGAGGCATTCCATTGAGAAAACTGAAAAACCAGTTAGTGAGAAAATAATAATGATTTTTGAATTAATGATTGCATCATCTGTTGTCATGTAAGATTATCATAATTACTTAATCAGTGCTTTTATGTGCCTACCAACCCATTTATGGTTAAGAATAAAAGGAGTAACAAATATAAATCTTCTTTTATTTTAAAATAAACATTGAAATATCAAATTAATTAATTTTATTTGAAATTCTATCACAGGTTGTATTTTGTGTGAATTTTGAAGATTTAATGTTTCACATGGAATCATCAAAAATGGACTGTAAGTAAAACCTTGAATTTTACTTATGAAACCATGATTCTTGATATTCTAATTATAAGTAATACCATCTCCCATTGGTCCTGAAAGCTTCAGAAAGATTCATTCAGAACTGTATTTTTAATGAACTTTTAAATTTTTTACCTCATTTCTACATAGAATTGCAAATATCACAATATGGCTGGTTGCTATGGGTAAATCAATGGATACTAGTCCAAAAATGTTATTAATTAGTATTTCAAGGTTTATCTATGGAAAATCATTAAGAATTGACATGGGTACAGGAGTCTAAGTCACTCTTTACCTCCTTTTCACATCAAAATAGAAGCTTATTTGGAATTTCTTATGATTTAATGAGATTTTAACTTGGTAACCAGGTTCCCAAAAGGTTTTAGTATACCAATTGGGCCATTATCAGCCATGGATCTAAGCTTTACAGCTATTAACATGTTAGAGGCCTCAGAAGTTGGGTACCCTGTTTCTCTTTGATGTCTTTTGTCCCCCTTAGCTATTTTCATGTCAAAAATAGAAATTCAGACTTAAAGACTGATATCCACTATGGGTGTGCCAAATGTGTATCTAAGAATACCATAATATCAAGTGCAACAAACATGCGTAACACTATTTCTAGTGTATATGTAAGATGGGATTTCTCACATTCCCATTATTTTACCGTGGAATTGGGAAAAACAAAACTTTTCACAATTGTTTTATGTGATATTGGTGATGTGTTACTGAAATATCTTCCATATGAACACCTCAGAGAGTTAATTTAAGCTTATTTAATCTATGCAGTTACCTTAGGTGAATTTTTGTGTAGAATGAAAATCTGGCCTTAAATCAATGAATTTACTTACTCACAGAAAGGTATTCATCTTTTCTGAATTCCAAAAGAATGAGTTTTGAATATATGCATGACTTATGGGTTATGCATAGTTCAGAATTTATGTTAAAGATGATTGTGGCCTATTTGGGTATGTAAAATATACCTCAAGGCTCACAAATTTATTCTAGTAGACAATTACTGCTTACTGGCTTCATCACTAGTAGCATATAAAAAGTAAAATAAATAATTGAGTAATTAATTATTTAATTTTTGTTATAATAAATTAATCTATTATATTTCATGAGAACAGTCATAGTACTCTTGGTCAATAGTAATATTAACAAGATTTTTATAGACACATTGTACATTTTGGGATTGGCAGTGCTTTTTGAACCATTAAGCCTTCATTAATATATTATTAAACTCTAAAATATTTTAATCCAAAAATATTTTTTTTAGTTTGAAGTTAAAGTAATTTTATTTTTAAAATTTTCTTGGAAATGTTTTTCATTGAAGAATTTAGATTAATTTAATATTGTTTTACACATGAATTTTTCACATCCAAAAACTTATAAAATTCCTGTTTGAGTTACTATGAATTAATTTTGATTAAAAATCTTACATTTTAGGTTTTTTACTTTAAAAAGAATAACCTTTTCAATATAAAAAACAATGAAGTTGTAAAAATTCATAAGGATATTTTAAAGGTGTAAAAAATATTTTCCTTTTATCAATTTTTGTCCAATGTGTTTAATCAAGTATATTTCATCTGATAATAAGCTCGTTAAGAGGTATATTAAAAGTCCAGACTCTGAAGATAGAATTGAAGTGAAAATTGCTAAAATGGAAACTTTATTTAAGACAGAGTTATCCAAAAAACCACTGAAACATGTGTGTTATTTGTCTTTAATTCTAGCTTTCTCTTAAATTGACATGAAATTGGTGCATACCAGAAATGAAAGCAACTATCAAGTCCAAACACATGGATCTGGAAAAGGAAGAGGCAAGAACAGGTCCAGAACTGGAAGGCCTTTCTCAACAAAGGAACATTTGGAGGATTCCAGAGTTGCCCTCCATTCCCCAAGGTCTGTACCAATAATCTTTGACATTAACTCTGAGTCTGAGTTGATTCAAGGAAATATTTAAGGGTTGCACCACTTCCAAGTGGAATGCATAAAAACATGTCAGTCCAAGTACAAACGCTGGTACAGAGAAGCCAAATAAGAGGAGTGGGGAATATCCCCAAGCCTTTTGCAGGGTACTATGAGCTCCTACTTACACATCAAGAGCTTTGTGGGTCAGGAGAAGACAATAGAACTCTTAGGAAGATGGATCACATTTTCTTGCAAAGAATAGGTCACAAAAAAGAAAGACGAGGGTAAAGAGCCAAAGTCTTTTGTCCATTGATCAAAAGAAGGAACTGGAAATGACCACAGCTTTGGAGAAAGAAGGGCCAGTAGCCTCAACCAGCTCCAAACTAATCCAGAAAAGTCCAAAGACAAGCCCAAAGGACCTCAGAAGAAAAAGGGAGCTCCCAAGAAAAAAGTAAAAGCCAACTGGAAGAGACCTTACCCACCAAGGTACAGGATTCCCAAATTGGAGCCTTCAGCTGTGGAAAGTGTGTTCAATATGGCCAGACCAGATATGGAATTCACATCGAAGGAGAAGAAAAGGATTAAAATCACTTTTTAATGAAAATTATGGATGAAGCTAGACATATTGAATCCATTATTGATTTCAAACCTGGAAAATCTGATAAATAGCGCAAGAAATTAACATTAAATATAAATGGCTTAAGAATAAATGACAGAGCTTTTACTGAATGGTGTAAAGTAACAGATGCAAGACTTGAGTCAATTTCCAATACATGTGACAGAATTGAGAGGGAATTTCAAGAGAAAAATGATGAAATGAATAATTTTTCCATTAATAACATCACTGAACAGCTCATGAACTTTAATGCACATGTTTGGGATATAGTTCAAAACACAAATATTTTTGCAAAAGATTTACAGAGAAGTGACAATGAAAGAAAGAAGTCAAAGCATGAAATGATTGCATAAGTGACACAAATCCATAAGAACTATGATCCTTGTTCACATATTCTCAGATGTTTCACACATTCAAAAGAAGAAAGACCTTCTGTGAAAGTGAGTCTTTTCTGGGAGAAGATGCAATTTCTACAAGAGATATTTCCAAATTGGCAGAATAGAAAACATGATCTGGTTAAGGAGAATATAACCATATTGAATTCATTAGAAAAATTGATACGTTACATGGAGATTTTCATATAGCTAATGAAATGATAATAGGAAAACTGCACTCTTTGTTTAAAAGAACTTCAAAGAAATGGTATTAAAAGATGAGACAAGACCATGGAAAACATAATTGGCTTTGATTCAAATATGAGATAATCACCAAATGGGCTGATAATTCCTGGAGATTTAAAATGGAAAATGCTTTTGAAAGTGCCATTTTTAACTCAGAAAAGGATAAACCACTTACTTGGTTCCTCAAACAAAAAGACAGAGTATCTACTTTACATCATAATATGACTGAATCTATGTTTAATATTAAGATATTGAGAAAATGTGGAGGGGAACTAGAACATTCTATCAAGGGCAGATATGTAGAACCGTGTTCAACAGAGGACTATATCAATGCTATGGAAAATATTATTGTTAGAACAAGAAGTGGTAAAACCTGGACTAGAAACCCTATGGAGTCCAAAATAGTCCCAAAGACTTCTAGAGAGGACAGATGACCTGAAAGACGTATTTTGAAGTACCATCAATGTGGGATCACCTCATATTTAGTCAAAACTTGTACCAAAAATAGCAAAATAAATGAAGTTCAAGTATTTGAATACATTCAGTGTGTTGAAGAGAAAGAAGAATCTGACCAAGAATCTGCAATCTCTGATTACACACCAGCAGAGGACGGTCCTTTTGAGAAAATTACAGCCTTCTTTGAAATAACTGAAGTCCATACTCACTTTCCACAATGAAGTGAATATCTCTGAAACCTGATAAGTATACAGGACACCATAATTCCTAAGCCTAAAACTGCTAGAGTTAAAGGCTACACTTCTGGAGCATCTTGTAATACATAAGTCTTATTGAATGATATTTAAGCCAAACTCAATTTAGACACAGGGGCATTTTGCACTTTTTTAGACAAAGAATACCTTAAAGTCATACTTCCCCAATTAAAAAGACACCTATCACCAATAGAAGATGTGAAATCCAGTAGCACAAGAAATGGTATATACCCTTTGGGAATATTGGACACTAACCTGATATTTCCACACCCCGCAGGAAGTGTGAGAATTACAAGAGTGATAGTAGTAGTAATGGATAATATTAAAATTCTCAAGATATCATTCTTGGAAATGACTACTTCAATATTTGGGGTTTTTAAATCAATAGAAATAAAAACAGACATCATATTATTGGAGAAAAAAAAGACCAAAATTGTCTTTTTCCAGTATTCCCAAACAAATATCAGTGGTACCTTTGAGTAAAGATATAAATAGAGAGGACTTTGTTTTAAATCAACTTAGTGAAGCAAAAATTAATCCAAAATTATCATCCATTATGAGACAAGAGCTTATTGATGTGTTATACACATAAAAGATTTTTTTTGTTTCAGATACTGACCCATTAGGCACTATTAGAGGGCCTGAAGTTGATGTTACTCTCAATATTGACAGAGCATACCCTCAAGTACTTAGAAGACCAGATTACCCAGAAATCCCCAGAGCTAGAGAAGCCTTGGAAAAACATATCCAATATTTTGATACAGCTTGGTGTACTAAGAAAGCAGGCCATAATGAAGAAGCTGAAGTGAAACCTACTGTAATTATTTCTTGGAATAATGATAATTCAAGGATGGTTGGAGATATTAGAGCATTAAATACCTATACAGTTACATATAGGAATCCAATTCCTAGAATACAAGAAACCTTGACCCAATTATCTAAACCCATGTACATAACTTCAATCAATGCATTGGAAGCCTTTCATAAGAGATTTTTGATTCCCAAAGCCACAAAATTACTTAGAATTATCAGTCATTTTTTGGTAATTTTGAGTATCCAAAATTGCCCTTTGGGATTAAGAATACTCCATCTCATTATTAAAGAATGATTATTATCATTTTCCCCACAGAATTGTTCAAAGGATGGCTCATTATCTACATTGATGATATAGCTATATGTTCAGACTCATTGTATTTGCACAGTGAAAGACTTGAGAGAGTACTAGTAAAAGATGCAGAAGTTAATAAGAAAGTTTTTCTTAAGAAATAAAATTTTGGCTTTGAAGAACTTGAGGCATTTGGACATTTAGCTTCAGGATTAAGCTTGGGTAGTAACAGAAATAAAGTAGCAGAAGTGTTAGTTAAGCCTCTACCCCAGAATAGAAAATATTTTTTTTATCTGAATTTCCAGTTACTATGGGCAGCATTTGAAGGATTTTGCAATTCTACCCAAGTAACTGTACAGAATCTGTTATCAAAATACAGTATTTGAGAGGACAGGAAAAGGTTCAGAGAATATGAGAAGATAAAGAAAGACCTCACAGAGGAATCTTCACCTCTCATTCCAGACTGGAATATACCTTTAAAGCTATACATTGATGAATGTGGAGATGGATTAGGGGAAGCCCTACATAAAGCTGAAATTATGGATCACAACCAACAGAAGAACCAGTTTTTTATATCTCAAGACAAACCAAACCAAAAGAATCCAGATCTGGGAAACGCTAAGTGGAATTATTATGTTTTGAATGGGTACTTGAGAAATTACATAATTATCTTGGTGGAAGTGTTTTTGAAGTGATAACTTACTTTCATTAAGTAAAATCACTTCTGAACATTAAAACAACCAAAGGGCACATGTTGAGATGGAAAATATCCATACAGGACTATAGAGGAAATATACATACAAAATTCTTATGAAATTAGCATATAGGCATTAGCCAATACCCTTGATAACCCTGCTTATGTACCTTCAGAATCAGAACCACAGATCCCAATTGGAAGAATTTATATAATGGATATTGAGACTGAATTCCTTGAAGAATTCAGAGATTCATATCAATAACACACAAATTGCCAAATTAGAAAATACTTGCTGAATAAAGACTGTAAAGACACAGCTTTGGTTAATTCACTGGATGAAATTCAGAGAACCTCCTATTCTGAAGGAAGATTTCACTTGTTTGATGGTATAATCTATCACAGAACTAAAAATTCTTTTGTAATGACAGTATGCAGTAGATTTTGTATCAATACCATTCTTCATTAATATCATGATAGCATCTATTATGGACACCTTTCAGAGGACAGGACAATTAAGAAAGCAAAGAGTTGTGCATGGTGGCCATCTTGGAGAAAAATAATTGTTAAGAACTGCCATACTTGGGATAGATGTCAAAAATCTAACAGGAGGACAGGCAAGAAATTTGGACTTATGCTCCATATTAAAGAACTAGAATCCGTTTTGTAAGTTGCTCATGTGTATTTAGTTGAAGCACTTTCTCCAAGTGGTGACAAATGCTATAATTCTTTCTTAGGAAGTTTAGACAGATATAGAAAAACTCCCTTATTCTTACCATGCAATAAAGATGAAACTTCTGTGGATACAGCCCTTCTTCTATGGAATAGTGTTCTTTCCCATATATGGTTATTTAAGAATATCATGGTCTACATAGACTCTAAGCTCACATCTGCACTTTGGATCAATCTTCATAAACTCTTTTGAGACCAAGCTATCATTCTCTACAGAAAATCGTCCTCAAACCAATAGGCTGGCAGAGAGCATGATTCAAAATTTAGAGAATATGATAAGGAGATTCTGTGCCCATGGTTACAAATTCAAAGACTCAGTTTTCTTTAACCATGACTTGTGCACTTTGATACCTGAATCAGAACTGGAATATAGCATATCTGTTAATTCTTCCACAGGTCAAACTCCTTCTATGTTAGAAAAATGATGGAATCCAAGACTCCCAGAAAACACACTGAGGAAAGACTTGATTGACATTTATCCCAAAGATTCCAGCTTCAAGATTATGCTATATAAAGTGGAACATAATAGAAAAAAAGCATTAATGATCATTTGGAATATCCAAAACAGAAGTGGAACAAGAGTAATCAAGTAGGGGACTTAGCTCTGGTCTCAACCTTGAATCCCAAAAATATCAAAGGCCCAAAGGAACTCAAATATTCTTATGTAGGAAATTTCTTATTATTTCCCTACATGGAAAAAATGCAGTTAAAGTGGGATTGAGCTTTGAATTGGCAAACAAACACCCCACCTTTGCAGTCAGCTTGATAAAATCTTATCAACCAGCTGATAAAGAAATGTTTCCTTGAAGAAACCCAACTCCTTCAACTATACCACCAGTGGAACAGAATGAAGACAAAAATATAAAGAAAGTCAATAAAGAAAGGAGACTTACGGCTCAAAATAAAAGAAGATATTCTGTCAGATATAGCAATCCAACAAATGAAGATGAATTGCTGGCAGAACAGAAATACCTGACTAAGAGAAACATTTAAGATTATTTAGGAATGAAACAAGGCAAAAATACTGTATATGCCCATAAATGTGCTTCAATTACTTTATATGATTAAGATAAAGAGGTTTTACGGGGGAAATCAACCCCCTTTGGGGCCTTTTTCTTCTCAGTATCATTTATAAAATTGTGGTACAATTTTGTCTTTTGGTGGGGGGAAATGTGAGCCTTGAGGTACATTTTACATACCCAAATAGGCCACAATCAATATTAAAATAAATTCTGAGCTATGCATATATCCAAAATTTATCATTTTTAATGTAAGAAAGAATGACTAATTGTTTTGTGAGTGAGTAAATCCATGAATTTAAGGCCAGATTTGGATTCCACACAGAACCTCACCTAAGGTAGCTCCATAGAGTGAATAAGATTACAGAAACTATATGAGGTGGTAATATAGAAAATACTTTAATACCACATAAACAAATTGTCAGAATTTCTGTTTTTCTCAATTTCATGCCAAAGTAATGGGAATTTGTGAAAGGCCATGTTACATATACACTAAGAATAGTGTTATCCATGTTCATGGAACTTAAAATTAAAGTATTGTTACATACACTTTTCATACACCCATGGTGGATATTAGTCTTTAATCCTGAACTACTATTTTTGAAATAAAAATAGCTAAGGGGGACAAAAGACATCAAAGAGAGCCAGGGTACCTGGCTGCCAAGGGCTCTGAGGCATGGATAGCTCTAATTCTTGGATCAAAGGCTGATCATGGCTAAATTAGTATACTAAAACCTTTTGGGAACTTGGTTACAAAGTTCAATTCCCATTGAACCAGAAGAAAATTTCAAATAAACTGATATTTTAATGTGAAAAGGAGGCAACAAGCAACTCTGACTCCTGTAACCATGTGAATTACCAATGATTTTCTGTGGAGAAACCTTAAAAGAGTAGTTAAAACCCTTTTTGGGATAATAAATTTTTCTGAAACTTTGAGGACCAAGGGAGAAATTTACAATCCATATAAAAACCATAAGTAATTATTAATTCATAATTTGAATTGAAAGCTCTATATACAGTCCATTTTTGATGATTCCACATGAAAAATTGAATATTCAAAAATTGACAGAAAATAAAATCTGTGATGAAATTTCCAATAGAATTGATAGCTTGGGGAGACTCAATATGATTTTGGAATAAAAGAAGATTAACAATTTTTACTCCTTTATTTCATAACCATAAATGTGTTTGTAGTCACATAAAATGACTTAATTAAGTAACTATGATAATCATATGTGACAAGTGATACAGCCAATGATCCAAGGTGGATTAATGGTTTCTTACCCACTGTTTTTTAAGTTCACTCCATGGAATGCTTCTCAGATGTTTTTGACTTAAAAGAGGCTTCCTCTTGAGGTTTTTCCAAATCATCTTATTATTTGATCATACCATTAGTACCAACAATTCAGTATTACTTAATCCTTTTTGCAAGTGATTGAATTCTTATAGAACCAATCAGAAGGATGTGAAATCATATGAATATACTATTTACAATAGTAATTAACTGTTATATTTTTGTATTACTGTTCAAATCTAGTTTTGATCTTTTAGATTCACAATTAAGCTGTCAAATATATCTGTCAATTCTTATCAAGGTATTATTGGAGTATTGGTGAGTTCTTTCCCTGAATTCTTAAAAGTATGTCTATAGTAATATTTTTCTTCAATACTTGTGTTTATAATTATTCTTGTAAAAGATAATTCCAAATTAAGATAATTTTATATTATTTTATTAAGAAGTTTTATTACTAACACTTCTTCTAATTGATTCTAGTATAAATTCACTGCTTGCTGTTATAATCACTAGTGGTGTATAACAAGGAAAAGCAATAATTAAGTGATACATAATTTAATTTTAGTTATAATAAGTTTATTTATTATATTTCATAAGCACAGAAATAGCACTCTTGTTTAATAGTAATATTAAAAAGAGTTTCATAGACACATACTACAGCCAAAAAAATCAAGCCATCTCAATTTTTCATTAGGTTTTCCAATCTTTACCATTATTTCATTAAAAATTCTTTTAAAAAAACAACTTCTCTCACTTCTATTCTCAAAAAAGATGTTTTTTTTGCCTTCAATTAGGAAGCTATCAGACAGGTTCAATTACTAAAAGAAGCTTTCACAACCACTCCTAGCCTTCTCTACCTACTATTTTAGATACTGATACTTCTGACCATAAATTGTGCGCTGTAATGAGTCAGGCAGATGAATCAGAAAAGCATCCAATTGCATTTCATAGTTTCAAGATTCTCCCAGCTTCACCCAACTATGAAACTCATGTAAAGGAGCTTGGTGGAATTGTTTGTCATCTCAAGTGCTGGAGAGCTTTTCTCCTTTCTCTTTCCAAACATTTTAAAGCATTAACACACCACTCTTATCCTCAGTATTTCATCTCATCTCACGTTCCTACTCCCCATCAAGCCCTTTGGAATGGATTCCATTTTCTATCACTCACCACCCAGCCAGGCTGGCCATTTTGAAAGATGAATTGTCACAGTGGGATAACATGTACCTGAAGAGGGGGGTGGACTTCAGCACCAAAAAAACTCAAAATTTGCATCAAGTCCTTGAGCAAAATTAAATACAATAAGAAAGGTTGAAGGTTTCTGTGATTTAGTAAATAAAATTCAGAAGGAATTATGGAAATTAAATGAGTACAAAGAAATACTTAAGAAATTAGGAAGAGGTGAATCAAATATAGCTTATTCTCTTGAACCTCAATCAAAATTGGCTTTATTCAAAGACAGAGGAATCATTCCAAGGAATCAAGAAATCCAATTGGAGATCATTCAAAAGTATAATGACTCAACATTGGCTGCCATCCTGGCCAATACAAGACCCTCAAGCTCATTAAGAGGTATTTTTATTGGGCTGGAATTAATCAAATCATTAAGGACTATGTGCCCTCATGTCATAAATGTTCAATAAAAAAGAAAACCCACCATAAAAAGTCTGGATTACCCAAGCCTCTTCAAATTCCATCTGGTTCTTGAAATTCATTATAAATAGAATTTATCACCAAATTTTCATCTTCCAACAAATTTGATTCAATTATGTTAGTTGTGGACATATTATCAAAAATGGCAATATTTATTCCAGATTATTCAGCAATAACTGCATTGGCCTTAGCTCAAATAATTCCTAACCATTTCTTTTCAAAGAATGGACTTCCCGTCAGTATTGTCATTGAAAGAGGTTCCTTATTTTTTTCATCATTCTGCACTAAGTTATGTCATAAGTGCAAGATATCAAGAGATATTTAAACTTCCTTTAACTCTGAAACAGATGGACATACATAGAGAGTAAAGCATACTATAGAACAGTATCTTTGGATATATTTCAGTTAAAATGAATATTACTGGAACACCTGGCTCCCGCTTGCTGAATTTTCCTACAATAATGTGGAACATTTATCAACAAAAAATCACCATTTCTCACCATTTATGGAAGAAATCCTACCTTTGACTCAACTAATATTTCTCAAGACATGCATTCTGGAAATTTCTAAAAAAACTCTAATTATTACAGCAAGCTGTAAAAGAAGAATTAGAGTCAGAAATCAAGGGTTTTAAGAATTATTCAGCTAGGAATAGATCAATTCAACCTGATTTCCAACCTGGGTAGGAGGTATGGCTAGCCTCAAAGAACATCAGGCCTAAAATACCCACTAAGCAATATTCATAAAGATAGGTGGGACCTTGTCAAGTTCTCAATAAGGTTAGAAGGCATGCATATTAGCTCAAGTTCCCTCATCAATGGAAGTTAGTTAACTTTGTATTCCATGGGTCCTTATCAAAATCTGTCAATCATTCAGCTATCCCAAATCAAAATTAATTTCCACCATCACAGGCTCTAGTGTAGGAGAAAGAAGAATTGGAACTGGCTCATTTTCTGGACTCAAAGCTCAAACAGTGTGAATTATGATACCTCATAGAATGGAAAGGATTGAGTGAAGACCCAGAAAGAAATACTTGGGAGCCAGCTCACAAGCCCTTGTCATGAATTTCCACAAATTTTACCCTTCCAAGTGTGGCCCAAATACCTCAAGAGTTTGATTGTATGGTGCTTGGTGGGGATTGGAATTTATGAAAGTAATTTCTCCTCCTGGGATGCACCCTTCAGAGCTTATTCTACCACAATTTGTTGTCAGAATCACCTTGGCCACTTTGTGATCACATGTTATTTCCTTTGGACAGATCCAGAAGGCCTTGCAGAAACGGTGGCCTCAATTTGGAACCTTTGAATGAATATATGGCCAAATTTTCTTATTTATTTATTTTTTTTCAATTTTTTTCCCAATTTTGGCTCTTCAAGGCATTTAGTACATCAAGTCTTTTTTACCAAATTTTTTTGTTATGCTTTTGGGTGGAGAGTGGAATCTATTAAAGTGAGTTTCCTCTCTTGGTATGCATCTCTGAGTGTCTCTACTTCTTTCAAAAAAGCCTTTGCCACCCTGTGAGAAACAAATTCTGGTTCTTATCTTTTGAGGAAAATTATTCCCAAATGCAAGGAACCCACCTCAAGAAGAACACAGCTCAGAAATTTTCTTTTATCATTTTTCCTTTAATATTGTTATCTATTTTCTTTTTTTCCTTTTTTGTTGATTTTCTTTACTTTTATAATTTCCTTGTTTTCTTTCCTTTTCTTGTCAGAGCAGAAACCTGCCCACCTCATCATGTATTGGGAGGTTCAATTTATTCTGGCATCAATACACATAATGAAAATTAAAAACAAACACAATAAAGCGCAACAAAAAGCTTAGTTCTTTTCTCAATTCATCAAAATCCCTGTGAAATTCATTGATAAACCAACTTAAAATAAAAAGGGGAAATCTAACCAAGGGATCAGGTCTTCAAAGGAATTCCTATTGAATTGGGTAAATGGATACCCCAATTAACTCACATAATACACCTGGAAGGCCTCATCCATGAGGCAAATTCAACCCTCCTCAAATTCACCTCAAAGGGTCCTCAAACATCAATTAGAAGTCATACAGTTTTGGCTGTAACAGCCATCATGCGCCCATCAAGGTCCTCAAACTTGGACCCCTTTTCAGCCAGCCAGTACCTTCCCCTAAGCTCTGGGGAAGGCCTCTTCCTTTGGCCTTGGATAAGTCCCATCCAATCATAATATGGGGAAAAACCCATATTGGTCCTTTGGACCCCCTAAAACCCCATAATATTTGAGCACAGGGGCCTCCAAAGGCCCCTGTGGCCAATAGACTGTGTATTTTGTCTTACAGACCATGGATCATAAGGATCCAAAATGGGAAAATATGCCATAGTAACCATGAAAGCCAGAAATAAAAAAATGTCCAAAGGACCCAACTACCCAAAAATGGTCATAAAATCCATTTGTTCAGGGGAATAGCTATAAGAGTTATTGTCATCCAGACTTCAAAAACCACAAAGCCTCATGTTCCCTCACTAATAGGAAATCAGTAGAATTCTAACCATTCTAACAAAAACTAACAATTAAATAATAATCTTGCATCATTGTTTGAGCTTATCACAACTGCAGAATTATTATTGGGATATACCCCAATGGGAACTTGAAGATGACTTAATTCAGAAGACATCATAGAAAACCAGAAAATTGAATCAAAGGAGGACAATTAATTTTTATAGAAGGCTCATATCTTTTATCAATGGAAGAAGAAAAAGGAAAAAAGAGTTATGACAGAAGATTCTCAGGTTAATGTTCAAGAGGAAAAGAAATTTTAAATTAAACAATTTCTGAAAAAAGGGGGAAGGAGGATTCCACTCAAGAGTGGTAGGTTTTTATGGTGTGGGAACTCCTCTTGTGTGGGATTAAAATGAGGCAGTACCTGGAGAGTAAAATCACAGCTAACTAGTTTTGAATTGCTAATAGCTCCTGTAACCAAGGGTGGAAAGGGTGTATTGCCTGCCCCTCCTAAAAAACTGAACAAAATCTTCCTTGGAGCTCACAAACCAGAATAAAATTAGTAAGTGGCTTGACAACCGCAGAAGACAAAATTCAGCAGTCTCAGATCAGACCTATTCAATATATAATATGAAAAATAATGTTGGTGATTTTGATTAAATTTTGATCTTTTAATGAAATACTTGTCTGTATAATTTTCATTTTTTAGTGAAATTCGGGTGAGTGGTTTCTTCTTGGTGATAAAATTTTGTTAAGATGAGTTATTTAAGTTGTTAAGAAAAATATGATGAGTGTTGATAAGGTAATTTTTTTAAGGTATAGCTATAATAGAGTAAAATAAATTTTCAAAGGTTTGTTATTTTGTTTGAGAGTTGTTGATAAAAGATAAAATTGTATTTGTAAATTTAAGAGGTAAGATTTTTTGATATTGGATTTTTGAAGGGGTAAGCTACTTTTAAGTATTGATAAATGGTGTTAATTTACTGGATGAAATATTTTAATAGAGTAGTAACCCTAATCTTTGGTACTGGATAATTTTTATTCCTATTCTAATAATAATAAGATTCCACTGAGCTTAGCTGCTGGGTAATCTTCAACACTATACTTCCCCTGAGCTTAGCTACTGGGCAAGTAAATTTACTATGATATACTGGACTACCTCCCAGGTGAGGGATGACTTATTCCTGTTCTTGCAATGTGCAGGGGATTTAATGTGCATGGGGGGAGAGAGGCCCTCTATGTATACCTTTTGGGAGCCCAGGGGGCCCTCCATGGGAGCTGGCTTTTTCCACTTTAATTCCTCTTGATTTCATCATGTGACTCCATTTTTTGGTGAGGACCTTTCTTGCATGGGTCAGGTGATTTAAGGTTTGGTGATAATCTTTTCTCTGCACAGCCTCCAGTCATCACATTATGATCTTTTGGTGAACTAATTATGATGTGATATTCTTGGATTTTACTTGCATGCATGAGGTGATTTCATTTTGGCTGAGGATTTTTCTTGTGCACAGCCTTTTTTCTGTCACATGATATTCTGTTGATGGGTGTAGTATCACATGATGAATTTGTATTTCCTTTGCATATGTAATTGTTTTAGGCTTGGTAGAAGTGGCTGTTTATTTTATGCAGGTTTCATGGTTGTTTTCTTCTTCTTGAACTCTAAAATGAGGTCAGGTGATAATTTCTTGCACTGATTAATTGACTGTTGTGTATGAGATGATGTGACTTTTGAGTTTGACACATGCTGTGTCATGTGGTTGAGATTTGATTAGAAGTGTGTACTATATGCAGACTACTGTAACTAGTTTTGACTTGCATGAGGTGATAAGTGATGTAAAGAATTTTGATGCTTTTTAAGGCTTCAAGTGGGGTTACGGTGGATGTAAGATCAGGTACTCCTGTGGCTGTGTTGTAAATTACTTTCAGGAATTCCATGAGGTTAAGCTTTGCATCATGTGACTTTCTATACTGAATGCAAGGTGGCTTTGTAACTAATTCATGTGTCATCTTTATTCTGTATGAGTCCTGTGGCTATAAGGGGGTTTAAAGCTGAGTGGGGTGTGTAATTTGAAGGGTGGTACCTTATTTGTTGTAACTAGTTTACTATATGTAACTTGATTTTTACATATGCATCATGAAATTGAATAATTTATTTAAACACATACACTGCCCTTTGGTGCCTGTGCCATGGTTTTATGAGTTAAATCCAGCTTCTTGCTGAAAAATTGACCTTTTGGTGTAAACTTTGAGTGTAGGTCTGCCTGTAGGCTGGATTTACTGCTGTTATGGGGTACTATGAGCTTGATCCTGGTGAAAAAAAATGGTATGGAATACCACAATGGTATTCAGGAGCCTGCCAGCTCTAAGAGGGGGATACTGTTGCAGCTAGATTCAGGGGTAAGGGAATTCAACCTCAACTGAAATAAAACTTTCCCAAGCCAGAAAACACTTTCTGTTTATTGATTTTCAGTCTCAGAAATATTTATTTGAAACACCATACAGTTTTTATTGACCAACAGATTCTTTCAATCCTTGTACAGACTGGGCTTTCCAAAAAAAGTTTCGGATTCTCCAGTCTTGTCAGGCTGAGTCTATGATGAAGCTAATAAAGACTAATTACAAGCTGTAACTATGACTTCAACACGATGAAAATTATTAAAAAAAGATTGGTTGGTGATAATAAAGGTGGATGATGAGGTATACAGGGCTTTACTATTGAGGAATAGTGGTGGTGAGTACTGCTGAAAGCCCTGGGTGCAATAATTACCAGTTTGTTTACTATAATAACTACTACAATAATTAATATTATAATTATAAGCTGATTATTTACCAAGAGTATATCTGTTTTTGACAGTTTTACTGCGAAGGAATTCAAGAGCAGGATGAGGAAACCTTTTCTGGTGGAGAAAAAAGGTCCCTTTTTATCCTAAACTTGGGTGGAAAGGATTCTAGACCTTTCCACATAGATGAAGTAAAGATTTTTCACTTCCAAGGACTGCATTGTGGTTTTCACAATGTCTGTATAACCTTTATTGGGCTCAGATGTGGTTTTGAAACCACATCTGGGCAGTTTTCACTAATACAGGGCAAAATGTTCATCTGGGGACCACACAGCCCTCTTCTGACGTGTATTACATGTAGAATGCTGTACAGAACCATTATGGGACCCCAGTATTGAATTATGAACAAGCTTCTTTGTCTATTTGACACCTCATAATCAGGGTTATGGGATATTACTCCACAGTAAGGCTGCATTGGTCTAACTGGGGGAGTTTGAACTTAAAACTACGATACCTTCGTCAGTTTTTGAGATATCAAGCTAATAGTTGGTTAAATGTGTAGCCCTTGATGTTCTCTACACAATGGTATCTCATTTGATATGGCTATCATCCAATATGGAAAAGTTATGCCATGTACAAGACCTTTTTTGTACATATGTGTGATTTGTTAAAACTCTGTATGAAGCTTGTTTGCCCCATAAAGTTTGTTCTATATGGGATATGGGGAAATTGATGGCCTCATCAGGTAGCTCCAAGTTTTCTCTTTCAAAAAAGACCCAGCTTTAGGTATCTCACACTAAAACTGTAGAAGTTAGATGAGAGGTGAATATTTTATTCCCCCTTATTTGACCTTATTTTGGTCATAACTTCAGTAATTCTGATACTAGCTCAATTTAGCTAGTACCATTGGATAGACCTAAAGTAGAGCTTCATTCTGAATATCTATTTTATGGGGTTAATACTCTTTCTCTGTATTTAAGATGAGAGGTGAAAATTAAGGTTTATGCTCAGCAACAACTTTGAGCAGGAATAACTTTGTTATTTTTTCTCCTATGATGATGGAACTTGTATATTTGGAAGGGGTGAGTTTCCTCTTTTGTTTGATACGTTTTGGGCTGGTTTGGCTCAGATCCATGTTTCTGTGCTATCTTGGCTCTACCATTGGCTGTCATTCTTGTGCTCTGGTTTTGAGTCACAGGCTGACAAGTCTGAAACTCTATGATCACCAAATCACACCACCCCTTCCATATAGACGCTGTGAATTCATACTGGGCCTGGAAAATTAAAATCAATTCCTCTTTCAAAATTTCTCACCCTTTGGACATGAGCTGGTTGATTCTCACCTATACCAGCCCCTCTTTCTCCCTCTGGGGACTTTTCCCCATTTAATTAGTATCTTGGATTTATTATCAATAAAGACTTATTCTTAGCTATTAGAATAATCTATTTATCATCTCTGAGTCACTCTTTGAATCTTTCCTTCCCAGTTCAGTAGAGGTGTGGTGGATATATCCTTATTAACCCCTCTCTTTCCTTCAGAAAGAGTTAAATAGTGGACTTAACATTGGTTTTTGTTGGATCCTTTATTTCTTAATGCTTTTATTTGTTTCCTCTTTCTTATTTATTTATTATTATTAATCCTATCTTATTCAAACTATTAAGTGTCTCTTTGATTGTCCATTCTGATCCCTCTGCAAGTGAGTCCCAGTGTACTGAGTGCCAGGCCCTCTTTACTTAGAAGAGCGCCTGTGACACTAATTCATCAAGTACTGGTTGTTTCAAACATGCATTATTCCCCAAAGGAAATACTGGAAGGTTTTATCTCAAGGGATATATACAAGGCAGCTTCAAAATAAGTCTTCAAGTGTCAAAGCTTCATCAATCCACCTGTGAAACCACACTCATCTAATACAGTCTTGTTCCATATAATTCCTTATTTTGATCACAGATCCTGGGAAGATCATTTCCCAATATGGGAAGAAGTATTCCCTCAAAGAATTAAATAAAGCTTCAGAGATTTCATACAGCTCAATATCAAGTATTAAGTGATTAATCTCACAGGTTCTCATATGTATCACCCTCTCTTTCAGATCTGGGGGTCTTTTTCCCCCAGTTTATTATTCTACTAAGATTTATACCTATATTCCTTTTTTCATCTTCATATTGAGAAATCATATCAATAAGTCAGTCTCTTAAATTCCTTCTTCTACTTTTAAGCAAAGATTGGTGGTCATATCCTGTGCCAATTACTTTGTTCCTTCTGAAAGATTGAAAAAGTGATTAAGTGCTTACTTGACTGGCTCTTTCAAATTGTATTTTCTTATTTTGATCTCATTTTCTAGTTATAATTTCTGATTAAATTAATATATTCATTCTATTATTTAATGTAATTATTTTTGAGTCTTTCAAGGGAGGTCCCTAATTACTGGGTGCCAGTTCACTTTGGGTTTCTCCAAGAGCCCCTTTTAAATGTAATTAATTATCTCATAATTTATTCTTCATTCTATTATTGCATTCTTTTATCCCTAATTTCACTAATTAACCTCAATTTTTAGTCTTTTAATTCTCATGATCCTGTGGATTTCCAGTCACCTCTCAATTTTATCCTCACTCATTCCTTACTCTCAAAAATTGAGATATGACCAATATATATTTTATTTCTCTCAAATATCATTATAAAAATAATTATCATCTCCACTTATTACTTTCATCATCATTAAGCTTCAAGTAAAGTGTTTTCTTCAAGATACTTATTCTGATTATCATTGGATAATATTAAGATATTTCTTATTGATTTAATTTATCTTGTTAATCTAGCATCAATTACTTGATGTAAATTGGATTTTCCTCACTGATTGATATTTATTGATACTTCAAGATTTGATTTTCGATTTTATTTTGACCTAAGGATTGATTTTCTTGATTTATTTACCTGAATTTTTATTTTTATTAATCAATTTTTCAAGATTTATTATCAATCGAGTGCCTCAATAATTTATTTACTTTTATTTCCCTTAAGATATTGATTTCCATTTGACCTTCAGAATCTCACTTAATTTAATGATTCAACTTTTCACATATCAAGTTTCATTTTTTTCTTCAAGTTCATTTTTATCATTAGGCATATCCAACACTCACCTCCTGAATGAAAGACCAGGTCTCAAGCTACAGTTCCAGCTTTTCTGCTTTTCACTACCAGGGTACCCATAAATAGCACACCATCACTTCTCAAAATGGGTTATAGCTAGGATAAAGAACCCATTTCAGAAGTAGAAGCACCATCCACAAGGGAAGCTTCAAGGTCTAATGTATCAATACCCTTTCCAGAGGTAATTAGATATTTCCCAGTATCATCAAGGCCTTTCTGATTTTGGGGATTAATAGGACGGGAAGTCTTTGGAGGAAGGATATTCCAATGACACTGAATTCATTTCTTCCCATGCAGAGAGTATCAACTCTAGAATAGTCTTATCAGCCTGACTTCACCAAGACTTACCCAGCTCTGTTAGTGAGTCTCCAAAATATGACTCAATTAATGAGAAAATATAAAGAATATTCATTCTCTGAAGCCTTCACAAAATCAATTATGAAGGCACCCTACTGTTTTGATTGGACTCAACCCCAATAATCAGAAGCTTTATGAAGTCCTTAAATATCATTTCACTTAATGAAGAGGCCAATCCCTCTGAATATAGAAAGAACACTATGGTACATCATTTCCCACTTAAAGGGCTGGAAAATGTGTTAAGTCTTATCTTTCTGATCGGGAAAACATGGCTCTTTCCTGAAATAAACAATGGGCCTTATTTTAGTCCTAGATCTTTACTTTATTTGGTGACCCAAATGAAGTTACCACAGCAAAAGAAAAGTTAGATTCCTTGATAATGAAGGAAAAAAGACATTTCTCCTTTTATATTGTTTATTTAAAAGTTTAGCTTCAAGAATAGGTGATTGGGGGAAAGGTCTTTTATGAGCCATTATTGGAAGTAATTGGCCTCTAGAATTTTGGATAAATTTTCATCCCATCCTCCCATTATTAATCCTCTTCAATACTTAATGGATGTTACCTTTAATACTGATACAAGTTTCCATGAAAGGGAAAAGGGGAAGAATAATTTTCAAGAAAGTAAAGCTATAGCCTTAACCTAAATCTCTTCTCATCCTCAAAATTATTTAAGCTCACTCAAAATAATAAAAGAGGGATAAACCCCATCCTTCCCTCCTTAATAAGGAGACCAAATGTTTTTTCTTTGAAAAGGAGATAATATTGAAGTAGGTTTTATATCCTTCTTGGGGCAGGAAGAATATTCTTGAGGCATGTATCCAAATGGCCCAAACAGAAGGCAAATCACAAAACCAGGGAAACTCTTGAGTGGAGATCATGCTGGGTTTAATGGTCTTCACTTTTTTACACCCAGGCAACAGTTGTGCATTATGAATTCTTTTGTTAAGAAATATCTCAATTTTCTCTTTTTCTCTTCTCTATCTGATATGTTCTACAGTATTCTAATTTATTTTGGCTCTACCAACTCACTTATTGCAAAGCAGTTTGTTCAAAAGTAATCTTTTACATTTTCAGAACTCCCAGGGAATATTCTTCTTATCAGTTTGGGCTCCTCATAGTCACCTTTCTTATTCATAGCTAACCATACCAAATGGATGTCTGAGATTTCTTCTTTTGCAAGATTTTAACAAAGAGTTTTGATAATTGATACTACAAAGGGGGAATAAATTATTTTGTTCTTTGATTTTCTCCATTGTTTCAATCCATCCATTAATTGGAGGCATGGGTTGTTCACCTTTAGTATTAATCATTAGTATTTTAGTAATTCCTTCTTCAGCTCATAAATTACTCCATATTCTGTATCAACAGCATAGATCTTGTTTCTAACTCTAGAGAACCATCTTCCCCCTCTTCTGTTCCCATTAATTACCTTAATTACCCTCAGTAAGTACTTTTTTAAAGGGATGAGGCCTTCAAGGCCATCAAAATTTTTGGTTAAGATAATTCTGTATCTTCACTGCACCTTTTAAAGGGAAACGTGGACCTTCTCCCTTGATGTTATAATGTCTCTCTGGAGAAACTGAGAGTTTCATATGAAGATCCAGAAGAAATCAAAACTGTTATGAAGGTCTCTTATTCTGTCTATCACCATTATTTGAATGTATTCTCCAAGGTGAATTAATAAAATATTCCTTCTCACAATGCCTGTTATCATCACATTGAGCTGGTAGGGTCATAACCTCCATTTTGGTCTCTCTGTTGTTCATCCAATAAGTAGTTAGACATGCTGTGGCCTAAATTTTAAAGAATCTACAGGAAATTTTCATTAGTCCAAGAGCTTTTCCAATAGGATAACCTTTCCCTTTTTGTGGAAAACAACAGTGACCTCTGTTTGTGGGTTTATTTGTGAAAACTGAATTTGGTCACTAGGAGTAGCAGATTACCTATGCCTCTTATTAATAAAATTCTCACTATATTCTCCAAGATTGCTCTGTATGGTGCATATAGGCTTCTAATACTAAAGCAAGTTGATAAAATGTTGAAAACCTTTAAAGCGTAATATAACAGTTATGAGTAATGCTTTATACCTTTTGGGATCACCAATGTTCCTTCTTCTTTCCAAAATCTTTTAAATGACATTTTTCTGCTCTTCATGATATTTATTTTGTGTTCTCTTTAAGCTATAACAGGTTATTTTCTAATTACAAGGAAGATAATTTCTCTAATGTGACCTTTTTCCTTGCCATACTCATCAAAAAATAACCTTTTTTTCTAAGGCAAATGTTCCTCTTCCATGCATCTGGTGTATAGCTGGTATGGCAACCAGCTATAATGTTCTATTTGCAGTTCTATGTTGAAATGACGTCAAAACTTCAAAACTTCATTAAAAATACAATTCTGAAGCAATCTCTCTGAAAGCTTAAGGACCAATGAATAATTTTATGGTCTAAAAAGAAACAAAAGAATTATTATTATATCATTGAAATTATAAGGTTTACCTACATTCCATTTTTGATGATTTCACATGAAACACTGAATCTTCAACAATTAACAGAAGATAAAACCTGTGATTAAATTTTCAATAACATTGATAACTTTGAGAAATTAGTTTTCATTTTGAGATAGAATAATATTTACAGCTGTTACTCCTTTTATTCTTAACCCTAAATGGGTTGGTAGTCACATAAAAGGCTTAATTAAGCACTTAAGATAATCTTATGTGACAACAGATTCTGAAATAAATAATCCAAAGAGGGTAATTTGTTTCTCACTCACTGGTTTTTCATTTTTCTCCATGGAATACCTCTGGGAGCTTTTTTTGACTTAAAAAAGGCATCCTCTGGCTGTTTTTTTCAAATCATCTTCTTATCCAATTAGATCTTTAGTACCAAAAAGTAAGTATTATTAAATTCTTTTTCTTAAGTGTTGTAAATGTTTCTGAATCAATTGGAAAGACTTTTAATTATAGAAATATACAATTTCCAATAGTATTTAGCTATTTTATGGTTGTATCATTGCTATAAAGTGATTTTGATCCTATAAATCCACAATTTATCTGTCAAAATCTCTCTCCCAATTCTTTTCAAGGTATTATTGGAGTATTAGTGAATGATTTATTTTAATTACTAAATTTTCTCTCTAGTAATAGTTTTTTCAAGAATTATATTTATAACTATATATTAAAAGAAGCTTTATTATTATACACTTATTGTAATTGATTCTTGTAGGCAATTACTCCTTCCTGTTATAATCACTAGTAGTGTATAACAGGTAAAACAAATGATTAAGAAATTAATTACTTGATTTTGTTTATAATACGTTTATTCATTATATTTCATAAGAACAGTCATAGTACTGTTTATTAATAGTAATATTATCACTGGTTTCATAGACAAATCTTACATAAAAGAAGTATATAATAATAAAATTATTTTAATATATAATTATCTTTTTCAAGAATAGTTATAATGATAATTATTGAAGAAAACTATTTATAGAGAAAACCTTTAAGCATTAATGAAAATACTCACTAATACTCCAATAACACCTTGTAAAGAATTGGCAGAGTGATCTTGATGGATAAATTGTGGATTTAAAGTATCAACATGGTATTATATGAAGTCATGATTATTTTTGTTTTTTATATGTATATTAACTATCTTCATTGGTCCTCAAATCTTCAGAAATATTAACTAATAATTGTATTTTTAAATAATCTTTGAAGTTTTCACCTTATTTCTACATATAATTGCAAATAGCACAGTATAGCTGGTTTCCATGAGGTAACTGAATGGATACTAGTCCAAAAGGGCTTTAATTACTCTTTTAAGGTTTATCCATGGAAAATACTTAAGAATTGACGTGGCTAGAGGAGTCAGAGATTCTCTTTACCTCCTTTCAACATCAAAATAGCAGCTTATTTGCAATTTTGTATTATTTAATGGGACTTTAACTCGGTAACCAAGTTTCCAAAAGGTTTTAGTATACTAATTTGGCCATGGTCATCCTTGGATCCAAGAGTCAAAGCTATCCATGCCTCTGAGGCCTTGGAATTTGGGTACCCTGGCTCTCTTTGATGTCTTTTGTCCCCCTCAGCTATTTTCATATCAAAAATAGTAATTAAGGCTTAAATAGTGATACCCACTATTGGTGTACCAAAATCATACGTAAGAATGCTGTAGTTTTAAGTTCCATAAGCATCCATAAGACTATTCTTAGTGTATATTTAATATGGGATCTCTCACATTATCATTATTTTGGCATTAAATTGAGAAAAACAAAAATTTTCACAATTATTTTATGTGTTATTGAAGCTTTTTTTATATTACCACCACATAGAGTTAATTTTGGCTTATTTGCTCTATGGAGCTATTCTGGGTAAATTTCTGTGTAGAATCCAAATCTTGCCCTAAATCCATGGATTTGCTTCCTCATAAAAAATTTATTCATCTTTTCTTGAATGAAAAATGATGCATTTTGGATATATACATGACTTATGGGTTATTAATAGCTCAGAATTTCTTTTAATATAAACTGTGGCCTATTTGGGTATGTAAAATATATCTCAAGGCTCACAGAGGTGAAGACAAGGGAGTATGTAGAATGGCTCTCAATGAAAACAAGCTCCATGGGTGACACCACGATACATTTTTAACACTGAATTTGTTAAGAATTGAATTAAGTTGAAAATATTTTTTAGATTTCATTAGTACAAAGTCTCAAAGCCTAATTTAATCTGATTTAGCTACAGAAGTTTTTCCAAAAGGTGACACAAGACAAAATTTAATGGTAAAATAAAATTGATATTTTTTCATGAAAAATGAAAATAATAATGAATTTTATATCTTCTTCATTTTTTTGAAGATATAAATTTTGTAAATTTAATGATTATTCTTTTTAATTCTTAATCTTAATAAATAAATAAATAAAAAGATATCAATTTCATTTCATTTTCCTCAAATTTTATTTATTTTATATAAAATTTATGTTTTTTTTCTTGTAATTGTTTCATTAATTTGTAGAAAGAATGAATATTCTCGAATTTGATTTTATTTCTATCTTTTCTTATTGCTTGATAGAAATATAAACAAAACTCACATCAAATCAATATAGTAAAAAAAACTCTTTTCAATAAAATTAAAATTTAGACAATAATTATTAATTTCATTTTCATTAATTAATTATAAAGAAAGGAAAATGATTATGATATCACTTCAAGCTAGAAAAAAGATAGTTCATACAATGAATTATAATTTAATTTGTTTTTCTTTGAGAATTTGAAAAAAAACTCATGAAGATAATGATTATCAAAAAATAAGTATTATTTTTTTAAGAAAATTGGAAAAATGAAAATTCCCTTTTGTGGAAATAGATTACTTAATTGAATTGATTTAGTTTTTTTAAATAAGCCTGTAGTCCCTCTTTTTCAAAAAAAACAACCTAAATATGCAAAGAAAATGAGTTTTTTCCTAAATGTTTTTGAGAAAACAGGATTCAGACAAAGAAACAAAAGAAAAGATTGTTTAATTTATTTAAAGAATTTTTTTCTTATCTTGTTTTATTAAATTACAATAAATTGAAAAAATTAAATGAATATAAGAATTAAGTAAAATAAAATAATAATACTTAAAAGGTACAGCTTGAATTTGAATTTTATTTCATTTCTTTAGAAAAAATAATAGTAGGAGTAGTAGAGCTCAAATCAAATTTCCAGCTAAACTTCAAAAGCTCAAAAAAAAGAAACCCTTCAAGTCGATTTTGAATCTCAATTTTTAATATGAATCCCAAAAAACTGGAATTGAAGTTGAATTCTTGTCATATTTTCTGTTCATAAGTTCAATCAATTAATAATTTAAATTTAATCTGAAAAAATCTTGAAATTTTTTCTTTTGATAACTAAAAAAACTTTCAGCTAAAAAATTCAATCATATCAATTAAACATTTGTTAATTTGGAATTCTAAACCCCAGAGTTTTATGATTTTCAAAAAAAAGTATAAGATAATTTCTCTCTCATAAATCTGAAATGATTATTTTTATTTAAATAGTTTGAAATTTATCTATCACTGTTTTTACTTTTTTCTAAGTCCTTATACATTTACCTCTAAAAACCCTTTTATGTTCTCTATTAAATTCATATTCAATTGAAATTTTTTCCTCTTCAACGTTTAAGCCTTCTTTCTTATATTTTTATTTGTTAAATTAATTTTAAATCTTTATTTTGTCTAATTTATCATATTCTTTGTTCTTCTCCTAAGTTAATTTCAAATTATTCCCATGATTTTCATTTCATGCTATTTTATGAAGTATAATTAACTGTGGATTTTCTCTCATATTAATAAATATTTCATTTATGGAAATTCTGAAATACTTCAGAGTATTAAATTAAGAAGGTATCAAGTCGTTTTCATTTAAACTAATTTCCTGATTGAATCTTAGCTTTATAGTGATTTTTTTCTGGATAGAGTTAGATCAACTTAACTAAACTGTATTTTAATTCATAATATGATAAAAAGTTATTTTTGAAAAAACCTTAAGAGAGACTTCTTATTTGAATATTAAAAATTTGAATACCACCTGATTCTTTTATCATTGAAAATCTTTAACTTTGGTTCTTTTTTCCTATATATTGAATTTTGAGAAATTTGTTTTCATTAAATTATTAATTCAATTTAATCATCATAAAAAAGGATTTGATAATTATCATTTTCATTTAATAAATTCAACTATTGAGATTATAGATTTCTAGCAAATTTGCACTTGGTTCTTTATATTAAATAAGAACTATCTCTTTTAATGAAAAAAACTAAGGAGGAAATTTTTTATTCAAATCTTAAGATATAGTAGAAACCAGTTTTTTTCGCCATATTCTCCATTGAAGCAAGAACAATTTGGGCTTTCAAATATTTTTTTGATCGTATATTTCCCCCTATTCATGAATTCCCTTCGGAGTTAATACAAGTAGAGCTTAGGTTAAAATACTTATAATAATTTCAAGACATTTATTATTTATAAAATTGTTATTTACCTATCTTTTCAGTATGACTATCATTTATAATATTTTCAAAAATTTCCATATTAATCAAAATCAAACTTATCATGATTAAGAAATCAAAGCAAGAAAGATTAATTCAATAATTTGAGTTACTAAAACTTCATTTTAAGTTCAAGAATCCTTTTTACAATGTTTTCTTTGGTGTGGAAATTTAAATCAAAAGATTAAATATAATTAAATATTCAATTTTATTCATTGCAAATATATAAAACCTTTCAAAAACAAAATTTAAATCAAATTATAAACCAATTTATTTATGATTCTATAATGGAGATTTAATCTGATAATATTGGAACTTTCTGCTTTGTAGTTTTCAATGAAATTTCATACTCCCCTGCCCAAAGAAACACTAATGGGTAATTTTACTTAAATATCAGAAAACTCAGTTGAAAAATATCATTGGAGTTATTATTAAATGAAACATGTTTTTTGAATTTGAGATATGAGAGGGAAAGTTACTTTTTATTACAATTTAGTAGCTTTAAAAACTCATAATAATATTTGAAATGAAATTTCATAATCTAAGTAGAATTAAATTTAATTATTTTAGTTGAAATTGTTTTTTTTTAAAAGAAATATCTTAAGAAGCTTTTGACTAATTTTAATTACATATTAAATTAAATATACTCCTAAAATTTAGATGGGGGAGGATTTAAATATATTTTTTAGAGACCAAAAAAATCTACTTTATTTTATTAATTATTTATTTTTAAAAATCTCATTTTCAAGACTCCAATTATAAAATCTTTAAATATGTTTATTAATTTTTCTATTGAAATATCACATTTGAAATACACTCTTAATGATTTTTCTAAAACAAAATTTTCAAAATTTTGAAATTGAATAAAGATTAAAAAAATTATTATTAATCATTGATTCAAAATTATGGTTTATGTTTTAAAAAAATAAATGTTAAAGGGAATAAATCAACTCCAAATGGAAAAAATTAATTTATCTTCATGAATTTTTGTGATTTTTTAAAACTATGTGCAAATCTTTTACAATTTTTTCTTTAATTCAATTTCATTTTGAAATTGATTCTCTGATAATTTCTCTTTAGCCAAATTTAGGGCCAGTTTATGCTTGGGGTTTGAACTTTATTCTAAATTTATTTTGAAATTATTTTGTTTTTTTTTTTACTTTAATTTGATGTTAAATTTATTTCAAGATAAACCATAAATCATCTCAAAGTACTACACTAGTTTTGGATTATTTTGCTTTTATTTTTCAATTTTAACTTATTGTCACTTCACAAACATAAATAAAAAGCTTCATGTCACCTCAATCAAAATTTATATTTAAATTATTTTTTCAATATTACACATCCTTCCAGTTATGGCTGATGCCACTCCAAGCTTTCAAACAAATGCTTGCCATGGAATTGAAAGGCCCCTTTCTTAGACTGGAAATTCTGAATGCTCACCCACTTCACCTAATTGCAGGACAAAATTTTGAAATGAAAGCATGAATGAAATGCAAATGGAGAGTGAAGTGGCAGTGGAAGAAACCTCAAGTCAAGCGCCAATAAAACAACGCACACAATGGACACATGAAGAGGCACAATTACACCATAAAACGTGAGAGCATTAACTATCACTAAAGCATCAGAAAAAGATAAATGAAAGAGTTAATTCTGAGGCCCAGAAATTAAAACAAGCAGAGAGCTTACTGATACTTCAAGAAGCACAGAAACATTCTAATAGTTTTTTTTGGAGTGAAGACAGAAAAAATGGGCTGTGTATGGACTTTGGAAATTTAGAGAACACATTTTTGGGTTTTGTTCCTTAGTCTTGTTATTTCAAATTTAATTAACATCAAAACAATGATTATGTGACATTGAAAAATCTCACATTTAAAGCTTTGAATTTTTGTTATAAGGCATTAATTCTCAAATTTAGGGTAAGTATCAAGTTTTTTTGGATGATTATAGGACTTTTTTGATGGTAAATCTAGATTTTACTATAAAGGATTCATGTGATGAAACTGGGGCAGAGGATTGTTTTTTCAATTTTAATTTCATCATATTACCAATGAGGTATTGTAAGTTTGGCTTCTTTTGTTGATAAGATATAAGCTGCATATAATGTTTTGTTGTAGGTACATGAGATTCTCAAACATATCAATTCTAATAACTGTGGTGTTAATGCCACAGGAATGGAGTCAGGAAATTCTCCACAGGAAACAACTGAAATGGAAAATCAAGAAGGAATTGAGGAGAGTAAAAACAAAAGGGTATAAGGCAGCTTTTCAGACATTGGGGATCCCTCTGAAACAGAAAATGAAGCTTTGCAAAGTAGGAAGTGTAACCAGGATGCAGGTTTTCTTAGAAATGATGTGATAGTAGCAGATCCAATATGTACAGCAGGTTCCCGAGTAAGCTCAAAATTAGGATTGCTATGTGATGAATCAAGAATTCAATCATCAGGTTTTAGGATGGAATCAACATGGAAAGATCAAGCATTCATGAATAAAATGAAGAATAGCATGCAGAGAATGTTGAGTTCTGTCAGCCTTCAACTCAAAACCAGAACACAAGCATCACAGCCAAAATACAATAAATAAATGGTAGAGTAAAAATACCACCAAAACATAGATCTGAGGAAAAATAAGTCAAAAGGAAACAAAAGAAAGAGTAAACTCACCTCTTTCCAAATATACAACCCCCATGATCATAGGAAAAAGAATAACAAAGCTATTCAGGCTTAAAGCAGTTTCTCAGCATAAACCTTAACTTTCACCTCTCATATAAATTACAGAGAAAGAGGCTGAACCCCATCAAAATCTTGATAACAGTTAAGCTCTTGGTAAGGGCTATCCAATGGTAATAGCCATGATTAGCTAGCATCAGAACTACAGAAGCTATGGCCAAATTAAAGCCAAATAAGGGTAAATGAAATATTCACCTCTCATCTAACTTCTACAGCTTTGATGTGAGATATTTAGAGTGGGGTCAATTTGAAAAAAAAACACAATTGGGGATATTTGATGATGCCATCCATTTCCCCATAAGCCATCTAGAACAAAATATATGAAGCAAACAAGTTCCCTACAGCATTTGAGAAAAATCCACATTTGAAAAATGGAAATTAAACATTGTATAGCTTTGCCATATATAATGTTACCCATAGCAAGTGAGTTTTCATTGTGTAGAACCTATCAAGGGCTAAATGATGAACCAATTTTGAGCTCAATATCTTGATAACTGACAGATTTATGGCATCTTCAAGGTTAGAATCACACACTTGGTCCAATACACCTTTACTGTGCAATATTTTCTCATATCCTTTAATATGATGTGTCAATTCTACTAAGGAGCCTGTTCATCCTTCAATATCTCATCTATTGGTTGATACAAGGGTCCCATACAGGTTCTGTACAGAATTCTATGTGTCATACATGTCAGAAGAGGGCTGTGTGGTGCCCAAATGAAAATTCTCACCCTTTTTTTGTGAAAACTTCCCAGACATGGTTTCAAAACCACATATGAGCCCAATACAGGCTATAGAGGCTTTGTGAAAGCCACAATACATTCCTTGGAAGGAAAAATTCCTTACTTCCTCTACATTAACTGGTCTAGAGGACCTTTTCACCCATTTTCAGGATAAAAAGGGACCTTCCTCTTCCTAAAAGAGGAATCCTCATACTTCTCTTACATTTGTCCATAGTAAAAATGTTGAAAACAGTCATGCCCTTGGAAAATGATGATTTGATACTCTATTCATAGTATTTTAATGTCTTATTATATTTAATCAACTGATAACCAGTGCATCCTGGAATTTCATTAGCTCTCACCACCACTATATTTCATGGTAAAGCCCTTAAAACTACTATAAACTCCATTTATTACTATAATTTACTGTGTCACAGAAATATTTAAAGTTGGAAATAGTCTTATTACCACTTTATCATAGACTCAGCCAGAAATTTTGGGGGCCTGGCTGTGTTTTTTGAAGTTGTTTGGCATCAAAGTGAGTCCCCTCTCTTAATTTTGTTCCTTCTTAATATCATTTCATTATTTTTTAGGTGTAAAGATACTTCAAATAATAAAAAAATAATATATTATTATGTTTTGAGTGGTATATAACCATATACCTCTGCGTGATTTTTATGCATTTTTGACATGGTAAATAATAATTTCATTACCACATTATCATTTTGGTGTATTTCTTAATATAAAAATAGAAAATACCCCCTTTATTATTTTAAAAGTCTTGAAAGAATCCTCTGAACTGTCAATAACAGCTTCGGAAGGCATGGTTGAACATATTAAAATTTTTAATTGTTCATATTAAAACTACTTTATTCAGTTATTACTATTAATTATAGAATAACAAATGTGAGATATTTGGGGTACATCTGTAACCAAACATCTGTCAAGCAGTATTATCTACATGGAAATTGATATTTCCAACCCATAGCCACTGTATGAAGGTGTAATACAGACATATATTACATGAGAGGTTATTCTTTGACCTGCAGACACACTTTTAAAAGTGAAAACTGACACAAGCCCTCTTATTTTGACTACTAGTGGAAGAAATCCCCATATTACTAGAAGCAAAGTCATAGGACAGCTCACCAGTGACACCCTCAGACACAGAGCAAGTGCAGAAGGTCCAAGGAAAGAGTAAAATTTAAATCCTCATTTCAACCAAGAAGTGGACACCAATTGCCACTCAGAGGCCCAGAAAACCACAAGATACTTCCTCAATACAAGGTGAACCAACCTTGATAGCTTGTACTGGTAAAACAACAGTCATTAACCCAGTTGTGACTTCTAAAGGCTAATTGTCCAAAGCTGCAGAACACAATTTTGTACAAAACACAGTAAAATTTAGATACCCTAAGAAAAAGAAGTTTTTGACTTATTGCAGACACTGATAAAATGTCTCCTGTACACCTCAGAGATCTTGGAATCCCAAGGAACTAGCCAGCAGAAAAAAAAGGACAGTTATGATCTAGAATATCAGGGTTTTTACAGCATGGTCAATGGCAAGACACTGATGGAAATCATTCCCACACTCCCATTCACCTTCCAATTCAACAGAGACCTCAAACAAGAGTACTGGACAGAAACGGATCAAGTACTTCAGCTCCACCAACTCTTCAAAGACCTGTTCTAGTGGAGAATGGAACACAAGAGGTTCAACCTGGCTTCACACTGGGCAGAACTAGGGGCAAGATGCCAGAAGATATTCCTCAGATAGATTTCTTTCAAGGACCTTATGTAAATTAAAAAAGTTTGGAATCCCAAAAGGCTATTAAAGCTCTAAGAAGAGATGGAAGCCAAAATCAGGGATGATCAAGCCACAATCCAGGCTATAGAGAAGAAATGAAGCCAGAAAGAGCATATTCTGACTCCTTCGGGCTCACAAGGAGTAGCTCAAACCAACTCCCCAGTGGCTTCATACCACTCAGAATCTAGCAAAGCAGGGGCCAAGAGTTTCCATCATTCACAATTGCGGGAAGCTTCTATGAGAAGACAAGGATCAAAGGGCAACAGCAAGAGGAAGGAAGAATCGGACCCAATGATCCAGAAGTTGTTGTACTTATTGGAGGAATTACACAGAAACAACAAATAATTTCAAATACATCTGATAGAATGAGTACACCTAAAATTAGAAATAATCTCCCTACTAAGAATGAACATAGTTTTCTTACACCTGAGAGTAGCATAAACAGCACTGAACTGTGGGTACAAATGTCCCAATCTGCAGAACTAACTCAAGAAAAGTTTGGAATGCTCCATGAAAACAATGTAAGGTTACAATAGCTGTTAACTTTACAAAATACAGCCATCCAGACTCTTCAATAATGCTATGTTAAACTAAGAAAAGCCTCAGAAGAGACTAATAAGAGAGTAAACTAAGTATTAGAGGATCAATTCCACTGCAAGAGGGACAGGTAATACCTAGATCAAGACATGAACAAATTGTTCAATGTCTTCCAGAACATGAAGCCACAGAGTCAGGGCCATATTTTTGGCAATATTCCACACCTCCAAGATAAAATTAAACCAGATTTGCCAATGGAGAGTAAGCACAGATCCCCATTGCAATACCAAGATGGAGATAATATGACTTACTCAGGGAAGGAACCCCTGAAACAACTTCCAGAAGCCACACAAGGGCCAAGAATTCTATGGTTTAGGAGCATATGATCATATGGAGCTCATTTATTATGTTCATGGACTCTTCATTTATGTGACAAGTATACCAGACTACTGGATCACAGCTAGACTGAACACATCATTCAAAGTACATGCTAGTATTTGGTACACAGAAATTAATGAGATCCATGACAGAAGAGTCAGATAATCCAAAGGTACAGTAGTAGTACTTGGAGATTGCCAAAACCCATGTCCTTTGAAATTTAACAATACTCAGTGGACAAAGATCCTCATGAGTGGTGTCTTAGACAGTGTAAAAGACCTAAGTCTATTGATCCTCATTTAGAAATTGAAATGAGGAATCACAAACTCCTTACAAAATTTCTAGGAGAACTAGAAAATGCAATTAAATGAAGGTTCAACCAAAGTTTCAATCTAGATGACATTGCCAATACCATACAAGATCTAAGTAAAAGGACAAATATAGGAAAATATTCCCTATATAAAAGCAATATTTTCAGAGAGAAACAACCTTCCATGGCTTACAATAAAGACAACCCCAGAGAAAGAGTTGCAGAAGTGACTCAGAAGAAAAACTCTTGTCACAATTGTGGGTCAACAGACCACTATGCTAACAACTTTCCAAAAAAAATAAAATAAAGTCTATTCCATTGAAAAGGTCCTAGAGGAAGAAGCCCCAGCAGAGTATTCTGAATCTGAATATATGCATAATTGAATCAGAAAAAACTCTGATCATGACCAAGATCCAAAACAGCAATTTCTGGTGTTATACCAAGTGGAAACCCAAGTAGAAATTCAATATATACAGTTGAAAGCAGGATTACCACAAGAAATTGAAAATATAAACTTGTGCAAGCACACACAAGCTGCACAGACCTTGAAAGTCACACCAACTAAAGAAATGGCATACATTCATGGTACAAACACTAAGACGACTGTTTTTATTTACAATTCTCAACCTCCATAGATGATTTACAGTGGTTCACACTGCTCAATAGTGGCCAGAGAATATCTGTAGATGTAACTCTTGGAAGCTAAGGGAAAGAATTTCAAACATTTATCAGGAAATATGACATGCATTGGGATTATTGTCAAAGAAATAATTATACCCCACAGGAAAGGTAACATCAGACTCAACCCAGAGCTTTTAGTGCTTGAAAATTCCTACATAAAAGGTTTCTTACTGGGAACATACTACCAGATTATTTGTGGCATTGATATTTACAATAGTCAAAACATTCATATTACCATAGGTACAAACAAGGAAAAGGAATTTTCACTTGACATATACCTGTTTTCTAACAAAGACCCCTTAGAAGAATTAATAAATGAATTCTAAGAGGGACTACTCAGTGCTAACCTCACTATTAAACAGAAACTCAGTTTACTAAACATTTTAAGGAATAATAGAACAACTTCTTCCATACGGGAGGAACCCTTGGGGAGCTTTAGAGGCCATGATATAGAACTTTATCTGGATGTGAAAAGACCTTATCCACCCATTCTTAGAAGAACTCCATATCTAGAAAGCTGGGAGACTAAGAAAGAACTTGAAAAACAGGTCAATGAACTCCTAGATAGTGGAAGTCACCACATCTGTTCTTATCACTGGTAATGATGGCAAGTCTAGATTTTTTGGAGACTTCAGAGCACTGAACAGCTATACCAAAGCTGATAGTCACCATATACCAGGGATATCTCAGGCTCTATATAAGCTATCAAAACCCAAAAACATCACCAAAATGGATCTTATGAAAGGATTCCACCACAATGGACTTAAATCAAACTCCATGGAGCTACTCAGAATCATATGCCACATGGGTATATATGAGTACACCAGCTTGCCATTTGGAATGAAAAATGCACCAGCCCACTTCCAAAGGATGATGGGAAAAATATTTCAAGAAGAAATATTGGAAGGCTGGATGGTAGTATATATTGTTGATATCATTATATACTCAGAAAATTGGGAAGAACATGTTCAGTACATAGACAGAATTTTAAGTAAATGCACATGCATAAAGCTTAAGATTTCACTTAAGAAGTTTAATTTTGGCTAACAAGAACTATTAGCACTGGGACATAAGGTCTCAGGCCTTAGCCTGGCCATAGATCAGAAAAAAGTAGCAGAAGTACTGCAAACGTCATTACCAAAGAACATCAAATAGATGCAATCTTTCCTTGGGATTGCTAGCTATTACAGAAACCACAAAAAAACTTTACCCACATTCCTAGCAGCTTATATAAGTTATGTTACAAATATGTAGTTTTTGAGATTACCAAGGATAGGAGGGATTCATATGAGAGGATCAAACATGAACTCACTAATGCATCTGTCCTTATTCTACCTTAATTTCTATTAGCATTGAAGTTGTACATAGATGCAGTTTGCAGCCAAGGATTAGGGGCAGCCCTTCACCAAAGAAAAATTGTAGATTGTGAACTTAGGGAAGTGGTAATCCGTTACATCTCCAAGAAACTAGAATATTCAGAGGCCAAATATGGAGAACCCCAGATTTAATTCATATGTTTGGTTTTGGCTGTGGAAAAGCTCCATTATGATTTGGAGGGTGCATTCCTTGATTTATACACGGAGTTCACTGCACTCATGTCTTTGCTAAACATAAATACTACAAATAGACACATGTTGAGATGGCAAATAGCTATCCAAGATTATAGAGGTTACGTGACAAGCATATACAAGGACAGTGAAAGCCATACTTATTCTTATTGCCAAAGTAGATGTCCATTGGACAATGTCAAAAGCAATCCATCTTTTGACCCAGAAGTGGCTGCCAATATTTCCATCCATTCTATAGAAGTATATAGAAAGAAGAACTTCAGATTTTCTGAATGGGCACCAGGAAGTGGTACCTCAGATACTAACCAAAGTGGACCAGAGGAGAGAGAAACTCCCATATCAGGGATAAGTTCCTCTGAGCTTCAAAATGGAGTTTTTAATTCAGTTACTAAATCTCATTCCAAACACAAATAGTGTAGCATATTGTTGAAACTCCTTCAACAAAAATACAGGAGGTCAGAACTGGAATCCCAGCTAGAGGAACCCTGTTTGAGATGCTATAAGGACAATAAATTCTTCCTTATAATTGGACTCCTTTATCACAGAAAAATGCACACTAGTGCCCTTTAAGTGATAGACAGGGACCATATCTCCCTGATCCTTCTTGAATGCCATTACTTCCCTTACATGGGACACATGAGTGAAGACGGTACAAGAGATAGGGTAACAAGCAGAGCTTGGTGGCCTCAATGGGAAACATATTTGAGTGAATACATCAGCACTTGTGGAAGATGCCAGAAGGAAAATGGGAAACATGGGGAGAATTATGGGCTACTTGAGCATATAGAGGTGCTCAAGAACCCATGGGAAACCATTAACATTGAAAGGGTAACAGGACTTGTCCCAGGAGGAAAGAAAAATTCAATTCTTTCCTAGCCATAGTGGACATGTATAGTAAAAGTGTCAGATGCCTACCATGCCACAAAGAAGACACAACTATGGGAACAGAAGTGTTATTATGAAATAACATTATATCTACATGTGGAGTCCCTTAAATTATTATTAGTGATATAGACCCAAAGTTCACATCCAAATTTTGGACTAACCTCTATGAAATGTTTGGAACCAAACTTGCATTTTCTATAGCTTACCATCCACAAACAGATGGACTAGCTGAAAGGATGATCTAAACAATGGAGGAAATCATCAGGAGGTTCTGTGCATATGGAATGGAGTACAAAGATCATTAAGGATATAACCAGGAGTGGGCTACACCTCTACCAGCAGTGAAGCTGTCTTACAGCACCAGACAGCACTCTACCACAGAGAAATCACCCTCACTGGTGGATAAAGGGTTCAAAGGCTTATTTCCTGTGGATCACTTGAAGAAGAACCTTCTGACTATTCACCCCAAATCCAAAGACCTCTATGATATGTAGAGAAAGGCATGTGATACAGCTGCAAGATCCATAGCTGAGGCAAAGGAATACAACAAGCAGAGGTATGACAAAACCCACAAGAAACCAAAATTCAGAGAAGGGGACCAAGTGATAGTGTCTACTTTGAATTTCAATAACCTCAAAGACCCCAAGAAAATGAGAGACTTATTTGTGGGACCATTCACTATCATTAGATTGATAGGGAAAAATGCAGTGGAGGTCAGACTCACAGAGGAATTCTCTAGGAAACACCCAGTGTTCCCAGTGAGTTTAGTCAAAACTTACCACCAGACAGGAGGGGATAGGTTCCCCTCCAGAAATAATAGTCACACCTCACAGGACATAGTGGAAGTAGAGGACTTTCCTGGCCCATTGAGAAAGATAATAAAGGCCAGGAAGATCAGACTTGATGGAAAATACCATAGACAGTATTTGGCCATATTTAAGAAACAAACACCTGATAAAGATGAATGTTTGGAAGAAAATGCCATACCAGATGTTAAACTTCATCTGAGAGTATTCAGAGCCTCTAGGAGGGCTGAAAGGTCTCATCAATTATGAGCCTTTTTCAGAAGGAAGGTATGTCAGTGTGTGACTCAAAACCAGAGCACAAGCATGACAGCAAAAATACCATAAACCCATGGTAGATAAAATTACCACCAATACATGAAGCTGAGCAAAAACAGCTCAAAAGTTATAAAAGAAAGAGGAAAATCACCTCTTTCCAAGTATACAACTCCCATAATCATAGGACAAAGAATAATAAGGTAATTCAGGCACAAAGCAGTTGCTGCTGTCACAACCATGGCAATTCACCTCCTTGGATCTCCGTATGGCATATCAAGCCACAGTCCTTTTATGGCCAATTTGCCATATCCATCACCAGTGGCCAATATGTCCACATCATCATCTTATGGACCATTTATGGCCATTTGTCTTTTGGGGCCTTCATGGCCCTTCACCTCAATCCAGAAGCCATAGCAGCAATTTATGCCCAAATGGGTATCTCTGGTCATTTCCCTCAAACCCAGGGGAAATGGCCCAAATGGCTGTTTTGGCCATTTGGGCTCATAATGCCCATTTGCACATTTTGCGCACTTTGACGCAAAGTGTCCAAAAGACACTTTCCTGCCCTTTGGGCCAGTTTTTGGCTCAGAACCCAAAAGTGGCCAAAAGCCCCAAAGGACCCAGAAACACCTTTTCAAGCTCTGAAGCTATCCCATCCATCTTTTTCCCCTCTGTCTTTCCATCTCAAGACCTTTGGACGTAATCTTCTTTCCAATGAACCAATATGCCATAAATGATGTTATATATCATTGTGCATCATTTTTCAACAGCAATTCAATGGTGGCAATATCAAATGGTAATTTCATCATTTCATCAAGGCACCCAATCATTCAGAGGACTCATCAAGGCTCAAGAGCAAGTGTTTCAGTGTCAAAGACCAATCACATTATCAAGACGTCATTGGATAATTCCATTCACAGTATTCCTCCAAGGCAATACTGTTCAACCATTCTCAAGGGATTCAAGAGGCAGTTCATTAATTAATTCATTCAATTGTCAAGTGTCAAAGCTCCACTCAATCCATCTTGGCAACCATATTAATTTCAATACAGTCTGGATCCATCAAGAACTGTATTTCATTTTCAAGAATGGGAAATTAATTCAACCCAATTCAATTTCAATATTAGCCAGCTGTATCAATTCCCACAGCAATCAATACAGCCTCAAGGATAAATACAGATCAGTTTTCAGCCTGAAAAACTCAAGCTCCCAACTTTTCACATATGCCGGCTACCCTTTCCATCCTGGGGGTTTTTCCCCGTTAATTAATATACTTTGATTTTATTCTATCTTTATTTATCTTATCAGTCTTATTAATTGAATACTGATATTATCAAGTCAGTCATTTAGCACCTTCTCCTTTCCTTTCTTCACCTGTCAATGGATATTTGGTGGTCATATCCTTACTAATTCCATTGTTCATTTTGGCAGGTTGAAACAGTGATTAAGGACTTACTTGGTTGGCTCTTTGGCCATTTGGCTTCTCTTTCCTCTTATTGCATCTCATCTTGTACCTGCATATTTCTTAGAGGAATTTATTTCTTTATGCTTTGGGAGTCTTCCAAGTGAGTTCCCTGATTGCTGAGTGCTAGGCCACTCTTGTTTTTCTGTCCAATAGCCCCTGTGACATTATATTAATTAACTCATAATTTCTTTTCATTCTGTTCATTCTTTCTTTATAATTTCATTCACTCATTTCATTGAAATTATGACTCTTTAATGCTTATGAACCTTATGATTTATCGTCACCTCTCAATTTTCTCTCATTCATTATTCATTCTGAAAATTGAAAGCTGACCTCAATTTTATTTTTTTTTCTCTTTTTTTTAATATTATTCAAATCATCATTTTAATTCATTCATAATTCAGGCGTCATCTTAATTTTCATTTGATTTCAAATTTTTCATCAGGTTATTCGGACACATTCTTCACATCAAGATTCATATTTGATTCATTCTTCAAGAATTTTGATTTTTAAAGAAGAACTCACTTGACTTTTATTTTACATAAATTGATATTGACCTGAAGATTTCATTTATTTTGCTGATTTTTCACATCAAGAATTTCGACATAAATTTGTTTTGCCTCAAGAATTCATTTGATTGATTGATTGATTTTGATTGATTTGACATTTGATTTATTGACTTCAAGTTTTCATTTGATATTTAATTGATTGATTTACCTGAAGATTTCATTTGATTTATTGCTTTTTATTGATTTTCCTCAAGATATTGATTTTGATTTTTGACTTCAAGCATTATTTCAAATTGCCTCAATTTTTCATCTTCAAATCTTGATTGTTTTTCATTTTATTTCATTTATATCCTGAAATCATGCCCATCCAGCACTCACCTCCTGCAAGGCAGACAAGATCTCAGGCCAGAACTCAAGCTGTTCTCACTCCAACTCCAAGGGCTCCTCTTGATGGCACCCCAGCAGTTTCTCAACTGAGGGCCAAATTGGAAAGAGTACCCACTTTTGAAGGAGCAGCACCGTCCAGGAAGGAAGGAAGAGGGCCCAGAAGATCAAGTTCATTTTCAGGAGTAGTTGGTGGATTTCCAGGAACTTCAAGGACTATTTTCAAGGGTCCAGGTGAAGATGGTGAAGAGGAGGAGGAGAATTCTGTTTAAGAGGAAGGGTCTGATGGTACTGAAGGTGTCCCTGCTCCTGTGGAGGTATCACAAGGTACTGGAGGGCCAACTCTATCCCTGTCTAATCAGCCTGTCTCTCATCAGTCTGAACCATCTTTATTGGCCATTATGCAGCAAATGACTCAGATTATGGCCAATCTTAAAGAAGCTTCATCCTCTGAAGCATCAAGACCACCAGCCTTCAAGACTCCATCTATGAAGGCACCAGAATCCTTTGATGGGACTCAACCCTTCAAAGTTAGAAGCGTTATTCATTCTTGTCAATTGATTTTTTATAATGATCTGGCAAACCTCGCTCAAGACAGACAGAAGGTCCTTTATGCCACTTCATTTCTTATTGGCAGGGCTGCGAAATGGATTGAGCCTTATCTTTCCAATCTCACAAATCAAGATCCAAATTACCTTCTCAATTCATGGAAATTATTTGGATCTCAACTCTTCACCTTATTCAGGGACCCAAATGAAGTCAGAAAAGCTGAAGCAGAATTGGATTCTTTAATAATGAAAGAAGGTGGGCATGTATCTTTATACATTGCTGATTTCAGAAGTCTTGTCTCAAGAATTGGAGATTGGGGTGAAAGAGCTCTTATCCATCATTTCAGGAAGGGATTGCCATCCAGGATTTTGGATCAATTGGCCTACCATCCTTCAAGAATTTACTCTCTTAAAGACTTAATGGATATTACCCTGGAGCTTTATACCAGGTACCATGAGAGGCAAAATGAAAAGAGTCATCATCAAGAGAAGAAGCCAGAAGCCTCAAAGTCAAGTTCTTCTCATCCTCAAAATCAAAGTCATAAGAAGAAGAAGAATTTTCAGAAGAGGCACAAGCCCCATTCTTCTTTATTGAATAAAGATTTTAAGCTCATGTACTCTGAAAAAGAAAGAAGAATGAAAGAGGGTCTATGTACCTATTGTGGTGGGAAGCATAGTCTTGAGTCCTGTTTTAAAAGGCCTCAAAACAAGCTTACCCAACCGTCAGGCAGATTTCCCAGCCAGGGAAAAGCCTGAGTGAAGATCATGTTGTGTTCAATGGTCTTCACTGTTTTCCATCCAGAGCACAATTGTGCATTCTGAATACTGGTGTCAAAAATTCCCTTAAATTGTTTGTTTTTTCTTCTCTCTCTGATATGTTTTACAGTATTCTCATTGATTCTGGTGCTACCAACTCATTTATTGCAAAGCAGTTTGTTTACAAGTAGGCTTTGACCATGTCAGAACTCCCAGAGAAGATTCCCCTTATTACTCTTGACTCCTCATAGTCTCCTTCCTTATTTGTGACCCACCATACTAAATATATGGCTGAGCTCCCTTCCTTCCCAAGCTTTGGATGGGAATTTTTAGTCATTGATACTCCCAAGGGAGAATACCTCATTTTGGGCTTTGACTTTCTTAATCATTTTAATCCATATATTGATTGGAGGCAAGGGCTGATCACCTTTAATTCTGATCATAAGGATTATTATGATCCTTCAAAATCTTTCAGTAATGACCTTTCTTCTGTCAAATCATGTGCAACTCTGGTTGGTGATTCTAGAACACCATCATTTCCATCTTCTGTCCATATTCCTTCCCTTAATTCCCATCAGTCATTACTAGCATCTAGAGATGAAGTCTTCAAAGAGATTCAAGATGTTGGAGAAGATAATTCTGTATCTTCACTTCATCTCTTCTTTGGGAATATGGACCTTCCTCCTTCATCTTATCATGACTCCCTGGAGGAGTTGTGGGATGAAGAGGAAGAGCCAGAAGAAATAGAAACCGTGATGAAGGTTGTTCCTTCTGTTTATAACCACTATTTGGATGTATTCTCCAAGGTGAAAGCAGAGAAACTTCCTCCTCACCACGCCTGTGATCATCATATTGAGCTGGAGGGGTCTCTACCTCCAGTTGGGGTGATCTACTCTTTATCAAACCAAGAGTCAGATACACTCAGGGCCTACATTTCAGAGAATGTAGAGAAAGGTTTCATCTGGCCAAGCTCCTCTTCAACAGGAGCACCTGTCCTCCTTGTCAAAAAGAAAGATGGTGGCCTCTGTTTGTGTGTTGATTACCGCAAACTCAATGCTGTTACTAGGAAGAACAAGTATCCTGTTCCTCCTATGAATCAGCTTCTTACTGTTTTCAATGGTTCTTCTATCTTCTCCAAGATTGATTTGCGTGGTGCATATAACCTGCTCAGAATCAAGGAAGGTGATGAACATTTGACATGTTTTAGAACTAAATATGGCAGCTATGAGTATTTGGTTATGCCATTTGGGGTCACCAATGCTCCTGCCTCTTTCCAAAACCTTGTCAATGATATTTTTTATGATCTTCTTGATATTTATGTTGTGTTTTATTTGGATGACATTATGGTCTTTTCCAAATCTGAAGAAGAACATGTTACTCATGTGTCCACTGTTCTTTCCTGACTCAGAGCCAATAACCTCTTTGCTAAGGCCTCCAAGTGCCTGTTTCATGTTACTAGTGTAGATTATTTGGGTTATGTTGTTTCTTCTGAAGGCCTCGAGATAGACCAAGCAAAGTTCCAGCAAATTCTCAATTGGCCACCTCCAAGAAACCTCAAGGCTCTTCAATCATTCCTTGGCTTTGCCAATTTTTACCACCGTTTCATCAAGAATTATTCAAAGAAGATTAGTTCACTCACAAGTTTCCTCAAGAAAGATTCCTGTTTTCCCCTCAATGAGGAAGCTCTTAGACAGTTTCATCAACTCAAAGAGGCTTTCACAATTTCTCCAATCCTTTCTCACTTTGATCCTTCTCTACCCACCATTGTAGAGACTGATGCATCAAATTATGCCTTGGGTGCTGTACTGAGTCAGATTTCTGACTCAGGAAGACATCCCATTGTATTTGATAGCCACAAGCGTCTCCCAGCTGACCTCAATTATGAGATTCATGACAAGGAACTCCTTGGCATAGTCTGGGCTCTCAAGTGCTGGAGAGCTTTCCTCATTTCACTTTCTTCCTCTTTTGAAGTTCTCACCAATCATTCATCATTTCAATAATTTATGTCATCAAAGATTCTCACTTTCCGTCAAGCCTGCTGGGCTGAATTTCTCTCTGAATTCCTTTTTTCAATCACTTACCGCCCTGGCCGCTTGGCTACCCTTCCAGATGCTTTATCATGTCAGGACGACGTTTACCCAGAGAGGGGGGAAGATTTCATCAGGAATAATCCAATGAATTATCAAAAAATAATCAAGCAAGATGAAATTCAAGCCTCAAAATTCTTTGCAGTCAAGGTGGAAGCATTCTCAAATTTTATTGAATCAATTCAGAAGGTATTATGGCAAGATCCTCAATATTGAAGTATCCTTCAAGATTTGGGTAAAGGTAAATCTGTCCAAGATTATTCTCTTGATTCCTCCTCCCAACTTCTCCTGTTCAAAGATTTGGTGGTGGTCCCGAATGACCCCACAATTCAACTCAGCATACTTCAAAAAAGGCATGACTCTCCTCTAGCTGGACACCCTGGCCAAGAGAAGACTCTCAAACTTGTCAAGCGGGATTTCCACTGGTCCGGCATGACTCAATTCATCTAGGATTATGTCTCATCCTGTCAACAGTGTTCAAGAAACAGAAATATTCACCACAAGAAGTTTGGACTCCTCAAACCTCTTCCAATTCCAAATGGTCCTTGGATTTGTCTTTCAATGGATTTCATCACTCAATTGCCACTGTCCAATTTATTTGACTCAATCCTTGTCATAGTGGACAGATTCTCAAAAATGGCAGTTTTTATTCCAACAATGTCTTCAACAACTTCATTAGATTTGGCCCATTTATTCATCAAGAATATTTTCTCAAAACATGGCCTTCCCTCAATCATTGTTAGTGATAGAGGTTCTCTTTTTGTTTCTTCTTTTTGGACCAATATTTGTCAGAAGCTCAAGATTTCAAGAGATCTGTCAGCTTCTTACCATCCAGAAACTGGTGGACAGACAGAGAGGGTAAATCAGATACTAGAACAGTACCTTTGGATGTATGTCAGTGTCACAATGCTGTCTGCCAGACCTCAGCAAAGGGAACTCTTGCCGAAAAGGCTATTAAACCGGTTGAAAGACCAATTAATACTGGCAAGTTGTAGATCACATTCCACCATGTGACAGTACCCCCGGGTTTAGAGCACTGCATCCCAAAGTGCATGTAACTGATGGTATTACCCATGGCACCCTCATGGAGTTACATCAGTCACAACAGGAGCCCCCAAGGGGTGGAACCCCTGTACGCCAATGGAGCGGAAAACCCAGCGATTTCTGGTTGTTTGATTGAGACCTCGTCTTGTCTCCAACCGGAATCAAACCCAAGACGTTGGTAACCATTTTATTGTCACAATGCTGTCTGCCAGACCTCAGCAAAGGGAACTCTTGCCGAAAATGCTATTAAACTGGTTGAAAGACTGATTAATACTGGCAAGTTGTAGATCAAATTCCACCATGTGACAGTCAGTTATCATCAAGATGATTGGAACACCTGGCTCCCTCTGGCTGAATTTGCCTACAATAACTCTGACCACTCTTCAACAAAACAATCACCGTTTTTCACTGTTTATGGAAGAGATCCACATTTTGACTCAGTTCAAATTACTCAAGATAGTCCTTCTGGAAAGTTATCAACAAAAATCCAATAAGTACAGCAAGATGTCAAGAGAGAGCTTGAATTTGCCATAAACAGGTTTAAGAGGTATGCAGATAAAATTAGAGCAAGTCCACCTGTTTTCAATCCTGGTGACATGGTATGTCTTTCCTCCAAGAACATCAAATCAACTAGACCCACCAAAAAACTGTCTGAAAGATGATTGGGTCCTTTTCCAATCTTGAAGAAAGTCATCACTCATGCCTACCACCTCAAGCTCCCATCTCAATGGAAGTCCATCCACCCAGTCTTCCATATTTCACTCTTAGAACCCGTCAAGACATCAACAATCCCAAATAGGAATCAAGAGCCTCCTCCTCCAATCATCATTGAAGATGAAGAGGAATTTGAAGTCTCTCAAATACTGGACTCAAAGCTTACAAGAAGAAAATTATGGTATCTGGTGGAATGGAAAGGTTTCAGTCAAGACCCAGAAAGATCCACTTGGGAACCAACCAAAAACCTCAAGAATTGTCCTGAACTTGTCAAAGATTTTCATTAATTATATCCTGACAAGCCTGGGCCCAATTCTTCAAAGGCTTGATTCATTATGGTGCTTGGTGGGGAGAGGAATCACCAAAAGTAAGTCCCACTCCTGGTATGCACCTTTAGGGGTATTCCACTCTTCTTTTTGTTGTAAGCATCACCTTGGCCACTCTGTGAGTACTTTGCAATTTTGGACACAGATCTTTGGAATGGCTTTCAACTTCATTTCCAATCTTATGGCCATTTTCACTTGGGACAGTTGGCCATTCACTTTTTAATTCATTTCCAAGACTTCCAAATTCAAATTCATTCCTTCAACATTTTTTTTTATTTTTATGGCACTGGCGGGAGTGGTAACTACCAAAAGTAAGTTCCTCTCCTGGTGTGCACTTCCCTGAGGGGTCTAAAATCTTGTCAAAACATCACCTTGGCCACTTTGTGAGCACCTGTCATCAAATTTCTTTTCCCAGGTCCTTGGCCAAGTTCAAAATCAGTTATCAACCTCCGTGATGAAGATTGGAACCTCCTCAAGATTCAATTCATTTTTCTTTTCTCTTTCTCCTTCTTTTATTTTCATTTTCATTTTCAGTTTCATTTTATCATATCAAAAATTCACCTCAAAAAGTATTCATTCATTACAACATCATCAATCCTGAAGCCAATCTCAAAAGAAGATCAAGCAAGTCATGTGTCATATGACAAATTTTTAATATCAGTATTATTTTATTTTCCTCTTAGAAGAACGTTCCTCTATCCCACTCTCAATCCTTTCCAATAGCCTCCACAGGCTTCACCTTGTATTGGTGCTCAGGAGCTCACCATTTCAAGGTGGGGGGTACTGTCACAACCATGGCAATTCACCTCCTTGGATCTCCATATGGCATATCAAGCCACAGTCCTTTTATGGCGAATTGGCCATATCCATCACCAGAGGTCAATATGGCCACGTCATCATTGTATGGACCATTTATGGCCATTTGTCTTTTGTGGCCTTCATGGCCCTTCACCTCAATCCAGAAGCCATAGCAGCAATTTATGCCCAAATGGGTATCTCTGGTCATTTCCCTCAAACCCAGGGGAAATGGCCCAAATGGCTGTTTTGGCCATTTGGGCTCATAATGCACATCTGCATACTTTTGCGCACTTTGACACAAAGTGTCCAAAAGACACTTTCCTGCCCTTTGGGCCAGTTTTTGGCTCAGAACCCAAAAGTTGCCAAAACCCCCAAAGGACCCAGAAACACCTTTTCAAGCTCTGAAGCTATCCCATCCATCTTTTTCCCCTCTGTCTTTCCATCTCAAGACCTTTGGACGTAATCTTCTTTCCAATGAACCAATATGCCATAAATGATGTTATATATCATTGTGCATCATTTTTCAACAGCAATTCAATGGTGACAATATCAAATGGTCATTTCATCATGTCATCAAGGCACCCAATCATTCAGAGGACTCATCAAGGCCCAAGAGCAAGTGTTTCAGCGTCAAAGACCAATCACACCATCAAGACGTCATTGGATAATTCCATTCACAATATTCCTCCAAGGCAATACTGTTCAACCATTCTCAGGGGATTCAAGAGGCAGTTCATTAATTCATTCATTCAATTGTCAAGTGTCAAAGCTCCATTCAATCCATCTTGGAAACCATATTCATTTCAATACAGTCTAGATCCATCAAGAACTGTATTTCATTTTCAAGCATGGGAAATTCATTCAACCCAATTCAATTTCAATATTAGCCAGCTGTATCAATTCCCAAAAAAATCAATACAGCCTCAAGGATCAATACAGATCAGTTTTCAGCCTGAAAAACTCAAGCTCCCAACTTTTCACATATACTGGCTACCTTTTCCACCCTGGGGGGTTTTTCCCCCGTTAATTAATATACTTTTATTTTATTTTATCTTTATTTATCTTATCAGTCTTATTAAGTGAATACTGATATTATAAAGTCAGTCATTTAGCACCTTCTCCTTTCCTTTCTTCACCTGTCAATGGATATTTGGTGGTCATATCCTTACTAATTCCATTGTTCATTTTGGCAGGTTGTAACAGTGATTAAGGACTTGCTTGGTTGGCTCTTTGGCCATTTGGCTTCTCTTTCCTCTTATTGCATCTCATCTTGTACCTGCATATTTCTTAGAGGAATTTATTCTTTTATTTTATTTCTTTATTCTTTTGGAGTCTTCCAAGTGAGTTCCCTGATTGCTGAGTGCCAGGCCACTCTTGTTTTTCTGTCCAAGAGCCCCTGTGACAGCTGCACATACACCTTAATTTTCACCACTCAACTAAAATCCATAGAAAGAGGCTAAACCCTGCATAATGGGTGTTTAAATTGAATCTCTCAGTCAGAGCTAGCCAAAGTAAGCTCGCATCAAAGCTATAGAAGCTAGGTTCGTATTAACTCCAAATAAGGGTAAATAGAATATTCACCTCCCATCTAACTTCTACAGTTTTAGTGTTAAATATTGAAAGTGGTGTCATTTGGAATGAAGACAATCAGGGCTATGTAATGGTGCTATCCATTTTTTGAACCTTTGAGATATGACCACATACCCAAAAAGCTCACAAGATATATTTAAAACAATTATACCTTAAAAATAATTACCTTTAAACTACAAAAATGCCATAAATAGGCATAAAACTTGGTTTAACTTAAAAGCCAATGAGTAAACATGTAGAATGAATTACACCATTGGATTTCTTGGGGTAAAATACACATATACCATTTTTATGGAATATTGGTAAAGTCAATATTTAATGACTTATAAGTAATAACACCTTATAAAAAACATGAATCCTTAATTATTTCTACTACCAATGAAACAAAATGTGGAATAAACTGTACCGTTGGATTCCCTGTAAATTTCTTCACATAAAACAATTAAGAAGCTAATCTTCAAATTCAATACTTAAGGAGTTAAGCTGAATATGCGCACTTTTTTGGTCAATGCATAGATTCAAGGATTTTAGCTAATATCTTTTGAAATATACATGATAGAGTGATGAACCAAAAATAAAGTCACCACGTAATTACTGTATGAACACAAAAATGAACTTTATTTCATAGTTTCTAAACAAGGTTAAAAACTGTAATGTATTATTGATTAAAATCAATAGAGCGGTTGACCACTTTGTTGTGAAAGTGGTCCAAACTTAAAAAGAAGTGGATAGTCAGATTCTACTAGTTCATTCATGAAGAATGATGTATTTTGTATTATAATATTCAAGGTATAACCCCTTGAAATCATGGTTTGAAGTTTAAGACATTGAATTCCAACAGAAAAGATGAGTTACAAGAAAAATCATCAAAATAGAGTTTTCATGATGTAATGAAATTCTCTTGGCAGTGTAATTAAAACATGCCGAGCTATCAGAATCCACTCTCAGAATAGCTGTAGCGTGTATAACTTCAAAGGTATTAATGATCAAAGTTTAAGCTTAAATTTGATCATTTAAGATCACTCACTGTAATCTTATTTCAAGTTTAACAGTCATATAAGTGATAAAACTGGTGAATACTATTAGATTATTATTAATACTAATATAATCCACAAAGTTTAGGCTTCTGCCAAGCCTATAATGTCATCAAACTTAGAGTTATAGTGATAACTCTAAATAATGGTGTAATTATGAGGTAAGATGGTTTGATCATGATGTAACCATCACCAAACTTTGAAATATTGATCAATTCTAGTAGAAAGCATCAGTACACGTCTACTAGAAGCCTTTTGGACTCTAGGAGGGAGGTATTTACTATAAATAGAACTCTTTTTACTCTGTTTTCCCCTCAGAGCCTTACAAAACATTAAATCATTAAATCAAAAGGTAATTTCTTTATTCTTTATGTATGAAAGTCTTATATTATTGAAGACCAAAGATAATCTTATTATAATCATCATATTTGACATTATTATTAAAATTATTTAATTGTTTTCTTTGAATTTCTCTTAAAAACCTCTATTCCACGTAAAATCAAGATAAATTGTAATTTCTCTTAAGATTTATTGTAAATACAATTTACAAAGGTTGTATTTACATTTTTTGGCCTAAAATTATTATATTAAGTATTAAAAGTAGGTTATTTCTCTTATTATAATAATTTTTCTCTATTATTACTTTAATAATTCTATAATTAATATAAATAGTATTTATATTAATTGATAACTTGAATATTAGTGATATTATTGTTATTAATTGTTTTTTATTAATAAAAAACAGTTCTTTATGCCTTTATTATCTGTTGGTAACAATAATAAATTGCTTTTAAATATATTAATTATCTTATATTAATATATTTATTTATTATATTATTTTTCTTTATAATATAGATTATATTATTATATTTATTTAATAATATAATTATTTTTACACCATAATTATAATAATTCTTTATTATTATAATTATTTTAATCTTATTTATTTCATTTATAAGGACATTCATAGTACAATAAGTAAAATATTAGTAATTTTTACTTATTGTTTCATAGTCAAACCTTACACATTTTCCCTTACCTCACCTAGAAAAAAAGCTATGGAGCAAACAGGTTCCCTACAGGATTTGAGAAAAATCCATATTTCAATAATTGATATCAAGAATGGTATAGCTTTGCCATACTTAATGTCACACATACCAAATGAGGTACAATTTTTTGGACCCTATCTAGGGCTACACAATGAGCCATCTTTGAGCTCAATATCTTGAAAACTGCCAAAGCTGTGGCAGTTTTAAGGTTGAAATCACACAGTTGGGCCAATACACCTTTACTTTGGGATACTTTCCCATATCCTTCAATATGATGTGTCAATTCTACAATAGGGGCCTGTTTATCCTTCAATACCTCATAGATGTTTCAATAAAGGTGTCCCCTTCAGGTTCTGTATAGAACCCTATGTGTAATACATGTCAGAAGAGGGCTGTGTGGTCCCCAAAGAAAAATCCTTACCCTGTATTGGTGAAAACTGCCCAGATGTGACTTCAAAGCCACATCTGAGACCAATAAAGGCTATACAGGCTTTGTGAAAACCAAAACCCAGTCCTTGGAAGTCAAAATTCTTCACTTCCTCTATGTGAACCTGTCTAGAGGACCTTTTCACCAATTCTCAGAATAAAAGGGGACCTACCTCTGCCCAAAAGAAGAATCCACATCCTTCTCTTTAATTCCTTTTTATTAAAACTGTCAAAAACAGTTATACCTTGGAAAATAATCAGGTTATACTCTATTAATAGTATTTTAGTGTCTTATTATATTTAATCAACTGATAAACCATGCATCCTGGGCTTTCAGTAGCACTCGCCACCACTATATTTCTTATTAAAGCCCTTAAAAATACTATCAAATCCATTTCTTATTATATCTTAATGTGTAAAAGTCATAGTTAAAGTTATAAATAGTATTATTATCACTTTATCATAGACTCAGCCTGACAAATCCTCCAATTCTAATGTTATAAATGGACAGGAGAAGATGAATGATTTAAAGAGGAAAAAGAAAGTACAAATCAGATGAATATTTTTTGATGACATTACTTGCTAAAGTAACTGGTATTTCCAAAGCTATAGTATTCAAACAATATAAGTACTTGATTTGTATTAACATGTAGATTGCTGGAATGAAAGGGAAACTGAATTGAACTTCACTGATCTTTGAAGATATTGTAAATGCTTCCAAAAATAGCAATAAAGGTAATGAATTAATAGGATGACACTATTCAAGGGGTAATTAGGCACTTGGATGGATTTCTCATGTGTTACTTAAGATTTATTTCTTTATGTGGTTAATTCAAAGTTATACTTTTAGATGCCTTTTGTATTGGGCTGATTATACACAAGAAAATCTTGGTATTTTTTGGGGCAAATACAGCCTTGGTTTTGCTCCAATGGGTCTGCCAATGCATATGGGGAATTCCAATAACCTTGGCCATTATGGCAAGATGAGTAAATTTCCTCATTTTCCCAAACATTTGGATTTGAAATGTATTATCAGTATAGGCTAATTCTTCCAATTTTTAATTGATACAAATATAAGTCAATTCATTCTTTAAATATGACTTTAGTCTCTTAAATAGCTTGTTCCTTCCATGTTCTGAAGTGAATTTTGGAATAAAATCACATTGCATATTTTTAGGAAGAAAAAATATTAGTTTATCCTGGGAGCTCCTTGCTTTCTTGGTTTGATGAATTTCTTAGCACCTATATATAATTTTTTGGGTGATGCCTTTAAAAAATATTAGAGAGGTATTGTGAAGGCTCAAGGACACTCAATAAGATGATCCAGAGACAATTTCCCTTATACAAAAAGTTAAAGCCCAAAATTCAAAATTCAATATATTACCTAATCACAATACCAATATGGAAAGACATACAAACTTGCAAACAGCCCAAATTGCAACATTGAATGGAAAACTGTTGGTGCAAAATGAAACCCTCAATAATTTGATACAAACATATCTTGACGAATTGAATCAATTGGAGGCACAATTATATATAATTTTCTAATTATGTAAGCTTCCTCATACACTTGCATCTTTGCAATTATTAATTTTTGACAGCTTTTTCCTCCCTTTTCATTAATTTTTATTGGTAAATACTTCTTTATTTTGAAACTATACCCTATTTTACGATTTTGTTTTTGTTTTTTTTGACATCTGCTCAGTAAATCTCATGTGGACATTCTTGTGAGATTTTTTTAGTTTCAAATAAACAATCATTTACTAGTAGAGCTCAAACTGTTATAGGTTTCACCCAGCTATTATTTATGATTATTTTACAAGAAGACTGTCACATGGTGAAATTTGATCCACAACTTTTCAGTATCAGCTGGTCTTTCAACTGGTTGAGTATCCCTTTCCGCAAGAGTTCCCTTTGTTGAGGTCTGGCAGACAGCATTGTGACACATACATTATCCAGAAATTCCAATAATCTGACCTCCTTCAACCACTAATGTATTTTTAATAATGTTGGTTCAACCAAATCTTTCTTATTTAACAATTGTTTGTATCTTTCACTATTTTTTGTTGAAATTTCTAAATTTCTAAATTTAAAACTACTTACATCTTAATCAAAGATCATTAACCATTTAATTCTTCCCTTTATTCATTATAATTAACCAAAAATACTCCACATTCTTTATTAAATATTTTGTGCAAAATCATACACGCAATCACCACTTTTCCTGTATTTAGTGGTAATATAGCTTGAGGCATCAATAAACAGTTAAATCTGTTCTTTAGTTGACCAAATGATTTTTCGACTACTATTCTTCATTTACCAAAAACAATTGCAAATTTATCTTTTATTGCTCCAACTCACTTTCAAGTGATTACTGACCCTGTTGAGGAGTGAATCTTATTGAAATTCACATGATTTACATTTCCTTGATTTCGTGAGGGCGTAAGGATTGGTAATTTTTCAGAATAGCCCAAATCTTGAATAAAAAGACAATCAGGCGGGAATTGCGCAGCTCCATTGATCAAATCCTTGCCAATTTGAGATTTTCTAAACATCTGACTGTCATGAACTGACCCTGGAAGGCCACCATCAACCTATGTGATAGTGTCGTCAGAATAAATCATCACCTATTGTTGCATATAATCACATCTGAATTACATTTTGAAAATTCCCATTGTCATCCACAATGGATTTCCATCCTTTTTGATTCACATATGAGCTCCACTGATCATTTGGTGGTGGGATGAAAGGTATATTGAAAAATCCCAACATATTGCCCTTCATCATTCCAAGGGTTGAATCTGATTTCTCGTTGTATTGCACATCGTTGTGTATGCCCATATTTCTGATAACATGCTAGATTGAATGTCATCGCCATTACTATGCTGGTCATGCTATAGATGATTATGCCTTCATTCATTTTTGCAAAAGGTAAAATTTGCATTAATAAAATCCATAATGATAAAACTACTTTAAAAAAGGGATAAATGTTCAAAATTAGCTTATGAACGCGCATACATTTTTGAGATGATTTCTGGCTTATCTTGAAATAAATTTAACCTCAAATTAACGCCCAGTTCATGGTTAGGTTTTGAAAAAATGGAGAAATTTTTTGAATAATTTTGAATTTCATTCAATTTAAATTTATCTTTCTTTTTAAATTTTTCAAATTTATTTTCAAAACCTATTGAGAAAGGCTTGAAACTTTTTTTTTTCTTTCCAATATTTAAATTCTTTTTTACAATTTCCAACGCCATCCCAGACTTGCAATTTTCTTCTTTTGAACAGATGGAACAACTGATTTGCAATCAATTATAGATTCACAGAGCCATAATTGTAACAAGCATGCGGCATCAAATACAAGATCCGAAATCCTGAACAGCATTCAAATGACTCAAAATGAAACTTAAAGTCAAGGATATGTGCAAAGAAGCAAACTTCGTACTCATGAAGAGGCCCAAGAGAATCTTCAGAAAATGGAACTGGAGAAAAACCTGAATCGGAAAAGACAAATAAATGAAAGGGTTAATGCTGAATCCCAATTCCTGCATCAAGTTGAAAGACAATGTCAAATAATTCAAGACAGGGACCTCACAAGACAGGTTTTTTTGGAGCAAAGAAATTAGGAAATATTTTTTGAATTTTATGATGGAATTGAGAAGTCATTATTTCAGTTGTGATTTTAAATCAATTGGTTTCATTTTGTGGTCATAATATTTTAGAAATAATGAGCATCGCAAATCAGAGTATGACATTTTAAAAGCTTTTACCTTTGAAACATTCGAGCATAGATATAAGGCATTTATTACCAATTATAAAGTAAGTATTTTTTTTCTCATTCTGGGATCTCATTGAATGCTTACTTTAATGTATCAGATAATTAAAGATTCATGCGAATTGCCTGGTGGTGGTGGTTTACATGCACAACTGCAATGTCATTACATGACAAGAGAGCTAAGGCTGCTCAAATTAAAATATTTGAATTAAGTATAAATGCTAATAAAGTTGAATTCAGGTATATGATGTATTAAAACAATTAAATTTGAATAATTCAAGAATGAACGCAATTGGAATGGAATGAGGCTCTACATATTCACATCAAGACAATGAGAATTTTCCATGGGGGTTAACTTCAAGACAAGGCAGAACTGGTAGTAACAAAGAGGATCTTTAATCCAGTGAAGATGGAAATAATAGGCCTGAGAAAGAAAATTAGAACAATTACAATCAAGAAATTCAAGAAAATGTGTTACTGAATTCTTTAACATCACATGTGAATGGCCAGAAAACCCCACAGGTAAATTGACGTGATTCATTCAGCTTAGGATCCACACACTGTGATTTCTCATTCATGACTAACATGAATAACAACATGCAGTGCATGATGGCACCGCTGATTCTGATGATTCAGAATATTCAAGAGAGGGTGGGAGAAAATTGAGAAAGAAGTAGTCAGGAGGATCGAATAACACCTGTGAGAAGATGAATCATGAAATTATCATCTAAACATTGCAATATTAAGCATTTTTGCAAGGACTAACAGAGTGGACCCCAAGGATTTGTGTGGGATTTGAATTAACTGTTTGGTAAATTTTCTTGTGCAATGGAATTTTCTGCTATTAGGCATTTGAATAGGACCATTTTGCTAAAACCCCTTACTCATTCAATTGTAACATCCTAAAAAATATTAGGCAGTTTATTTTACTTGTTCCTAATTATCTTATGTGTGTATTTTCAATGTAATAAAGCGTTTCAGATAGATTTCTCTTGTAAATTATTTTTTAAAAAAACATGAATTTCAAAAGTAGAGGTTCATTTTCAATTTCTCCAATAGTTACTATTTTGTAAATGCTACATAAGCTTGAAAATTTGGTTCTTGTTGAAATAAATAGGTGAGCCATATATGCAACATATTTTACATTTCACTATGGCATACCTTGTATTAATAATGATATATAAGACAATTGTTTTTGTAAAGAAATATTAATAGAATTTCAATTGCATCTACTACTGGGCACTTGCACAATCTCATCATTAAAATCATATTAATTTGTGTGTGGTGCCTAATAATAGCAATTTCACATCAAATGGATTCTTCCCATAATGAGCCTCTTGAATCACAAAACAATCATTTGGCTCAGCAAATAGCCCAAAATAAAACCAAAATAAACAATCCCAGGACCAAGAAATATGTGACACTTATGCATGATCAAAAGATAAGGATTTTCAAATTGCACAAATCTTGGCCCAACAATATGTTGAATTGAAGAAATTTGAAGCGACTCTACAAGTTCTTCTCAGAAATAGTATGTCCATAATCATTTCATAACGTACAAATCATTTTGGATTACAGCATTTGTCTTTTCAGTTACACTAACTTCCTCAACTTGTTTGGAATATTGACAATTCTTCTGTACACAAATCTTGTTTCAATTTGTCATTTCAAATAATTCTTTTTTAATTACTCAAGTGATAAAAATTTGGATAAAAGCTTATTCAGATATCCTTTTTTACATGATTATTCATATTATTGTGCCAATTTCTTTTTAATGTTACTTTAAATCTTACAAAAATTCTATTGTGCTCACTGTCAACTTGTTCATTCCAATTTTCCAAGTATTGGCTTTCATTTCAATTCAAAATATTATGTAATATCATATATTCTACTGTACGTTTACCTGTATTCAATGACAAGATCACTTGTGGTGTTAGCAAAAATCTGAAGCAATTTACAATCTGTCAAATGTTCCTTCTACAATCATCCTACAAATATACAACCATTTAGTGTAGTTATTTGTATCTTATATATTGATGCAATATTATAGCTCACCTTGTGGATGAATGCCTTGTGTTAAATCTAATATGTTCTTCATTGCAAATATTTCTAGATGGAGTAAGGATAGGGACTTTTTCTGAATAACCTGAATCTCCAATTATCAAAGTATTGCAAGGAAATTTTTGTGTTCCATTAATAAAATCTTGATCAATCTGAGATTTGCAAAACATGCAGCTGTCATGTACCTATCCAGGCAAACCTCCAAATACCTATGGGCTTTTCAATGAGCAATTCATCATAACCAATAAAAATGCTGAAATTACTTACATTGCGAAAGTTCCCATGGCCATCAACAATACATTGAAAAGCAATGTAATGCCATCCTTTGTGATTCAAATAAGACTTCCACTCATTTTTTGGTGGTGGAATTATGTGTATATGTGTGCCATAAATAGCCCTTGCCTCCTCCTAAAGGATTCTTTAATTGACTTCCATGCATGCATATCATTAACATCTGTAAAACTAAACCAATCATACATATCAAAATTGTGATAATCATTAAATAATGCAATTTACTTACCTTATAGTCATATCATGTAGAGATAACCATATTTCCTGAACTACAGCTTGTGGGATGTTGAAAGCTGTTTATTTTCCAATATAGAATAAATGTACAACTGTATCATAAGAGAAACTCCAACTTCCCCTTCAATAGTTATCCCTTGAAAGTCCTGATGATTTGCATTGGCCACACATCCTGATATTGAATGTATCAACACAAAAAAATCTTGATTCCCCATGTGGAACAAGCCCATTAATTGACTTCCATTATATAATTCAGTGTCTTTCCATTGATTGAATCAATTTCCATGATGAATCCTTCTGTATTCATACCGATATAAATGACAGTAAAATAAAAAATCCAAACTACAAATTGTATAAATAAGTTTGAGGACATCCATGGTAAAAGCAAATATCAAATGGAGAGTTTTCAAAATTGGATAATGAATTATTAAGGCCCGGTTTATGATTGGGTTTTGAATTCATTTTTGGAATCACTTTGAAATTTAATTTTATGGTAAAAATATTTCAAGATTTTTATAAATTAATCTCAAAAAAATTGAATCTTGTTTTGAATTAAATCAAAAAATAAATCTTACTTGAAATCTTTATTATTAATCTGACAAAATATTTAATCTATTGGCCCAATTTTTATCTTTTCACTGATTTCTCTCAGGTGTTATATAATGACTGATGTGACTTCAAACTCACTTGTAACAACTTAAGAAGTCCAACAAAGACAACTATTTCATCAGGATGGCATGGCAGAGTCACCAAACTCACCTACTTTCAACAGGAATTGTGGAGAAGACTCCATGCTTTCTATCAGTGAAACACAAATGGAAACTCAAGTGACCATAGAAGAAACCCCAAGTCAAGCCTCAGGACAATGACAAAAAATACGGGTGCATGAAGAGGCCCAACTACATCAGAAAAAACTAGAACACAAGCAGTCACTGAAATGACAAAAAAAATTAAACAGACAAGTGAATTCAGAGGCTCAATGACTGCAAAAAGCAGATAGCTGCTTGCCCTTCAAGAGGCCCACAAACATCGGAAAATTCATTTCTTTTGGAGTGAAGATAGTACAAAATAGTTGCTTGACTTGATGATGGAACTATGCATGGACTTTGACAATATGGAGAGTACATTTCTGGGTTTCATTCCATGGTTGCAATATTTTAAAAGTCATGAACATCAGAAACATGACTATGTTACATTGGATTGGCAGTACAAGGCATTGATGACAACTTTTAGGGTAAGTAATTTTAATTTTTTCATTGTAATTAATCTAATCAAACAAGGCTTTGAGATTATAAAGGATTAATGTGATTAATTGGGTGGGGGAGGATTATTTGTCCAATTACAATGTCATCACATGACTCATGAGGTAGGTTAAGTTGTAACATATTAAAGTGTATGTAAATATTGACAATGTTAATTATATGCAGGTAAATAAAATTTTAAAACATATAAATACTAATAACTTTGGCTTGAATGCCATAGGAATGGAGTCAGGTGCATTCCCACAACCATCAACGGAATTGGGAAATATGCAAAACTTAGAAGACAATGATAACGAGAGAAGAAAAGGTAATATGTCCGAAGGTGGGGATTGATCAGCAAGTGAAAATGACAATACACAAAGCTGAAATTCTAATGAGGATGTGGAAATTAGATGTAATAAAGACATTTTCTCTGTCCCTCCAGTAAGTGCAATGTCACAATGAAAATCAATCAGTGGATTGCCACGGCAAGAGTAAATGAGTCAATTGTCAAGCTTCAGCATGGAAACTACATGCTGGGATCATTAAATCATGACTAAAATGAGTAGTAGCATGCAGAGAATGTTAAGAACTCTCATGCTCATGCTACATAATGGCCAAGACCAAGCAGATGAGCATGATTGATTGCAGAGGGCATGCAAAGATGAAAGAGAAGAAAGACAGTTAGAATAGGAATAGGAGTGCTTTAAAAAGTAAAAGGCTCAAAATGCTCAAATGAACATGTTCATGATGACATTCCTTGCAAAGGTGTAAGATGTGTCTATGAAACTGATAATAATATTACTATTAATCAACAGTACTATGACTTTTCTTATGAAATATAATAAAAAAATGTTATTATAACCACAATTAAATAATTAAAGAATTATTTCTTTCATGTGTTAAACACTACTAGTGATTTTAACAGTGAGCAAGTAATTGTCTACAAGAATCAATTACAAGAAGATTCTAATAATAATAAAACTTCTTTTATTTTAATATATAATTATCTTTTGCAAGAATAATTATAAATATAATTCTTGAAGAAAACTAATTATTTAGAGAAAAACTCTAAGAATTAAGGATAAATAACTCACTCATATTCCAAAGAGCTTATTGAAAGATAAGATAGAGAGATTTGACATGAAATTTTGGATTTAAAGGATCAAAATGTATTTATAGCTGTATTACAACAATATATAGTTGGATTATATGATTTGACGTCTTTCTGATTGATTCTGAAAGAATTGAAACACTTAAGAATAGCTTTAACTAATACTTACTTGTTGGTAACAATGATATAAATGGATAATAAGACGATGATGTGGAAAAAACAGCAGGAGGAGGCCTCTTTTATGTCAAAAACAGCTCACAGAGGCATGCCATGGAGTAAACTGAAAAACCAGTGAGCTATAAAGCAATAAACACTTTTGGATTAATGATTGCATCATCTGTTGTCACGTAAGATTATCATAATTACTTAATTGATGCTTTTACGTGACTACCAACCCCAATATGGTTAAGAATAAAAGGAGGAACATCTGTAAATCTTCTTTTTATTCCAAAATAATCATTTATTTCTCAAATTTATCAATGTTATTGGCAATTTCATCCCAGGTTGTAATTACTGTGAATTTTTGATGATTCAGTGTTTCACATAGAATAGTCAAAAATGGACTGTAAGTAAACCTTTTGATTTCACTAGTAAAACTATAATTATTTTTGGTCATATCATAGATAATACAGTTCTCCATTGGTCCTGAAGGTTTCAGAGAGATTCATTAAAAATTGTATTTTTAATGAATTTTTGAAGTTTTTACCTCATTTCTATGTAGAATTGCAAATATCAGTGTTTTACTGGTTGCTATGAGGTAAATCGATGGATACAAGTCCAAAAAGGGTTTAAATTACTCTTTTGGGGCTTATCCATTGAAAATAATTAAGAATTGACATGGTTACAGGAGTCTAAGTAGCTCTTTACCTCCTTGGCATGTCAAAATAGCAGGTTATTTGCTATTTTCTTAAGATTTACTGTAGTTGTAACATGGTAACCAAGTTCCCAAAGTGTTTTAGTTTACTAATTGGGCCAATATGAGCCATAGATCCAAGCTTTGGAGCTGTCCATGCCTCTGAGGCCTCAGAAGCTGGGTACCCTGGCTCTCTTTGATGTCTTTTGTCCCCCTTGCCTATTTTTCACGTCAAAATAGAAAATTAAGCTTCAAGTGAGATATCCAGTATGGGTGTACCAAAAGTCCATGTAAGAATACCATGATATTAAGTGCTCAAAACGTGCATAACACTATTCTTAGTGTATATGTAACATGTGATTTCTCACATTCCCATTATCTTGGCATTAAATTAAGAAAAACAAAAATTTTCATGGATCTTTTATGTGGTATTGAAGTATTTTCCATATTACCACCTCAAAGAGTTAATTTAAGCTTATTCACTCTATGGAGCTACCCTAGGTGAATTTCTGTGTAGAATCCAAATCTGGCCTTAAATCCATGGATTTACTTAATTAATAAAAACTTATTCATCTTTTCTGAAATCAAAAATGATGAATTTTGGATATATGCATGACTTATGAGTTATGAATAATTCAAAATTTATTTTTAAGATAATTGTGGCCTATTTGGGTATGTAAAATATACCTCAAGGGTCACACTCAGACATTCTTCAACTAAATGCAAGTCATGAATTGCGTGATCAAATTATAAATTTTTTGAGACAAGAGTATTTATCTTAATTGAATAATTTGGAGGCTCACTTATTAGATTTATTATAATGAAGTGAGTATAAATTGTTTTTTAATCATGTGGGGATTTTGCTTTTGGACCCCATGAAAGCATTCACACTGAGTAATATCTCAAGCTTTATGATATTCATTACAAATCATGTCTCTTTTTAAAAAAATTCAATAAGGGTTGATTTGGCTTCATTTTGGAATTATTCTTAAGCTATTTTATTAATTTCTCATTTCCTTCAAAGGCAAAAACATAGATACAAAACTCAAAATGTCCACCTTATTTTCTGAAAATCAAAAAACTACGCTTCAATTGCATACATCATTATACATACCTCCTTTTCCCATTATAACTTTCTGTCATCATAGTGAATTACCAAACTTTCCCAACATATTTGCTAAGAGTTTTGTTATTTATATTCTAGCTATTTCCATATTTTTTCACCTTTTAGCATGAGAAAATAAACTAATCTGATAATAATTACATTGTCTTGTTTTTCACAATCTTACTCGAATTTATCCATTACACCTTATAAGAAATCTGCCAGCTTGTTTATTCAATATGCTGTGTAAAATAATACATGCCACAGTTACTTTGCCTGTATGCAATGGTAAAATTGCTTGTGGTGTCAACAAAAACCTAAAACAATTTCTTCATTTCCGAAATGCTTTTTCAACTATTATACTGTGATGTATTCATCAGTAATTTAGATTTGGAATCATACCAATTAAAAAAGTAAGATTTTACTCACCACGTCAACAAGTGAATTTTATTTAAATTCATATGTTCAACATCTTGTTGATTATGTGAAGGTGTAAGAATTGGTAATTTGGCTGAATATCTGGAACTCCCAATCAATAGACAATTGGGAGGGAAGTGTGCAATACCCTTGATTAAATCTTTCCCTATTTGTGATTTACAAAAAATTTGACTATTATGAATTGAGCCAGGGAGACCTCCATATACCTAGGTTCATATCATAACAGTATTAGTTAATTTGTCCCCACAACTTGTATTAGAAAACACTTACATTTCAAAATTTCCCATTGCCATCTACAAGGAATTGAAATACAATGGAATGTCAACCCTTACAATTTAGGTATGACTTCCATTTGTTGTTTGGTGGTGGAATAATGGGTATATGTGTGCCATCAATGGCCCCAATTATGTTTGGGAGTCCTTGGCGTCATTTGAAAAATTCTTTGATCAACTCCCACTCCACCTCATTTTCTACATTTAAAAATCTATTCTAAAACAAAACAAATAAATTACTGTTTTTTTATAGATATATAAATCAATTACCCACTTACATTATGGTTATATCATGCCAAACAACAAATATCCCTTGAAAAATTGCTTGTCACACCTTGTAAGCTGTTGACTTACCAAGATTAAATAGATGACCCACGGTTTCATAAGAACTTACATGGCCAAGTCAATAAAGTGTTACACCCAATTTTTCTTCTAATGTTAGTCCCCTGATATCTTGATGAGATCCATTGCTGACATGCAAAGTAAGGCTTGATGCTAATGCAAAAAAATCTTGATGTCCCATTTGAAAAGCCCAATAAATTGTCCTTCATCAAATAGTTCCTCATGATACCATGGGTTTAAATGTCCAAGTTGTGGAATTGCTTGACGTTGTCTACACCCATATTTGTGATACCATGCTAAGTTGAAAGAGGTTGCCATCATCAAATTAAAATTATATATTTCCAAAAAATAAAATAGATTCTAAACCATGAATCACAAATGCACAAAGGGTTTTGAGATGAATTCATAAAAAACTTGAAATATTCTTACCGTAAAATTAAATTTAAAGAAATTGAAAATAATTTCAAAATAATTCTAAAAATCAGTTCAAAACCCGATCATAAACCGGGCCTAAATCCAAATTAAAATTGGATTCCGCTGATTTCTTAAGTCAATCTTCAAATTCCTTTCAAAGCACCATCAATCAAAAACTTCATCTCATTATAATCACAATGAATCTATCACAATCTGACCTCATCTCGACTACTCAAACTGGACCTAGAGGAATCCCTCAAGCGATTTTCATTGTAAGATCTTGAGTCTTTAAAATCATTTCATCATCTTTCATAAAATTTGATTCAATACTTAATTTTAATATTGTCCTCTTCATTTGTCAGGATGACGTTCAAAAACATCTTGGCGGTCCAGATGCTCAAGTTGATCCTGCTCTGAAAGCTTGGCAACAATTGATTGCGTAAGTTAAAACTACTCATTTAATCGTCTTAAGCTCATACTTGGCTGCTTCGTTTTTTGAATGAGTTCATCGTTAAACGTTTCAAATTAAAATTTAGCAAATATCAATTCATGGAAAAAACTACTCAACAAAAAAAGTCTGGCTTTCAAGAAAAAATTCCAGAATTAGAAACAACTTTGGAAGCGGTAGAAATGCTCAAAAATAAAAAGGTAAAAATAAAATCATAACTTCTTATTTGATACTTTTTTTACTGATCTTCTTCTATAGATTCACATTAGACTGATGCAATCAGCTTTTTAGGAACAAAATCAAATCTTAGAAACTCATTTTGAATTGGCTGATACAGTCTACACTAGTGCAATCGTCGAACCGGTAGATGAAGTTTATCTTTGGTTAGGTGTAGGCATCTTTTTAAATCACTTTCTCAACTTGTTTCAAAACTAACATGGTTTTGCTTTCAAGGCTAATACCATGCTAGCTTATCCATTAAACGAAGCTCTTGAGCTATTGAAAAATAAAATTCAATCAGCAAAATTAAAACTGGCGGAAGCCACAGAAGAAGAAGTCTTTTTACGAAATCAAATCACCACCAGTCAAGTCAACATTGCTCGTGTTTTCAACTGGGATGTCAAACGTCGCAAGGAACAACGAAGCAAACAACAAGTTGACCAAAAAGACTCTTGATCGACCCAACCAGTTTTACCTACCCTCATACATAAAACTTATTTTATCAGCTGAGGTTTGCTACCAAACCCACTGGCCCTGCCTTAGCATATATGCTTTTTTTCTTGAGTTTGGTCCTTTTAGATCGTCTTGGTCACTCAAGTCAAGTAAATCTCCCTCAAATTTATTACGCTTAGCCCAACTTCACTGGTCTCTTTGATTCTCAACCAATGTCTCAACTTGGCTTTATACTTCCGATTCTACCACATTTGTTTGCTTTTTAGATGCACTTGAATCAGCTATATACCATAACTTATATATACTTATTTCATAGTAATTCTTTCGTCGGAAATTCTTTGTTGAATTCTCTTCAAAGATACGCACTTCATTATCGATCTTGGACACTTCGTTGCAATTTGTTTTATCAAACATGACTTCACTACTTAAAATTACTTATTTGGTTTGAAAAAATCGCGCGTATTTCTGGGTACACTTTTCTGAAAAAATGCCTGAATATTTTATTGCCTATTCTTGACTCCTGAGCTATCATAACGATGTAAATGACATAATCTTTGAGCTATAAAACAAAAACAAACAAACATCAGACTGATATTTCATAAGATTGCGTTTGAATTAACAAAGAAATACTTTAAAATGAATGACATTGCTCATAATCCATTTCCATGAATCCAAGTAAAGTAAATTATTATCTTTTTTATGAAAAAAAAAGAACAATTGGCACAGCAATTCCACTTCGAGAATTTTCATTTGAACTGATATTGTAATAACTAATAATTCAAAGGTGTGGGTAAACAAATGTAAGAATTTTAGAAAAAAATAAAAAGGTAAGAAGTGGGGAAGGTACTCGATCATTTTTAAAAAAAATCCCATCATTGCTTTTGAACCCAATCAAAAAAAATCATCATATCAATTTGAAAATTCATCGAAAGACTAAAAATCAATTATTATTAGTTTAAAAAATTCCACTAAAATCCAACCTTTTTTCAAACACTTTCAAACCACCAATTCAAAAAAATAAAAAATAAAAATTAATCTTAATTATTTATTTTATTCTATTTCAATCAATTTTTTTTATATTTACTCAATTCTAATAATTCTCAAGAAATCCATCATGTCAAATTTTAATTTGTGACTTGACTTAATTGAATTATTCATATACTTTGAAACTTGATACAGATTCAAAAATTCAGGATGATATACTTCTGTTACAAGAAATAGGGTGATTCAATCCCTGCCATAAATAATCAAAATTTTGCCTGATATTGATTTCAGATTTGCCCCAATTTCCTTGGTCCAAAATGTGGCATATTTGGCAAAGTCAAGCGCAAAATACGTGACCTCTTGACAAGATTTTTGACATTATTCTCTCATGAGATTTTGAAATTATCTAGCTGTTTGTTTCTGTTTAGTCCAATGTGGACTTGAGTACTCATATTTTCCCCTATCCTGTCATTTTAGTCCCAAAATGATCTTTTGACTTCTTTTTTTTTCTAATTTTTGGTGTTATGAATTGCATCCCAAGAGGTAAGATATATTCCCCATTATTCTTGTGTTCTACAATACTCTTATTCAATCATTTGCGTTAGACACCATTTTTTTAACTGCTCAACCTTGTCCCACAATGCCAAAATTTATTCTTGTAAGATTTGAATATGAGAAGAATAAGTAAAAATTACCAATATTTCACTTATTTTACCCTTAATTTCATAATTTAAATGAGCAATAAGCTTAAAAATAATTATAATAATAAAGAATTATTACAATTATGCCATGAAAATATTTATATTATGTAAATAAATAAAATAAATATATTAATATTTAATAATTAATATATTTATTACAATTTTATTATTGTTACCAACAAATAATAAATAAATAAAAAATTGTTATTTAATAATAAAAACAAAATTATAACAATAATATTACTAATATTAAATTTATATATTAATATAAACATTATTTATTTTTAATAAAGAAAAAAGGATTATTAAAAAATCATAATAATGAAAAAAAAATATTATAATAAGAAAAAATAACTTAATTTTTTAAATTTAATATAATTATTTTAAATAATTTTATGCATAAAAATATAAATAAAATAAAATATAATATAATCTTTTAATATTTTTATGTGGAATTAAATATTTTAAGATAAATTAACAAATTAAAATAAAAAAATATTGATTTAATAAGGTATAAAATATTGATTGATATAAGATAAATCTTTGGAATTTGAAAATATACAGTTTTCATATTAAAGAATAAAGAAATTCAACTTCTATTAAATGTTTTCTTGTATTTGTAGCATCTGAGGGGGAAATGGAGGAAGGAGAGGTCCTTTTATAGTAAATATCCTTCCTTATAGTGACCAGACACCTTCTAGTAAACATTTACTGATGGTATACACTGGAATTTATTATTATTTTAAGGTTTGGTTATGATTAAATTATTATTAAACCTTTTTTATCTCATTATTACAATATTTTTTTTAGAGTTATCAATTTAACTCTAATTTGATGAGATCATAAGCTTGGAAACTAATTTTTTTTGTGGATTATAGTAGTTTAAATAATAAAATACTGATATCTACCAGTTTTATCTCTTATTTAACTGTTAAACCTAAATGAAGATTAGAGTTAAGGATCATAAATGATCATTTTTAAGCTTAAGCTTTGATCCTTAATAAATTTTAATTTATCAATGCTAAAACAATTCAGAGAGTGAATTATGATAGCTTGGCATATATCAACTAAGCTTCCAAGAGGATTTTATTACATAATCAAAACTCTATTTTTTGATGATTTTTCTTCTAACTCATCTTTTCTATCAAAATTTACTACTTTGGACTACAAACCATGATTTAATAGAGTTTTAACTTAAATATCATGATTGAAATTACATCATTCTTCATTTATGAAGTATTAAAATCTGAATATTTACTTTTTTTCAATTTTGGACCACTTTTAATCCAAAATGTTCAACAGCTATTGCTATTTTGCTCAATAAACCCTTATATGTTTTAACATTGTTTATAGCTTTAAAAATAAAGTTTATATTCTTATTTTTACAGCTATTTTGTGGTAAATTTATTTTTTAAATAAATTTTTTATCATTTGTAAGTAAAACGTTATGAACTAAAAATCATGAATATATTCACTGATCCTAAAAGTGCATATAACCAGGTTATCTCAATAAATATTGGTTTTACAGATATGGCATAAAGATTTAATATATGTATTTTTTGATGGGGAATCAAATGATGAAATTCATTTTGAAATTTTTATGAATTGGTTTATGAGATAAAAAAGAATTTATAACTTTTTTAATTGATTTTTATTGATTTTAAAGATTATAATTTTAATTCTTATTGTTAAAATGAGTTTTTTGAGATGTTTGGATATGTTTTCATATTTAAAAGAATTAAAATTATGGTCCATTTGAATCAGATTTACTAATACTCATTCAAAGATAGAGTGGAAACACATTGACAGGGGATCTGAAATATCCCTTTCCTACTCAGCCACCCTTGAATGGACACAGATAACACCACCACAGGAAAGCTCCCAAAATTGGATGCTCACCATCAGAGAGTGAGAAAGGGACATTACCACTACCAGGTCTTAGGAAAAGATATGCTTCTCAAGAAGCTCACCCCACATTCTAAAATAGTTTTCATGATTTTGGAGGCCATCAAATTATGGGTCAGATCCCACCTAATGTCTATAATTTTTCCTAGTAGACAATTAAAGAGCTAAAGAGGTAAATAAATTTTGAAATAATTTTAAAGAAATATGTGATTAATGAAAAATCAACTCCTTAACAGGCTTTTTTTCCCCCAAATCTTGATGTGAGCCTTAGAGGTATTTTTATAAACCCAAAAAACCACAAATAACAAAATTATGTTATAATTATAAATAAATAAATTTATTTATATTATACAAAAAAAAAAATATATAAATATAAATAAAATTAAAATCAAATTGAAATTTAAAATTTTAAAAATTCACTTTTAATTTGAAAAAATTAAATAAAAATAACTTTTTAAAACAAAAATATTAAAATTAAAATTTTTTTTAGGAAAAAAAAATTAAATAAAATTTATTATAAATTTGAATTTAATAAATAAATTTATAAAAATTATTTTACCATTGAATCCCTCATAAAAAAATAATGTGAGGTAATTTTTGGGTGAAAATTCTGTAACTCAAATCTAAAACAGGTTAAATTAAGTTTTTAGAATTTTCTGTATAAAAAATCTGAAAATCCTCAAAGCCACCTTAACTTAATTCACACCACATGTTTTGTTAACCATCAATTTTTGTGTTGAAATTGAGCTGTGATGTGTATGTTAGAAGTTATAAGGAATTGAAGTAATTTCAATTGAAATGTCAAAATGTGCACATTTATTACATAAGTTAACTTTAATTTAAGTCTGAGGTATTAATTATAACAGTCTTATACTGTAAAAACTCAATTGAATTACATATTTAAATCAAAAGTATAATACATTATGGGGAATTAAAGAGAAAATGAATTGGAAAGATTAATATTTGGGGGTGGAAAAGGAATCTTGACTACAAGGGTTCTAGACTCCCCCAAATTCCTTTCTGATAGGAATGGGATGTCAAACTTAATTCCAAAGTTCATCAATTTTGGCCTGGAATTGAGTCACAGGGTCTGTGACTCAATTGATGAGGTTTTGATACAAACCAGAGAAGTTTTAACTATTTACAAGAGGGTAAAACTACCCTTAAGTTAAAAAAATCTTAGTCAAGACAGTTTCAACTGGTTTTGATGTCTCTTGCAGACATTCTTATGTGTTTCTTAGGCTTTAAGCCAGGTGTTACTATAGAAATGGCTTATTTAAGGGTCTAAAATGGCTGAAAATAGCTAAAAGGGGCTAAACCCAGCCTTTTTTTGATCCAAAAGAGGGCTCAATGATCCCATAATTGTTTTTTCTGGTGTCAGAGTGTTTCTCACACTGATTAGAGTAAATTTTACCTTTGGAGTAAGAAAATTGGTAGCTATTAAAGAATTTCTTCTTTCCCCCCCTTTTCCTTCATTTTAGACTCTTTTCCTTTTATAATTAGTTTAATCATTGTTAATCCAATCAATAAAGAATTCAAACCACCATTTTTAAACTATTTTGAACCTCTTACCCATGTGAGAAAATTATTATAATCATTTCTTGTAACTCTTATAATCATTTTTACCCTTGAGCCTCACCAAAAGTGAATTAAAGCATCTTCCATCACTATTAACTTTGTCACTTCGTTTCCAAATTCACTCTGGTCACTTTTGGGTATGATTTCTCTTTAATATTCTTTTGAAGAATATTTTCTTATATTAATTTCCTGCAGCTCCCTTATAAATTAATTCCAATTGAAATTTCTCTTGAAGAAATTTCCTTTTTAGCCTTAAATATCTCTTGTAGAGTATTTTTGGATAAATTTTTATTGTTGATAAAACAATAACTCTTAATCATATCAATTTTTTATACTAATAAGATCATAAAAAATAAATTTGGTTTGGTTTCTCTTTAAAACTCTTAAAATTGACTATTCCTAATTAAATGTTACCTTATACAAATTTTGAGGACAGGAAAAGTACTTGATTTTTGATCAAAGTTTCATATCCAAATCTTACATTTGGGGGCCCAGCCATAATATTTTATCCGTGCCATATACTTTTTACCCTTTTCTGATCTTTTTTCTTATATTGAAAAGTTTAAAAAGTCCATAAAAAATACTTATAATTCAAAAAATCACAAAAAATAATTTCTTTTCTCAGTATAAGTGAGGCTTAATGTTTTTTCATTTCTTTTTTGAAAAACCTTTTTTTTATTTAATTTTAGTTTCTGACAACATGGTAAGACAAGAAAAAATTGAAAAATTATCAACAGCTACTAGTATTATTCCTGCCAGTACTTATAACTCTGAGTATAATAACAGTATTATTATAACTTAGGAAAATCAAACAGAGCCAATTTACACTGAATTAATCAATTTCTACATAAGTAATACCCTCCTCAAGGCAAAGAATTTGGCCAATAGTAATTTTTTGATGTAAAAATACTATTTTTGAGATTTTTAATCATAATTATGCCTTCAACCAGATCAGGAGCAAGCCATAATACCTCAAGAAGCTCTCAAAAAGGTTATAGACATGATTATGGCAGAAGGCAATCAGTTACAGAAGGACAAGGGTCAGTAAATGGATCTCAAACTGGAAGCTTATGCTGTTATGAAGCTGATAACACTGTTTTAGCTTTAAAAAATGTCAAAACTGCCACAAAAAGCCTCATTGTACATGTACAAAGACAGCCAGAAGGGTTACAACTATGCCTTTCAGCACAAAGAGTACCAGATCCTTGCAGATCTGTGGAAAAACTGAATGAACTCTTACCTGACTGTGAGAAACCTTCTGGGATATCCCAACACTTGCAAGTTACTAAATGAATGGAATCCATTGATGGAAAAGAAGAATATGATTCTTTTAACAGCAGATTTCAGGAAAACAACCCTTCACCACCCAAATACATGCCAAAACCACCCCTAATAGCCAGAAGCAGAAATTCCAACATGAACAAGAGGCCACAAGTTCAGAACAAGGGAGAATGCAGAGTACCAGCCACAAAGCCATACAGCCAGTGCTACAAAAGCCCAAAGATTCAACAGGATGCCATAGAAAATGTGATTCAGATGGCCAGAACAATGAGGAAGCCAGATTGAAATATCAGGTATGATTTCTGAAATTATATATGGAATTACAAACTTGTATATAGTTATAAATGATGTTAAAAGCCTGTCACAATTCTGTCTGCCAGACCTCAGCAAAGGGAACTCTTGCCAAAAAGGCTATTAAACTGGTTGAAACACGGGTTAATACTGGCAAGTTTTAGATCACATTCCACCATGTGACAGTACCCCCAGGTTTAGAGCACTGTGTCCCAAAGTGCGTGTAACTGATGATATTACCCATGTCACCCTCATGGGGTTACATTAGTTACAACAGGAGCCTACAAGGAATCCCCAAGGGGAGGAACCCTTGTACACCAATGGAGCAGAAAACCCAGCCATTTCTGGTTGTTTGATTGAGACCTCCTCTTGTCTCCAACTGGAATCAAACGCATGATGTTGGCAACCGGCTTATTGTCACAATGCTGTCTGCCAGACCTCAGAAAAGGGAACTCTTGCTGAAAAGGCTATTAAACGGGTTGAAAGACTGGTGAATACTGGAAATTTGTAGATCACATTCCACCATGTGACAAATTTCTTTCCATAACTTGGAACTATCAATGGGCCAAGCACTTTTGAGAGAAGTACCAAAACTTAAAGAATGACCTCACTTCAGTGGTGAAGGAGAATATGACCATATGGAATTCATCAGAGGTATTGACATTTTCAAATAATATTTTGGATTACCAGAAATATTTGTAACAGCAAGATTTAATACCTTGTGTACCAAATAAGCTGATATATGGTATATCAAGCTAAGACAAGCACATGGACAGCAAAGTTGGACTTTGTGGAAATCCCAAATTATTAATAAATAAGTCAATGATTCCTGGAAATTTGAAGTAGAAACAGCCTTTGAACATGCTAAATTTAATGCTGACAAGGACAAAGCTCTACCATGGTTTTTACAAAAGAAATACAGATTAACAAAATTATACCCTGAAATGTCAGAATTGATGATTCACAGAAGAATTCTGAGACAGTGTGGAGGTGACTTAGAACATTTTGTTAAAAGAAGGACTACTGAGAAATCTCCAGAAGAAGATATTCTAAATATATTGGAAGCAGTGACCACCAGAACCAGAATTTATTCTAGTAGAATATATATTAAAACAAGGTTTGATACACCTTGGAAAGATTCTGTGTACAAAAATCCCAAAGAAAATCTTAATAATATGAAATAGAAATCTGAAGATACAATCATAAAGTGTCATATTTGCCATAGCACCACACATTTAGCTAATAAATGTCCAAAAAGAGGAAAAATAAATGAAATTGACATTTAGAAAGAACCTCATGTTGGAAAAGATGACGTAAATGAGGAAAATTCAGATGATAAATCGTCAATATTTTCTGAATCTTAAAAAGATAAAGAAAATATCAATGTCACTTTTGAAATCATGGAATCACATTCTCACTTGCCACAATTGAGCAATATTCAAACTGATTTGTCAAAATTCCAAGATGCAAAACTTATGAAAACCAAACCAAACAGGTGGAAAGGTTATACAGCTTGTAATTCCTGTATAGCAGAGGTGATAACTGATAAAAAATCCACTAAATGTTTACTTGACCCAGTAGACTTCTTCTCTTGTGTTGGAAAATCTTTTCTCAAGAACTGTGTACCAAATTTTGAGGATCAATTATTACAAATTGATGGCATAAAATTCAACAGTGAAAGTAATCCAATGAAAGCATTGGGAATATTTGAGACCACTGTAATATCTCCACATATCAATGTAAATTTAAGAGCTACTGTTGAATCTTTTGTTATGTAAAACTGCCCTAGTATGCATTTAATATTGGGAAATGATTATTCAATCATGTATGGAATAGATTGAAATAAAACAAAAGACAGATAATTTACTATTGGTGACAATAAGCATCAGAAATTTTCCTTTTTTAGCTTTTGAAAGACAAATTACAGTAAATAAATTATCACCAGTCAGCTTGGAATTAGAGAAATTAAAGTCATAACAGATGAATGAAGCTGAAGTAAGTCTTCATCTTACTGATGTACAAGAAAATGAACTCTCTTCCTTACTATATGACCACAAAGAAGCCTTTGAAACAGATAATGAACCATTGGGGGAAACTATTGTTCATGAAGTTGACATTATTTTGAACATTGAGAGACCTTATCCACCACTCTTGAGAAGGCCTGCATACCCAAAAATCTCAAAATCAAGAGAAGCCCTTGTGCTTCACATGAAAGAACTCCTGGACCTTGGTGTAATAAGAAAGGTTGGACACAATGAAGAAGTAGAGATAACTATACCAGTAATAGTGGCATGAAATAATTAAAAATCAGGAATGGTTGGGGACTTTGGAGCTCTAAACACTTACACTGTCTGTCACAATGCTGTCTATCAGACATCAGCAAAGGTAACTCTTTCCAAAAAGGCTATTAAGCCTGTTTAAAGACTGGTTAATACTGGAAAGTTGTAGATCACATTCCACCATGTGACAGTACCCCTGTGTTTAAAGCACTGCGTCCTGAAGTGCATGTAGCTTATGGTATTATCCATGTCCTCCTCATGGAGCCACCTTAGTCACAACAGGTTCCTACAAGGGGGAAAAGCCCTTGTATGCCAATGGAGCGGAAAACTCAGAATTTTTGGCTGTTTGATTGAGACCTTCCCCTTGTCTCCAACCAGAATCAAACCCATGACGTAGGTAACCGGTTTATTGTCACAATTATGTCTACCAGACCTCAACAAAGGGAACTCTTTTTATGAAAAGGATATTGAACTGTATGAAATACTGGTTAATAATGGCAAGTTGTAGCTCACATTCCACCACGCAACACTGTTCCAGACAGGTATCCCATACCAAAGATCCAAATTTCCCTCACTAAGATATCTCAAGCAGTGTACATAAATACTATGGATTCCCTTGAAGGATTCAATAAAAATTTAGTAACACCAAGAGAAAGAAAATACTTGAGAATTAATGTGCATTGTGGAGTTCATTTTGGAGTGTATGAGTACTTAAGGATGCCTTTTGGTATTAAAAATGCACCTTCACACTTTCAAAGGATGATGAATTAAATCTTCCCTGAAGAGCTTTAATAAGGATAGTTAATCATAAAAATTGATGAAATTATTGTCTTTTCCAACACTTGGGAGGAACATATGTACAGATTGTTCAGATTTTTGGGGAAATACAATCTGTAAACATGAAAATATCTTTTAAGAAATGTCATTTTGGACTTAAAGAACTCAAAGCCCTAGGACATGTAGTGTCTTTCCTATCCCTTGTAATTGACAAAAACAGAGTTTCAGAAGTCCTACTGAAACCCATGCCTCAGAATAAAAAGTAAATTGAGTCATTTCTGGGATTTTCAGGATATTACAGGCAGAAATTAAATACTTTTCATCCAAAGCAAGACCTCTTCAAAAATTATGTGACAAAGACTTAGAATTTGAAATGACTGTTGACAGATTCAAAGCCTTAACCACTTCTCCACTTTTACTGATGCCAGATTTTAAGCTGCCCTTTGAGCTTTACATTGATTCATCAGGAGATGGACTAGGAGCTTCACTTCATCAAATACATATGATCAATGACCAGACTGTAGAAGGACCCATATGTTTTATATATACAAAAATAAAACCTATTGAAGCCATGTATGAAGCAAGTCAAATGGAATGTTCATGTCTTGTTTGGGTCTCAGAAAAACTTAATCACTTTCTCAAAGGATTTATTTTTGAATTTATAACAGATTGCACCACTGTTAGAACATTTCTAAACATGAAAACACCCAAAAGAAACATGCTCAGATGGCAAATAGCCCTACAGGAATATAGGGGTAATATGATTTTTGTACACAAAGATGGAAATATTCACAAAAATTCAGATGGAATTAGTATATGGACATTTCCAAATAGCAGTGAAATTCCTGCTTATGTGCCAGAAGAAGCTTTCCCACAAATCCAAATAGAAGGAATAAGTGTTATAGACCTGAACACTACCTTCTTTGAAGAAGTAAGTAACAGAAATACTCAGCAGAAAAATTGTAGGATATTATGCCAATTACTTACTAAATACTCTAAAGAGAACTCCTTGATTCATGCCTTGGATTAAATATGGAAGAAGTCATATGATTAAGGAGGATTTCATTGACTTTATGGCATAATCTACCATAGAACCAAACACACATGTGTAATGACAGTTGTGGAAAAATCCTTGATTAATCTTGTATTAAAAGAATGCCATGACAGTCCATTCTCAGGACACCTATCTGAGGACAGAACAAGGGACAAAATTGAGACCTGAATATGGTGGCCAATGTGACAGAAAGATGTTTCAGAATATTGACAAAGCTGTGATAGATGTCAAAAGGCAAACAAATCCACTGGAAAAAAACTTGGAAATATGATTAAAATCCAAGAACCCAGGAGACCTTGGGAAAATGTCCATATGGATTGTGTAACTGGCCTACCACCAGGAAGTGATCAAAGCTACACTTCCTTCCTAGTGATTGTTGTCATTTTCAGCAAGACTCCAATCTTTTTTCCATTTCAAAAGGATGACACAGCCATGGATACAGTTCTTCTGATATGGAATAGAGTATTATAATGGACTGGCATATTCACAAACATCATTAGTGACAGAGATCCCAAATTTACCTCAGCACTGTGGAAAAACCTTCACCAATTATTTGGAACAAAGTTATCCTTCTCTACAGCTTACCACCCCCAAACTGATGGTCTAGCTAAAATAATGATCCAAACTTTGAAAGGAATGGTCAGAAGAGTTTGTGAATATGGCCTAAAATTCAAAGATTTTTATGTATTCAAAAATGATTTGTGTTACCTTCTACATTCACTTAAATTAATATATAAAACATCAATTAATTAAAGTACCAATAAGACGACTTCTATTCCAGAAAAAGGATGAAATCCTGGACTAACCCAAGATTCCTTGAGGAGATATTAGGTTTCAATAGATCCCACAGCTTCCAGCTTCAAAATAATTCTAGAAAAAGCTAGAAAGAATTCAGTGAGGTGCATGGGGGACTCATTTTCATACGCCAAAGACAAATGGGACAAGTCACATGCTACTACAGACTGCAAAGTAGGAGATTTAGTACTTGTATCTACCACTAACTTCAACAAAATGAAAGGATAAAAGATACTTGAAGACTCTTTTTCAGGACCTTTTGTTATCACATCCCTCAATGGGGAAAATGCTTTTGAAAGATAATTGTCTGGGGAACTTAGTAATAAGCATCCTACATTTCCAGTGAGCTTGATAAGGCCTTAAAAATCTCGTGATGCTGAAAAATTTCATTCAAGGATCAAAGTTCCCCAACATATACCACTTGTTGAGCCATCTGGTGTTAAGAAAATCACCAAAGCTCTCAAAGAAAGAAAATTGCAAACTAAGAAAGTAAGGGAGTACCTTGTTAGGCACGGTGACCCAGCATGTGAAGCTGAATGGTTGGCAGAAAAAGACACACCTGAAGCAACCAAAATTCTCAGAAGGTTCAGAAACATTAGAACTAACAATATTACAATGTAATTCTCTTTTTTCGGGGGAGGGAATGTGAGCCTTAGAGGTATTTGTATATATGCAAAAGACCACAAATAACAAAATTATGTTATTATTATAAATAAATAAGTTTCCTCATATTATACAAGTGAAATAAAAATATAAATAAAATTAAATAATTTAATTTTAATTTAAAATCAAAATTACATTGAAATTTAAAATTGTAAAAATACACTTTTACTTGGAAAAATTAAGTAAAAGTAAACTTTCAACAAAAATATTTTTGGAAAAAAATTGAAAGAAATTTGTTATAAATTATTATCCAATAAATAAACTCATGAAAATTACTTTAACATTGGAGTCCTCATGAAAAATATAAAATTAAACAAAAAATAAGGTGGGTTCACCTCTGGGTGAAAACTCTGTAACTCAACTCTAAATAAGCTTAAATTGAGTTTTTAGCATTTTCTGTATGAAAATCTGAAAATCTTCAAAAGCTAAATTCAACTCACACTATATGTGGTGTCAATCATCAATTTTCGTGTTAAAATTGGGCTGTGGTGTGTAGTTTAGAAGGTATGAGGAAGTAAAATGTCAAAATGTGAATATGTATTACATAAGTGAAATTTCATTTATATATGAGGTATCAATTATTATGGTTGTTTACTGTAAAAACTCAATTTAATTCGATATGTAAACTACAAGTATGATACATGATGAGGAATTAAAGAAAAATAAATTGGAAAGATTAATTTTGGGGCGCAAATGAATATGGGCTCCAAGGGTGCCAGACTCCCCCAAATTCCTTTCTGACAGGTGTGGGATGTCAAAAGTAACACAAACGTTCATCAATTTTGGCCTTGAATTGAGTCACAGGGTCTGTGTAAGGTTTTTCTATAGAACTCTTGATAATAGTAACAAAATCAAGAGTACTATGACTGTCCTCAATAGAAATATATAATATAATACAATATTATAACCACAAATTTAAATATAATTATTAAAAATAATTATATAAAAAAAAAAAATTTGATTATTATTATAAAAATATATTAATAAAAAAAATATAATAATTATAATAAATTATAATTATTCTATTATTGTTATAGTCACTGACAGTTATAACAATAAGAATTGTAAAGCTCTTAATGAGACAATTACACGTGGAAATATGAATATTAACCACTTATAAATAATATAAATATTATTTATAAAAGAATTATAACACACACTGTGCAGAAAGAATTCTTATAGAATAAAATTCTATATAAAAAAACTAATACTAGATAAAAAAGATATAGAGCTTTAGAGAAAACTTACTTATTATATTTATTTAATACAACAAGTTAAACAACAACAGTTATTATATTAAATAATTATTATAAGTTAAAAACACGCCTAAAATCAATAATTTTAAGGATAAAAGACTTTTTATGATAAAATTCAAGATTAAAGAGTTTTTAAGAGGAATTTGTGGATTTTAAAAGATATTTAAGATGAAACTTTTATAATATAAAATATATTATTGATGATTACAACAATAATCTGAATTCTATGACTTCAATTCTTTAATTTACACTTAATAAAGAATAAAATAACTTAAGAATTACTTTAATAATAATATTTTATAAATAATAAAACTTTACCTGTTTAAATTTCTAATATGATTGGATTGATAATGAATGATGGACAAAACAGTGATGAAAAGACTCTTTTTATGTCTTCAGAGCAGCTATCATGATTCATAATGAATATAGAGGGCGTGCTCAGGTAAAAACTGAAAAACCATACTTAAAAACAAAGTTCTTAACTTAAGGCAACTTTTTTTTAATGCCAACTTAAAGTTACCAGTGCTATTCTTAACTCCATGTAGCTTTAATCCTCATTTAAACTAATTATTTTAAGTTTTTAATATAAATAAACTTATTTATATTAAAGTTCATCATATGAAAAACTTAAAAACAGAGTTTCAAGCAGAAATATCCGAAACTCAATTTTTAATTAATTTTTGAAGAAATCATAATTTTTTTGAGCTTAATTAAAAGAGTAAATTTCCAGGCTAATTACCCAGGAAATTTATTTATAAAAGATACTTAAAATTTAAGTTATATATAGATAATATTAAATTCCAATCTGTGTGAAATTTTCAAGCAAATCCATTAAGATTTGGTTTTTCAATGAATTTTTGAAGTTATTGCTATTTTTCCACATAAAATAGCAATACACACCAAACCTTAGCTTTTGATAAGGTTTTGATGCTTGTAACTTTAAAGTTTTAAGCTTATTTAAGGCTTTTTAAGCTTTATTAAGCTTTGAAAGTTCTCAAAACCTTGATTTCAAGCCTGCATATTGGGATTTACCCTTTGGCAGCTTGAAATTCCTGTCCAAATTGGGATAAAACCAGTTTAAACCTTAAGGTTGGATCAAAGTCTAATCTTAAAGTTTAAATAAGGTTGAAAATCCTCCAATACAGGTGGACGACCTTAATTGAATCATTGCAGATCCAAAAAGTTGGGTACCCCAGCTCTATTTGGTCTTTTTCCTTTGTCCCACCTTTTTGCATGGGTTTTGCCCTTTTATTTATTTAAAGCCATACCATGGCTTCAAACCCTTTTAAATTGAGCTCACGCAGGATTTAAATTCTGTATGGCAGATCCTTAGCCAATTCAGTAAATATACACCACACCTCAATTTTAACTAAAATTTTGGTAAGTCTGCATTAACCTTATGCAACTTTAAATTTAAGCTTATTTAATTTTAAATTTAACAAATTTAAAAAAATGTTAAAAAAGTTAAATTAGTACTGTGAGATTCTTAAATCTTCTAATAACACAAGAAATAAGTGTTTTTGGGTATAATACCTTATGGATGTACCCTAGGTTATTTTTGGTGTAGAATCCAAAAATGACATAATATTTATAGCTTTGTTTATCCAAAATAAAGTTATACTTATTTTTTGTTATTTTTTATTTTAAGTTAAACTAAAAAGTCTGTTTAAGACAAAATTAGCTGTTTATAAAATCATTTGTGGCCTTATGGGTATGTTATACATACCTCACAGGCTCACATTCCCTACCACCAAAAAAAATTGTACCACAATTTTTCTTTTGTAGTTTACCCCCAAGTTATTTGGGGGGGTATAATCCACTGTCCAACCTCTCTACTTATACTTTTAAGTATGTAAAGCACACAATTCAAACTTTTTATCAAGAAATTGGTCTTCTCTCATGTCTGAATCTTCTGAGAAACCTTTGGGAATCAGGTATTTTGCTTTCTACAATCCACTCATCTTCATGTTGTGGATTTTTATACCTGACTAAGTATTCTCTTTCATTTTTTCCCCTAAGTCTTCTTTCTTTCAAGACTTTTAGTACCTTTTTCTCCTCACTTAGATCTAGTGGGGGTACTTCTAAGGGTGTTTCATTTCTTAAAGGCAATAATTCCTTGTCACTTTAAGTGTAATGCTTTACTAGACTGACAGGGAATGTTGGATGTTTATTTTCCAGTTCTCCTGACAGTTCTACTTGTACTGCATTTGTCCCATGAAGGGCTTTAATAATAAATGGTCCTGCAAAGGAATCTTTCAATTTCTTTTGGCCTTTAATATTATTAAAGTTCAAGGTTGAAACTAGTATTAAGTCCCCTACTTTGAATTCTGGGGTTTTATGACTTTTATCCCATTTCTGCTTAGCATATTCAAAGGCATCATTCATGCTTTGATTTGCATGATGTCTCACTTTATCAAGCAATAGCTTAAAGCTTGAAGCAGTTGGATGAATGTCAACCAGATCTTTCTTCAAAGTATCAATTGGAAGTTTGGGGTTCCATCCTTTTTCCAACATTGCAGGGGTCTTGCCTGTTGAAGCATGGATGGAGGTCTTATAGGCTAATTCCAATTCTGGTATAATAGTACACCAATCATGGGTAAAGCCATCAGAATCTTTAAACTCCATGCCATAAGCACAAAATCTTCTGATCATGTCCTCAAGGGTTTGATTCATTCTTTCTGCTAACCCATCTGTTTGTGGATGGTATGCTGTTGAGAATGATAATTTTGTACCCAAAAGCTTATGTAAATTAGTCCATAAGGCTGATGTAAATTTTGGGTCTCTGTCACTAATGATATTTTTAAAGAGACCAGTATGGGATATTACTCTATTCCAGATCAAAAGAGCTGTATACATAGCTGTGTCATCTTTGTGACATGGTAAAAAGATTGGTGTTTTGCTATATCTGTCTAAAATACCAAGACATTAATTGTAACTTTTATCACCTCCAGGTGGTAATGCGGTTACCCAATCCATGTGAACCACTTCCCATGGGGTACTTGGTTCTTGGATATGGATCATCAGACCAAATCTTTTACCAGTAGCTTTATTGGCTTTCTGGCATCTATCACAACTATGACAGTACTCAATGACATCTTTTCTCCAAGATGGCCACCAGGCACATGTCTTAATTCTTTCCATTGTTCTGTCTTCAGACAGATGTCCAGAATAAATGTTATCATGGCATTCTAGTAGTATTGTGTTAATCAACATTCTACTACATAGGACCATGACACATGTGTGTTTAGATCTATGATATAGTATACTATCAAACAAATGGAATCTTCCATTATCATAAGATATTTTCCAAATATCATACAGAGAATTAGCCAATTCTGCATCTTTGCAATATTTGTCAAGTAGAGCAGTAAGTATATGGCAATTTTTATCTTGCTTATAGCTTTCTCTAACTTCCTCAAAGAATTCTGTTCCCACATCTGTGATGTTAATTCCTTCAATTGGGATTTGAGGTTATGCACTTGTAGGAACATAGGCAGGATTTTTAGGTGTATTGGGTAATGCCCATCTACTTAAGCCATCAGCATTCCTGTGAATATTTCCAGCTTTATGTACTATGGTCATATTGCCTCTATACTCCTGTATAGCAATCTGCCATCTTAACATGTGTCTGTTTGGATTTTTCATGTTAAGAAGTGACTTTACTGTGTTACAATCAGTAATTAATTCAAACACACTACCATCAAGATAGTAATGAAGTTTTTCCAGAGCCCAAACAAGGCAAAGGCACTCCATTTGGCTAGCTCCATATCTGGCCTCAGTACGTTTAATTTGTCTTGAAATAAAACAAATTGGACCTTCATAAGGCTTTTCATTGACAATTTGAACTTGATGAAGAGCAGCTCCTAGACCTTCACCACATGCATCAATATACAGCTTGAAAGGAAGTTTCCAGTCTGGCATCAGTAATAATGGTGCATTGGTCAAGGCATACCTGATTTTATCATATGCTTGAATTCTTTCTTGAGTCATTTCAAAAACAGTTTGTTGATCACAAATTCTGTATAATGATCTGGCATGGATTGAAAAATCTTTAAGGTGTTGCCTGTAATAACTGGCAAAACCTAAGAAAGAAATCATTTCTTTTTTGTTCTGGGGCATCTGTTTCAGTAAAACTGCAGCCACTTTGTTCTTATCAACACCAAAACTTAGTCATGAGACTACATGTCCTAGAGATTTTAACTCATGAAACCCAAAATTACATTTTTTAAGAGAAATTTTCATGTTCACTTGTAGAATTTTCTTAAGTACTAATGAAAGTCTCTCTAAATGTAATTGCCAGGTTTCTGAACAAATAATAATGTCATCAATATAAATGATTAACCATCCCTCTGATAATTCATGTGGGAAGATAGTATTCATCATTCTTTGGTAATGAGAGGGTGCATTTTTAATACCAAAAGGCATCCTTAAATATTCATAAATACCACAATGAGCAATTGTTCTCAATAATTTCCTAGCATGAGGTGTCAAAACATTCTGGTGAAAGCCTTTTAGAGCATCCATGGAAGTGATGAATCTTTCTTTGGATAATTGAGTCAAAGTCTCATGAATTCTAGGGATTGGATACCTGTCTGGGATAGTATAGGTATTCAGTGCTCTAAAATCACCAACCATCCTTGACTTATCATTATGCCAAGGAATGATTACTGGAGTTGTGACTTCTACCTCCTCATTGTGTCCAACTTTTCTAAGAACTCCCAGTTTCATTAGTTCATTAATATGATTTTCTAATGCTTCTCTAGCCCTAGGGCTAGCTGGGTAAGCTGGTCTTCTTAATAGTGGCGGATAAGGCCTTTCCACATTAAGCATAATGTCCACCTCATGGCCTTTTATAGCCCCGAGTGGTTCATTATCTGAAGCAAAGGCTTCCCTGTATTGAAATAAAATTTCAATAAGCTCTTCCTTCATTTCCAGTGTTAACTCAGGACTAATTTGTGCTTCAATTAATTGATTTGATACAAATTTTTCCTTAGTAACATTTTTTACTTGTTTAATGACAGTAATTTCTCTTTTTTCAAGAGGAAAAGTAAATTTTTGTCTTTTATTTTCCCCTATAGTGAAATACCTGTCTTTATGATTATTAATATCAATACCATAAATATTGAGATAATCATTCCCAAGTATAAAGTGTTGTGAAGTACAATTATTCATAACAACAATTTCAACTTTCAGTCTTATACTTCCTGCAGGATGATGAAATATGATTTCTGCTTCAAATATACCCAAGGGGTGCATATTTTGGCTAGCACTTGTGAATGTTATACCTTCAATTGGCATTAATTTTTCTTGCCAATTGGTATAAATTTTGTCAAGATAATCTTTTCCAACACAAGTGCAAAAAGCACCTGAGTCTAGATGTATCTTGGCTTCTGTGTTATTTATCACAATATTAGTGATACAAGATGACCCAGCTGTATAACCTTTACCTCTGGTAGGTTTGGATTTTTGCATCTTGGCATCTTGCACATGTATGAGATCCATAAATTCATCACTATACTGTGGTAAGTGAGTATGTACCTCAGTGACCTCAAAAGAGACATTAATGTTCTCTATACTAAGTTCTTCTGATACTTCTTCTTCTTCTGAATGCCCAGAATCACTTTCATGTAAAGATACATCAGTTTCTTTTGTGTCTTCCACTTTCTCAACATTTATCTCATTGACTCTTGTCTTTTTTGGACAAGTGTTTGCCAAATGAGATGTTCTTCCACATTTATGACATTTCAAAGGAGGTCTGTCATGTGGTTTATTTGGCTTTGAAATTGGTTTCCCACTAGTCTTGTTGTCTATTGGGGTTTTGGACCAATTTCTTCCAATTTTTGTTCTAGTAGTGATGTCCTCCATAGCATTGATATAATCTTCTGTAGAGCAAGGCTCAATACATCTGCTTCTTATAGCATGCTCAAGGTCACCACCACATTTTCTTGATATCCTTTTATGTACCATTGTTCCAGACATATCAGGATGAAGGGCAGTTAACCTGTCCTTCTGTTTAAGAAACCAAGTCATGGGCCTGTCCCTCTCAATATTAAAAATGGCTTCTTCAAAAGAATTTTCCATTCTAAATCTCCAGGAATCATTTTCCCATTTGGAAATAATTTGTTCTTTCCACCAAGGCCAAGAATGTTTACCATGGTCTTGTCTCATTTTATAATACCATTTCTTTGCTGATTTAGTAAATAATGAGTGTAATCTGGCACTTATGTATTCATCTGGTATGTTAAAGTCTTCTTTGAACATATCAATTGTTTTCATAAATTCCATATGATTATATTCTCCTTCACCACTGAAGGTTGGCCATGCCTCTAATCTTGGAATGTCCTTAAAATTGCAAGCAGTTTCCACATCATGACTTGAAATTGTATGATTTAAATCATTATTCAAGTTAAGAACATTTCTATCAAGAATTGGTGTGGATTGCCTTGGCAATTCATTTTTTAGTGATATATTATTAATACTTGATTGAATGTCTTCTTTCAATTCAAGTCTTGCTTTATCACTTTTTTCCAATTGTTCTTGAAAAAGAGCTGCATTGTGACCAGTAGAATTTTCCAAGCTTTGAACTTGTATTTTCAATTCTCTTAACTGTCCAGTTATAAAAGAAATTGAGTTCTCATCTGGTTGATTGAGTAAGGTAGCTTTAGACTCAAGTCTTTCACAAATTTGCGTCAAAGACACAATATTGTCTTTATTAACATTTTCAAGGCCAATAATAGTCTTTTGTTGTTCTTTCACTTTTAATATCTCATTAACCAACTTCTGTTGGACATAATCAAATGCTTTAAATTTTGCCATAATTTCTTTATTACAAGATTCAAAGTGAGTTACAAGTTTTACAAGATCTATTTCTTTGGGAAAGATTGATTCAATCTTTCCTCCTCCTTGTTTTTGAATTCCATCAAGGTTCTTGCCATATTGAACACATTGTCCATGGCTGTCTTTTCCTTCTTTGGGATTCTGTAATTCTGAGGTTAAGGCTTGTTCCACTTGGGATTTTCCTTTCCCTTTGCCTTTTGCTTGCCCTTCTGGCTGGTTTTTGGGGATTTCTTGGGCTTGTTTGGCACTTGTTGAGGCGGATGTTTGCTGGTGGATGCTTGAGGAGCTTCCACTGGGCTGGTTTCCTTGCCTTGGGCCAACTTCTTCTTCTGAGCCTCTGATAAAATGCTTTGGTTTTTCAACCAAGCTTTTATCTGTTGGACTTGTCCTTTGACAGACATGGGTGTCCAACCCATCAGAAGGTCTTCTGTCTTTTCTGGTCCCATTAGCTTCTTCACTTGAAGATAAGAGTTCATGGTGCCTATCCAAAGACTTGGGACAAGTTCCCACTCCTGTTGTTTTGACGCCAAGAACCAGTTCTTCCATTGGGATTGATAAATCTCCACGACTGCTTGTTGGAAATGGTTCAGGTCTAACAGTAATAGCAGTTATGTCAGCTTCTGGACTCTCAATAAGAGGTTCAAAGGTGCTGGCTAACCTTTGGGAACTGGTGGAAGTTCTGACATCCTCCATTTGTGCCTCTCCTCTGGGAAGACATTCTTGCCTTTTGGATTTGTGGCTGGAATGTCCTGGTCCAGATCCATTTGATTGGATGGAGTAGTTTCTTCCACTTCTAGTAGGAGTCATTTCACGTCAATTTTAATAAAAAATAGAGGAAAATTGAATTCAATTCACCTGTAGGACCTTTAAAGGGCTCTTTGGTTATCAAACCCCTTGGTGCTGGAGTGGTTTGAATTTCAATACTGGACTCTGAGGTTTCAGAGTCTGAAGAATTTTCTCTGATGGAAGACACTAGAGAAAATTAAAAATATAAGTTATTTTATCAAATAATAAAAATAACTTATAAACTCAACTTATTAAATAAAGTTGTTTTAATGTAATTTATGGCAAATTACGTCAAAAATAAAGAAAAATGTCTAAGATAAAAAAAAAAGTTTTTTAGTAAAGATTTTTATTTTTGAAGATTTTTTATTTGATTTATTATTTTCTTTAAAGAAATAATAATTATGCAATTAACAAGTTAATTAATCAAAATTTTATTATTATTCACTTTATACTAGAATAACTCAAAGAATAAATTTCAAGTCTGTGATGTGAAAAAGCCACTAGTCAGACAAAAGAAATTTATTCCAAGTCACTCAATAGTATATTGTTTCAAACAATATTCTTAAGAAGAAAATAACTTTATTAATATTATAAAGATTATTTATAAGGGATAAGTCCCAAAAAAGCCAATATTAAGATAAATATGGCAATTTTACGTCAAAAAACAGTAAAATAAGGTCTAGAATATGATTTATGTCCCAAAAGTTGGTTTAAAATCACGGCCAGGCCCCCAAATGTAAGGTTTGTCTATGAAACTCTTGATAATAGTAACAAAATCAAGAGTACTATGACTGTCCTCAATAGCAATATATAATATAATACAATATTATAACCACAAATTTAAATATAATTATTAAAAATAATTATATAAAAAAGATAAATTTGATTATTATTATAAAAATATAATAATTATAATAAATTCTAATTATTCTATTATTGTTATAGTCACTGACAGTTATAATAATAAGAATTGTAAAGCTCTTAATGAGACAATTACACGTGGAAATATGAATATTAACCACTTATAAATAATATAAATATTATTTATAAAAGAATTATAACACACACTGTGCAGAAATAATTCTTATAGAATAAAATTCTATAAAAAAAAACTAATACTAGATAAAAACAATATAGAACTTTAGAGAAAACTTACTTATAATATTTATTTAATACAACAAGTTAAACAACAACATTTATTATATTTAATAATGATTATAAGTTAAAAACACGCCTAAAATCAATAATTTTGAGGATGCAAAACTTTCTATGATAAAATTTAAGATTAAAGAGTTTTTAAGAGGAATTTGTGGATTTTAAAAGATATTTAAGATGAAACTTTTATAATATAAAATATATTATTGATGATTACAACAATAATCTGAATTCTATGACTTCAATTCTTTAATTTACACTTAATAAAGAATAAAATAACTTAAGAATTACTTTAATAATAATATTTTATAAATAATAAAACTTTACCTGTTTAAATTTCTAATATGATTGGATTGATAATGAATGATGGACAAAACAGTGATGAAAAGACTCTTTTTATGTCTTCAGAGCAGCTATCATGATTCATAATGAATATAGAGGGCGTGCTCAGGTAAAAACTGAAAAACCATACTTAAAAACAAAGTTCTTAACTTAAGGCAACTTTTTTTTAATGCCAACTTAAAGTTACCAGTGCTATTCTTAACTCCATGTAGCTTTAATCCTCATTTAAACTAATTATTTTAAGTTTTTAATATAAATAAACTTATTTATATTAAATTTCATCATATGAAAAACTTAAAAACAGAGTTTCAAGCAGAAATATCCGAAACTCAATTTTTAATTAATTTTTGAAGAAATCATAATTTTTTTGAGCTTAATTAAAAGAGTAAATTTCCAGGCTAATTACCCAGGAAATTTATTTATAAAAGATACTTAAAATTTAAGTTATATATAGATAATATTAAATTCCAATCTGTGTGAAATTTTCAAGCAAATCCATTAAGATTTGGTTTTTCAATGAATTTTTGAAGTTATTGCTATTTTTCCACATAAAATAGCAATACACACCAAACCTTAGCTTTTGATAAGGTTTTGATGCTTGTAACTTCAAGGTTTTTAAGCTTTATTAAGCTTTGACAGTTCTTAAAACCTTGATTTCAAGCCTGCATATTGGGATTTACCCTTTGGCAGCTTGAAATTCCTGTCCAAACTGGGATAAAACCAGTTTAAACCTTAAGGTTGGATCAAAGTCTAATCTCAAAGTTTAAATAAGGTTGAAAATCCTCCAATACAGGTGGACAACCTTAATTGAATCATTTCAGATCCAAAAAGTTGGGTACCCCAGCTCTATTTGGTCTTTTTCCTTTGTCCTACCTTTTTGCGTGGATTTTGCCCTTTTATTTATTTAAAGCCATACCATGGCTTTAAACCCTTTTAAATTGAGCTCATTATGGATGTACCCTAGGTTATTTTTGGTGTAGAATCCACAAATGACATAATATTTATAGCTTTGTTTATGCAAAATAAAGTTATACTTATTTTTTGTTATTTTTTATTTTAATTTTAACTAAAAAGTCTGTTTAAGACAAAATTAGCTGTTTATAAAATCATTTGTGGCCTTATGGGTATGTTATACATACCTCACAGGCTCACAGTCTGTGACTCAATTGATGATGAGCTTTTGATACCAACCTGTGAAGTTTTAACTGTTGCCAAGAGGGTAAAGTTACCCTTAAGTTAAAACAATCTCATTAAAAACTTCTTTAACTGTTTTGGATGTCTCTTACACACATTCTGACGTGTTTTGGAGCTTGAAATCAGGTATTACCATAGCAATGGCTGATTTAAGGGTCTAAAATGGCTTAAAACGGCTAAAGGGGGCTAAACCCAGCCTTTTTTTGGTCCAAAGAAGGGCTCAATGATGCCATAATTGTCTTTTCTGTTTTCATAGTGTTTCTCACACTGATTAGAGTAAATTTTACCTTTGGAATAAGAAAATTGGTGGCTATTAAAGAATTTCTTCTTTGCCCCACTTTTCTCTTCATTTTAGAATCTTTTCCTTTTATAATTAGTTTAATCATTGTTAATCCAATCAATAAAGAATTCCAACCACCATTTTTAAATTATTTTGAACCTCTTACCCATGTGAGAAAATTATTATAATCATTTATTGTAACTCTTATAATCATTTTTACCCTTGAACCTCACCAAAAGTGAATTAAAGCATCTTTAATCACCATTAACTTTGTCACTTTGTTTGCAAATTCACTCTGGTCACTTTTGGGCAAGATTTATCTTTAATATCCTTTTTAAATACTGTTTCTTCTATTAATTACCTGCAGTCCTTTTCTTGATTAATTCCAATTTCCATTTCTCTTGAAGAAATTTCTTTTGTAGCCTTGAATATCTTTTGTAGAGTATTTTTGGATAAATATTTAATTTTGGTAAAACAATAAATCTTCATAATATTATTTTTATATAATAAGAGAGTTATAAGCAATAAGCTTGGTGTTCTTCCTTCTGATTTCTTAAACTTTACTATTCTTAATCAAATTTTACCTTATACAAATCTTGAGGACAGGAAAAGTACTTGATTTTCAATAAAATCTTCATATCCACACCTTACAATTGGTCCCTCAACATAACCATTGATACCAGTGGCCTCAGCCAGTCAGTTGAGAAATTGCCTTTAACACAATTAAGTTCTTTAAAATAAATACCAAACTTTAAACACCCCTAATAAGATCTCACCAGGGATTTCTGAGGCTATAAGAACTCAAGAGACTCCTAAATTATGAAATAAGAGGCCAAATTTAGATACAAATTCCAAATTCACTTTTTCTTACTATGAAAGTATTTGTACCTAAATTGAGGTCTTTGGTAAACCCACAGAATCCCTTACATTATTCTTCCATAAATTAGTAAAGAAACATAAGATATCCCATAATAGCACTGTTAATTCCATTAATGAAATAAATGAAATTGTTAATATCACTAATGCAATTAATTTCATTCATTTTTTCTATGCCATAAATGTCATTGATATCATTTATGGAATTTTTGATTCCATAGATTTCACTTACAGAATTTTTGATGCCATTAATGCCATTTATTGCATTTTTCAGGCCATACATGTCACTTGTGGAATTTTTGCTGCCATTAATGACATTTATTGTATTTGTGATGCAATTTGGTTCATTTATGGAATGTTTGATACCATCAAATTAATCTACAGCATTTTTGATAGAATTCATGTGATTTAAAATGCCATATATGTAATTTTTAATCTAATTACAAAAATGAACAAAAATATATAAAAAACCACTTTTGGAACTACAATTGTTCAACCCAGAAACTTTCACAAAAATATGGCTTTCTGGCTTTGGTTCTCAAAATTGAAACCTTATTTTGAAAAAATTAAGGAAATTCATAAGTGGGGAGTTTTTCAATTAATTTTTGGATAAAGTTGGTCAATTCAGAGAAATTTGGCAAAAAAATAATTATGAAAAAGCTTGAGGCTATTAGCATCCCACAAAAAGGAAAGAAATTTGAACAAAAAACCGAGAAATTCCTCAAAACTTTACCTGAGGAATCCTTTATAAAAAAAGATGACACTTACATGTTTTGGCCATAAATTGGTAAAATCATGTAAGGGATTAGGTTTTTTTACTAAAAGCTTACGTTCTTTTACCTATTTCTTCAAGTTGGAGAATATTAAGTGTTTCAAAGCTAAATAAGCTATCTCAACTAACACCTTGATATGACTGGCAATAAATAATGAAAATATTTCACCATGTACAATAAAAATTATCTTTCAGGACACCCATGGACTAATACCCCAGGATAAGCCTTGAAATACAAAAAAATGGGTATGGAATTTGCATAGAAATCAGAGATTCTATTCCTATTTTACATTTGAACCAACTATGTCTTTTAAATGGGGTAAAATCTCAAATTTCTGGGTCCTTTGAGCAATATGGGAACAGGAAAGGTTGTTCCTGAGAGTGGAAGTGAAGATTAATTTGATAAAGAAGATCAAAGTACACCAATAATTAAACTGACTTGGGCTTATCTACCTATGGGGAAAGAGAATAGGCTATAGCTTGAGACCAAGCTACTTCTCAAATACCCAGCCATCTGAAACAAAAGTGTGGCCATTGGCATTCTGGGTACACCAAAATGAAATGCAGAATTATTCCACAAAAAAGTGCAGCTAAAAGAATAAAAGTTTAAGAATAAGTAAGAAGAGCACTATGATACACAATTGTGGCTCATATAGAGCTGTATAGGTTCCATAGATCATGAATTTATTGATTAAAAGGAGCATAAGCAGGAGGAGTAGAAATTTATAAATGAAAGTTAATTTCAAATTCAGGAGTTAAGAATAGAAAATTGATGACTATTGAAGTAAAGCAAGTTTAAGCAGTAGGTGAACTCAAGAGAAGATCAATAATTTCTGGATGAAAAGGAGCTCAAGAGGATATATAGTGATAGTAAATATCAACTCAGGTATGAGAAGAAAAACTTATTAAAATTAACAGAAATATGAATTTAAAAAAGATTACCAAGATGATAATACATCAAGTAAGAAAAAAGGAGGCCAGACTTATGAAATTTCAGGAGTGGGAGGCCTTGTGTAGATCTTGAGAGGAGTTTGATAATCTCATCATGATAGCATATATGGATAAATGCTTCTTATTCTTATTTTTTTAAGTAAATTCTTATTCAATGATTGATTCAAAAGGATTTTAAGAGAATTTTATGTACCCTTTAATACATTAAAATCAAAAATCTATGGTCAATTTCTTTCAGAATATTTCCTCAAGAGTAATTATGACCTAAATTTTTTTTTCAGACTACAAAAAGAAACAAGGAAATTAAACTAATTCCAAATTTTATATATGTGGCCCTCTAAGCTCGTTCAAGTGCTTCTGGGGCTATGTCATTATGATGCACAGTCTCCAGAGAAATATTGGGTACTAAGAGCCATGAAAAAGAGGAAGACCCTGGGGTCAGGTGCTGCAGGTCGAACATGTATTTAACCTGAAATGAAAAGGAATTAAAGATTACCACGAAAATTGATTTGTTTATGAAAAAGAATTTTTGAATTTTATTTTGTCTCATTACAGTTGTGTGAATCAAAACTGAAATATTTGGAAGATCTGGGTGTTCTATACATACTACTTGAGGAATGAATAGATCACCTATAATATCAAAACTTCTTGAATTTTTTTTCAAAAATATTAAAGATAGATCTTAAGCATATATTGTAAAAAAAGAAATATTTTTGGATGAATTTTATTTTTTTCTAATCTTTAAGATTAATATATTAATAAATCCTTACCCATTTCTTGAATCCCTAGAATTTTTACCTTTATTTTTTGAGAAAAATATATTTATACTACTTTATTCAGGAAAAAATAATCATAATTTCAAATTTCAAGATCACTACTAAGTACTAATAGAACTAGCTTTCAGGGGATTTGATCCTATAATATAGAGTTGGAACAATTCTTGTTTTTATTAAAGACTAAAGTTTGGTTATTCCAATTCCTAAATTATAATACAGTTAAATTTTACGGATATTTTATAATTCAAAGGAGTGGGGAAATACGTATGTAATAAATTTAGCCAAATTCTCTCTTCAAGCTTGGAATTTGAGTAACAAATTAGAGAATCTAAGCTTATACTTGATAAACATTTTCAAAAGCTGATTTATGAATCTTGGATTAAAATTTGACTTCATCAAGTAATATGATAAAATTTCATTATAAGATTCTTATAAAGCTCTTTTAGACAAACAGAGATCATAAAGTCTTTCTTATAACCAAAGTATTACATTTTCTGAAGATAATGAAGTGAAAATGGTAAGAATATATGAAAACCCGCTGTTCAATCACCCTCAGCTCTCCTTAAATGATCCCACTTCCCTTTTGGCTATGATTTAAGTTTCCCATGACATTATTGATAATGATCTCATTGAACACACATGAAATAAAAAACTTAAATTGCAGAACCTGAAATTTGAAATGTTCTCATATTGAATACAAAAGTTTCAAATATGCAATCAGCTTCACAAATACTTCTTATCAATTAAGAAGAGATTATGTCTTGAAAGAAATATTCATAAGAGAGTATGCTTCTCATTCTTCTTCAATATTAAAACAATCTTTGCCACCAATATATGTTCAAAAAGACCTTAATTCAAGAAATTGACACCCAATGAAGAGATTTCATTACCAAATACTTTAGAAATGGCCGGAATAAAATATTCTCTTACCTGATTTTGAAGCTTTCCTTCAGAAATTAATACAACATACAAATTCTGTTGTGGCAATCCATACCATTTGTTTTCACCAGGCTCAAGCTCATAGTAGCCCATGAAAGCAGTAATTTCAACCAACAGGCAGACTTACAGTAAAGTTTTAAACCAAAAGGTCAATTTTACAGAAAGCAGAAGGATTTGATTCATAATATCATGGCACAGGCACAAAAGGGAAGCTTATGTTTTAAAATAAATTATTTAATTTCACTATGCATATGTAAAAAATCAAGCTAAATATAGCAAACTAGTTACACCAAGAAAGGTACCACCCTGTAAATTACACCCCATACCAATATTTAAACCCCTCTTATAGCCACTGGACTCATGCAGAAGGAAAATGACACCTGCATGCATCAAACAGCCACCTTGCATTAAAAATAGGAAATTCACATGATGAAAAGCTCAACCCCATGGAATTCCTGAAATTTATTTCCAGAACAGCCAAAGGAGTACCTTATCTTATATCCACAGTAACCCTACTTAGAAAAGCCCTAAGTTGAGAATGACACAACCATAAAAGTTTATGAAAGGCAATTAATGACCTTGTTTGGCACATAATCAAGTACCTGGAAATTCTTCACAATACTTAAACACTCATGCAAGTAAAATCTAGTTACAGAAGGCTGCATTCAGTACACACCTTCATTTAAATATTGACCACATGACTATGCAAAGAATGTGTTAAACTAAAAAAAAACAGCATTTCCTGCACAAAATAAAATGAATAAGTGCAAGAAATCACAACCTGACTTCAATTTAAAGTTTCAAAAGAGACAAAACAGCCATGACACTTTCATAAATTACATAGCCCTTTCCACCAAGCCTAAAAAAATGACGTATGCAAGGAAAATGAATATTCATCATGTGATACTGCCCCCACCAAAAGCATATCATGTGACAGAAAATAGGCTGTTCAAAAGAAAAATCCACATAAAAAATGAAATAACCTCATGCATGCAGGGAAACTCCAATAAGTTCATGTCATAACCAGCACACCAAAAAAGATTCATGTGATAATCTGAGGCTTTGCAGAAGAAAGATTATGATTGAACTTTAAATAACCTCACACAAGCAAGAAAATTCCTCACCAAAAACAAAGTTTCATGATGGAGTCAAGAGGATAAAAAGTGGAAAAGGAAATCTCCCATGTAGTTCCCGCTGGGCTCCCAAAAGGTATGAATAGAGGTGTCCTCTCCCCACAAATTTGGAAATCCCATATGCAAATTATATCCCCTGAACATTAAAAACACAGTGATAATTCAGCCCTCACATGGGAGGTAGTCCATAATAGTATAACTAATTTACTTTCCCAGTAGCTAAGCTCAGCAAAAGTATAGTTTTTGATATTTCCCAGTATCTAAGATCAGTAGAATCGTACTATTCAAAGAAAATTATTCAGTACCCAAGATTAGGGTTACTACTATTTCAAAATATTTTATCCAGTAAAAAAAACATTTATCAAGATTTAAAATTAACTTACCCCTTTAAACATCCAATATCAAACAATCTTACCTTTTAAATTTAACAAATAAAATTCTATCTTATTCTTAACCACTCTTCAAAAATAGTAAACCTTTGAAAAACCTTTCTACTCTATTATAACTTTACCTTAAAAAAATTACCATTATCAAAACCCATCAAATCCTCCAGAGCATTTTAAAAAACCCATCTTACCAATATCATGTTGTCAAGAGGAAACCACTCAGCCAAATTTAACCAGAAATAAAAAATTAAACAGACAATTATTTCATTAAAAATCTCAAAATTAACCAAATTACTGACATTATATTTTCTATCATATATTGAATAGGTCTGAGCTGAGACTACTTAATTTTTTCTTCTGCAGTTTTAAAGCCACTTAATAGTTTTATTTTGGTTTGTGACCTCAAAGGAAGATTTTTTTAAGTGTTTTAGGAGGGGCAGGAAATATACCCTTGTCACCCTTTGTTACAAGAGTTATTAGCAATTAAAAACTAGTTACCTGTTATTTTCCCCTCCAGGTTCTGCCTCATTTTAATCCCACACAAGAGGAGTTCTCACATCTTTTTACCAGATCTGAAGAAATGTGGTATGGAAAAATATGTAGAGAATTTCAAGATTGCTCAGAGCTCCTTACCCCTTTAAGTAATATAATCTGATTTTTGGACTATATTAGAGCTGGATGGATCTATTTAGCTTCAAAAATGGCTCCTAAATAATCTCTTTTGGGGTATTATTTCTGGTTTTCTTTAATATTTTAGTGTAAAAATGCTACAAACCACAATAATCTTCCTTGTATGCCCTCATACCAACACCAAAGGATTAAAAATACTCCCAGCTCAAAAGTCTACTCAGGCCAATTTATGTAGAGCTTAAGAAATTTTGGGAACATATCAAGTTTTCCAAATTGTTTAATTATATATGGTGCATTACTTATATTAATTGAAGACACCTTGGCCTTATTCAAGTCTGCAGGATTTGAATCCTATTCAAAAAACATATTCTGTGTGTACTTCAATCTATCAAGATCTCAGATTGATAATTTCAATGAATACACATGGCCCAAGAAGGATTTAAAGCTTCATAATAACTAGGGTCAAATATGCAAGGAATCCCAAAACTCTAACCAAAAGAAGAAAATATTACAGGAAAATGGAGCCAAATACACCATATTCGAGGCTTTTCCCTTATGGTAAAAAGCTCACAAAATGACAATGCATGTGATGAATAACTTTTCACTGAAAATATGAGAGACTTCAGTATTCCTTACCTCAATATTTCAGATTCAGAAAAACTCCATGAAAATATAAATTTAATATTTACACAAAAGTAGTTGAGCCAGAAAATCAGAATTGAATGAGGAAGCAGAGTAATCAACAAAAAAAGAGAAGAGATGATTTATCTGAGGTTAGTGTAAGCTACTCAAAGTGAAAAATGTCTTGACAATTCCTGAAGCTGCTCCTCATATTAAACTTGAGCCACCAACACCAATAGATAAGAGTTTTCTACAGAAGGCACGACAAGAAACATTTCACACTTCCAAGCCTCTTCAATAAGGAATTGAGGAGCTTATAAACATTGAGCCAAGTATTTCATTTCAGGAATCCTCAAAATTTGACTATTTTTCAAGAGGTTCTCTCATGAGATGGTCCAGAACTATTTTATGCAGATCTGAAAGATTAATTCCAAAAACAAAAAAACCCTCTCCTGAACCTCCAAAAATACAAATAATTAAAGGCAAAGGAAAAGAAATTTTATTCATAAGAATTGAAGGTTGTTGCAAAATAAGTTCTCCTTTGAATATCTCCAAATAACAAATATCATCCCAGGACAGTAAAGAGGAAAATAATACTTCTTCAAGGTCATAAATCTATAGAAACATCTCATCAGTAAAAATTGAATATAGCCACAAAATAAGCATAGAGCCTTATGAGATTTTCCTCCTTGATTGTATTTCAAAAAGTACATTTATTACATCATGGCTCACTAAGCTACCAGACACTATTGGACTTCCATCATATGGAATACCCAACACCATTAGATGGCTCATTCTTTATGAAATAAATTTTGTTTTTATTCCATTCAATTATTGTAGATGTATAGATATTAGTGGAGTTGATAGAATGATGAAGATAAACTTAACAAGATGCAAATTTAAGCAAATAACAAGAATATTTATGTCCAATACATTATTTGGAATTGAGCTTAAGTTTCTTTGTAAGCTCATTGATGAATAAATAGCATATAATTTGGAGAACTGAGGGTGAAAATGGCAAGGAAAAGCCAAGATTTCACTTCTCTAAAAATATTTCATATTTGATTAGTATTTGTTGTCCCCTTCTAACTGCTGGTGTTGGGAAGATGAGAATATAAATCATATTCTAACCATTATTAAAAAGAGTAGTAATTCAATTAAGCCAATTATTTTTTAAAAAGTATGAGACTTATTACTTATGGTATTTATTTATAGGAGATCTTGAGAAATAACTCTTTGTTTGTTTCTTGGAAAGAGGAAAGATTCAAGTACTTGTTGAGGAACTGCAAAGCTTATTAGCTTCTACACAGCTCTAATTGGATAAAATTCCAAATCTTAAAGAAATACTTTGAGTAATATTCTGAAACATTGGGTGAAGAGGAATTAATAATGGGAAAGTTTAACTCACAAAGGATAATAACAGATTACAACCAAAAAGAACCAATACATGGAGGCTTAAAGAGTTTGAAATCAACAAAAGTCAAAGACAATGAAATTTTCCCTTTTAAAAATTTCAAGGGAAATGTGAAGATATACTTTGCTATTTAGCTTTCAGCTTGTGATACATTCCAAGTTGGGATAGTAAGATACATTGCTAAAGAGGTGAGAACCTGATAAAAGTATCTGATTTTGTATATACTATTGGCATAGGAGGATTATCAATTTGAAAGAGGTCCATATAGAAATATAAATATTTTCAATGAACCTCCTGTATACAAAGATCAAAATATCTTGTTAGTGATTGGAAAATGAGAGGTTGGTGGGCATGTTTCCAGTATTTATTACTCAGAAAATATCTTTGGATTTGAAATATATTTGATTTCTATTGTGAGAATAGACTTTGAGTTAAGAAATAAGTCACTTATATAAAATATGAATCAAAACTGTCATAGTGATGGTATTATTTTAAGTTTATGATAGGAAGGGAGTTAGATAAAGACAATTCATATGATTTGATTTTAAAATGAACATATTTAAATAAAATTATATATCCAAGTGTGTAGTACATCAACTGTTTTAAACTTCAAATAATACTTCTGTTTGAATATAGAAGTGAAGTTGGAGATTGAATAGAGCTTGAAATCAAATTATATGCATTTACCATGTTCAATAGTTTCAGGTCTTGTCCCTAGCTTATGGATCAATTCAAGTTATTATCTATCCAATAAGAGTATTGATTCAAAATCATGGTATGTATAAGTAATAAGAATTAAAGGAGATGTGCTAACTGAATGATAAATAATTGAAAATATATATTTTCAAACTTCATGAAAGGCCACAGCTTATGCAGGGAATAAATATACAGGTTTTTATGTTTATATGCAATGGAAATTTTCATCCTAAACATATGGAAGGATAATAAAAACATTAATTGGTAGAATCTTTGAAGAGAACAAAGTACTTTTGATCTTTTTGAATGGAATGATCTGAAGGGGATTTTATTATAAATAGAAATTTATAGCATGGAAATTAGAAATTGGAAGTAAATCCATTAAGATAAGATATTTAATAATAAATATCAAATATTCTATTTTTGATAATTTTATTTAAACTAGATAAACTATTATCTTCTTAAACTAAAAATTAAGAGGATCCGACAAAATTCATATTTAAATAAATCATGATTAAATTCTGAAATAATTCTATCAAATAATTCATACTTGAATGAGTATGTGAATACTAATTTTCTACTGAGCCTCCTAAAAATATAACTTTCTCTTTCCAACCTTCAATACATAAGATATATATACTTTAAAAATTAATTATAGTTTAGGAAATGAATATTTTCAAAAGAAAACTTTGACTTAATTACCTCAATTTATTTTAAAAATTGGAGATATACAATATTAATGAATTAATTTCTTATAAATTGCCAAATTGAATGAAAATGGTTCAATGATTCAGATATATTTCGATGTGTGATTTACTTTAGTTATATCAAAAGGATCATTTAAGCCCTTTTTTACAATACTTTCACTTTCTGTGGCTTTCTGAAAGAGTTTCTTAGATAATTGAGAAGATTTATTTACTTTTCCAAGATACCTTTTCTGAATCCTGTGCAAGTAAGCAAAATTCTGAAACCAAAATTTTAACACAAATCACACAAAAGCCACTACTAGCCTCCTATCAAGGTTTGGTGATACCAATAAAGTCAGGAAAGCTGAACAAGAGTTGGATAATTTAAGGATGAAGAAAAGTGGTCATGTTTCCTTGTACATGTCTGTCTACAGAAGTTTAATTTCAATAATTGGGGATTGGTGATAAATGTCTTATACTAATGTGTATAGAAGAGGCTTGTCATAAAGGCTATTGGACCAATTTTCTTCTCACCCTGAAATTTTTGATAGCCTTCAAGAACTCATGGACATTACTCTGAGCTTAAAGACCAGGTACCATGAGAGGCAAAAGAGAAAGGGTGGTAATCAAGAAAAGAAGCCACCTTTCACTTGATCCAATTCCTTAAGGCTTTCTCAAAACTCATATTCCAAGAAGCCACACCATAAGAAGAGCAAGAAGGGGAAGAATTCTCAAGTTTCCAAGGATGAGCCTCATGCTTCTATTCTTAATAAGGAAAACAAATTAATTTGTTCTGAAAAGGAGAGGAGGATGAAAGAAGGCTTATGTACTGACTGTGGTGGAAAGGAATCAATTTACAACTCTTCAAGAGGCCTAAAAATAGTCCTGGGTCATCAATAGCCTTCCCTGGAAATCAAGGAAAATCCTGAGTGGGAATCATGATGTACTCAATGGTTCTCACTTATTTACTTCAAGAGCACAATTGTGCACTCTGAGTACTATGGTCAATAAATCTTTCAAATTTCTTCTTTTCTCTTCTGTCTCCAATATCTTTCATAGTATTCTCATTGATTCTGCTGCTAAAAACTCTTTTATAGAAAATGCTTTTGTTCTCAAGTACTCATTGACTATTTCAGAGCTTTCTGAAAAGATTCCTCCTTTCATTTTGGACTCAAGTGAATCCACTTCCTTGCTCATCACCCATTATACCAAGTGTGTTTTTGACTTGCCTTCTTTCCCAATCTTTCAATTGGACTTTTTTATCATATATTCCGCCAAGGGAGAAGACTTCATATTGGGCTATGATTTATTTTACCATTTTAATCCCATTATTGATTGGAAAACTTGATTGATTTACTATTATTCTAATCATAAGTATGATAGTGGTATTATTCCTCCTACTAGTAATTACTTTGCAACTTGTGTAAACAATGTTACTCTGGTTGGTGAAATCAAGACACCTTCCCTTCCTTCTTCTGTCTATATCTCCCCACCATTCCATAATTAGAGGAATCATTCAAAGAGATGAAAAATGTTAGAGAAGATGTTGCTATATATTCAATTAATCTGCTTCAAGGGGATATGGACCTTGCTCCTTTACCCTTTAATGCCTCCCTGGAGGAGCAGTGGGATGATGAGGAAGAGCCTGAGAAAATTAAAATTCTTTTGAAGGTAGTCCCTCCTGCTTATCACCAATATTTTGATGTATTCTCCAAGGTGAAAGCAAAGAAACTTCCTCCACACCATCCCTGTGATCATCATATTGAACTGGAGGGGTCTCTACCTCCAGTTGTTGTTATCTACTTTTTACCAAATAATGAGTCAGAAACACTACATGCCTACATTTGAGATAACATAAAGAAATTTTTCATCATTCCAAGCTTCTCTTCAACAGGAGCTCCTGTCCTTTTTGTCAAGAACAAGGATGGAGGTCTTTTCTTGTGTGTTGACTACCCCAAGCTAAACTCTGTCACTAGGAATAATAGGTATACATGTTCCTCAAATTGACCAGCTTTTTACTGTCTTCAATGGTTCCACTATCTTCTCCAAGATGGACTTGTGTGGTGCATATAATCTCCTGAGAATTAAAGAATGGGATGAGCACTTAAATGCATTTAGCACCAAATATCATAGTTATTAGTATCTGGTCATGCCATTTGGCCTGACCAATGCCCCTGCTTCATTCCAAAATCTTGTGAATGATATCTGTGAAGATTGTTTGGATATTTCTGTATTAGTATGCTTAGATGATATTATGGTCTTCTCATGTTCTGGGGAGCAACATGTCAAACATGTGGCCTCTGTCCTCCAAAGACTGAGGGACAATAATCTGTTTTCCAAAGACTCAAAGTGTGTATTACATGCCTCAAGTGTGGAATAACTGAACTATCTTGTTTCATTTGATGGCCTCAAAATGGATTCTTAAAAATTTCAACAAATCCTTAATTTGGCTCAACCCAAAAGCATCAAGGCACTTCAATATTTCCGTGGCTTTTCCAAATTTTATCATTGTTTCATTAAAAATTGATTCAAAAAAGGAACTTCTCTCACTTCCTTTTTCAAAAAATATTCTCCCTTTAACTTCAATTAGGACTCTATTAGTCAGTTTCAATTAATCAAAGGAGCTTTCACCTCTTCTGCTATCCTTTCCCATTTCAATCTTTCTCTATCAACTATTGTGGGAACTCCTCTGTGTGTGGGATAAAATGAGGCAGTACCTGGAAGGGGAAATTACAAGAAAACAGTTTTGAATTTCTGTTTGGGACTTGTAACCCTTTCTCTGCTAGTGTGCTAGAATGATCTAGACTGCCCTTCCTAATATGCTAAGTTATCTTTACTGAGTTCACCAAATCAATTTTATTATTGATAGTGGCTTGATCAGAAAATATTAGACTCAACAATCTCTAATCATACTTTGCTCTACTCAAAACAATGGTTATTTAAAACCTTAACAAATAAGTTCTTTTTAAAACTTTCAGCAGGCTGAGTGGATTCCACCAGATGATAGTACAACAATATATAAGATAATATAATAACTAAAATAAAAAAAATAAAAAAAATAACAGGAAAAACTATCTTCTCATACAAAACCACAAAATATTCTTTTCTTGATAATTCTTGGATAAATATAGAAACTAATAGCTAGGATAACAGCAATCTTCAATTCTCTGAAATAATAAACTTGAAAACAATAAAAATATATTTCAAGCCCTTTGTGATGTGATGGATAGGCTACTAATCTAATAACTGTTAATAATATAATATAATATGGGTAGTTTAATTTTATGTTTTGTGTTGTGATGTGATAATATATTATATGATCTCTTCTTGTTTTTTTTGATAATAATACTAGCTAGTTGCTATAAGTTAAATATTAATCTTAACTAAACACTAAAGTATTTTTAAATTTGATTTAGTTCCTCTGTTGATAATTTATCAGGTATTCCCCAATAAATACAGATCCAATTTTATTTTAAAAGTAGTAAAATTACTTTGGTTGTGCAGGTTTTGTTTTGAAACAAGCAAAATTACTCTCTTTGAGGAAGCTTACAACAAAAACTAGCCCAAAACTAATTATAATGGTTAGTTTTTATTTTAAAGCCTACAAAATTACTTTGGTTTGATTGTTTTATTTTAAAACTATATAAAAATTACTTTTAAGGATTTAAACACTAAACTCCAGAGGCGCCTTGCTCATGAGCTTCAAGCTTTAAGATCCTAATTAAATAAGGCACTAGTCTACCTGCTAGTAAGGGATGAATTAAAGTCTTTTCACACTATTGGTTCTCTTGATCTATGTCAACAATGAACCTCAGTCACTGGGCTTAATTTATCAAGTAAATTTCTAGTATACCTCCTAGAAGAGGGATCAGAAAAAATAAATTCAATTTACAACTTCTAGATGGGGAAAAGGGAAAAAGTGGGAGAGAGGGCCTCTATTTATATCCATGGGCCCTCCATAGGAGCGCAAAAAAGAGGGGACTTAGAAATTTTCAGCCTCTGGTGGCTGTGCAAAGATGTGCAAACTATTCACATGACATGTTTGTGACATGTGGCTGTGAAATACAGTAAAACCTTAATTTCTGGCCCTGGAACCCTTATTTCCATGTATTACTCAATTGATTACTAATCTGTCAGCTGATTTTACTGGATTATAGTTTTTGGGCCTTTTAGGGCTGACCTGTGGGTTAGGTTTTACCTTTTTATGAAAATTCACATAGGCCTGATTACCTGTATTCCTTGTTTGCCTGTGTTAACTGTATTCTTCCTGAAAATTCCTAACACATATCCCTTCCAACATCCAGTCCCACTCTTCATTTTTTGCAGCTTCAATGAGAAATTTGGGGGTTACATTAACAGAAAAGTTAATGTAATATGGCCTTTCCAATTCAACAATAAATTATTTCAGTCTTCAAAAATTAAACATTTAATTATCTAAAGGAACTCAATGATGCTTATCCCCTCTTTGGGTGGTTCAAAACAGAAAAAATACATGAGATTCCCCAAAATTGATACTTCAAAAGTGTTTTGTTCCACACCTTGAATCTTCTATGTCCCCTATGATGCCTACAGCTCTGCTCTTTATTAATTGGCATCCTCATTGTGACTCTGATTATATTAATCACCCAATTGCTTATATTTAATCATATTAAAAGAATATATATTGAAAAAAATTATTTACAGAGAAAATTGAAAAATGTCTTTGATTTGGGTACTGTCCATCACAATTATTTGTTGGATAGTGCAGTGGGGTGACACTGGAAGAGAAAACCTGTGGTCAATTTTCCTTAATGAATATATCATTTGTGTTATTCCATGTTTATTTTACTGTTATTTTCCCTCAAAGGTGATTTCATACTATTGATATCCTCTTTTATATAAATAATTACTATAAAAAAATTTATTCAGCTGAACTGTCATGGTATACCACACTATTGTAGAGCTTGATTCTTTTCATTATGCCTTGGGGTCTGTACTGAGTCAAGTGAATGACTCAGGAAAGCATACCATCTAATTTGATAGTTTCATGCTTCTCCCAGCTGAGCTCAACTATAAAATTCATGACAAGGAACTCCTTGGCATAGGTTGGGCTCTCATGTTCTGGAGGGCTTTTCTTCTTTCTCTTTCCAATCCTTTTGAAGTATTCACACACAATTCTTTCCTCAAGTATATCATTTCTTCCAAAGTTCTCAGTTGCCATCAATTCTGTTGTGGTATTCCATACTATTAGTATTAGCTTCAATCTTAGCAGAAAAATAAATAAAAATAGAATTCAATATATCCAATAGTTTTGAAGATTAATAGAAAGCTGAAAAGAAGTTATTGCTACAGACATAGTTACAATTTCAGGCTAAAAAAGAAAAAGAAAACCTTTCTGTCTCAGTTTACAAGGAGGAGCTTTTCACCTCTGGACTTTTTATGTAGCTGTTTCAAGACAAATTGAAGGCAATTTCAAAATTACTATTTGTGAAAGTTTCAAGAATAATGAAAAAAACAGAATAATAATATCTTTTGGAAGAAAACAGATAATATTTTTTGAAAAGGATTATTTTTAGCATAACCCATAAGCTGGACAGAAATAGCACAGGAGCTGACTAATCTTTTGAAATACAAACCACAAATTATTCAAAACTTATCAGAGCATCATTTGATTGGTCAGAAATTAAATTGATTCATGGTACATACCTATTATTAAAAATTGACATGATAAATTAATCTCATCGGTCAGAATTCATGTCTAGAGTCCATCAAAAGAATAACATCATCTGATTGTTCAGAATTCAAATTAATTCCATTTTCATACCTATAATTACCAATTGACATTACAACCCAAACTCATTGGTCAGAACTTGGAGCCTGTGTCATGTTGCCAAACCAATACTACACATCTAACCAGCTAAAACCTCTCAACTATGATTTCTCCTAAGTACCCTGTTTTGAGAAGACCTATGGAGGCCCAAAAGTTATAAATAGAGGTCTTCTCTCCCTCATTTTCTCAATCATCATGGAACAAGTTCCCACTATCCAGGATCACAACCATCCCTGAACAAGCAGGATATCTAGAGTAGTAGTAGTGCTTTAGTTGTGAAAAGCTCAGTAGCCTAGTATTTTGAATAGTTGTATAAACATACTGAAAATCTCAGTAGCTTATTATTGTTGAAGAATGGTAGTATAACCATAGTTAAGGCTTAGTAGATCTTCTCAGAAGCTTAGTATTATTAAAAGAAAGAAGTAGTGATATAAAATCAGTATTAAAAAATTATGAAGGAAATATCAAAATAATCAAATCCAATAGTTTTATTGTTAGTATTGATATTCAAAAAAACATCATAATTAACATAAAGTCATCAAAAACTATATATTATTATCAGTCTATCAAAATAACAGAAAAACTTAGTCCTTCTTTTATCAACAATTTTAGTTTTAAATCAGAGTTTTCACTGTAGTGTTATTGATAGGTCTGATTTGGAGACTGCTGATAAGTCTTCTCTATCTTTTAAAGCCATAAATGTTATTTCATTCTTTGATTCTCTGTAGGCTGACTATTCAGTATTATTTAGAGGGGTAGCTAATACAACTTATCACCCATGGGTATTGGACAATTCTGGAATTCAAAACATACTTACCAATAATTTTCCCCTCAAGGTACTTCCTTATTTCATCCCACACCAAAAGGAGTTCCCACACCTTTGAGATGAGTTACTATCTGCATTACATTTCACTATTACTTATTTCCCAGGAAGGCTGTTCTCTTTACCTGATTCTTTGTCATGTTGGAAAAATGTGTAGCCAGAGATGGGGTGGACTTCATCAGCAATAATACTCAAACTTTTATCAAATTCTTCAGCAAGATGAAAATAAAGAATTAAGAATATTCTCAATCAATGTTTAATTTTTTTTATATTGAGTGGATCAAATTCAAAAAGAAGTATGGAAGCATAAATACTATGAACAAATACTCAAACAATTAACAAGAGGTTAATCAGTAACAGATTATTCTCTTGAACCTCAACCCAACTTGTTATTATTCAAAGATAGAATGTTCATTTCAAGAAATAAGAACATTAAATTGAAATTTATTCAAAAGTGTCATTACTGAGCATTGGCTGGTCATCCTAGCCAGTAGAGGACCCCCAAGTGCATCAAGAGGGATTTTTATTCAGGTGGAATCAATTAAATCATGAAGGACTATGTGTCCTCATTTCAGAAATGCTTAATAAACAAAAATTTTCACTGTAAGGAGTTTGGATTACTTCATCCTTTTCAAATTCCATCAGTTCCTGGGAGCTCCTTGTCAATAAGCTTTATCAATCAATTGCCCCTTTCTAACAACTTTGACTAGTTTTGGACATATTTTTAAAAAAAAAACATTGATACTTCCTTGGACTTAGCTCAAATCTTTATCAGTAATGTCTTTTCCAAACATGGCCTTCCAGTAAATGTTGTTAGTCATAGAGGTGCCTTATTTTTTTATCAATATGGACCTATTTATGTCAGCAGCGCAAGATATCAAGAGATCTTTAAACTCTTATTCACCCTGAAACAGATGGACAGACAGAGAGGGTAAATTATATTTTGGAGAAGTATCTTTGGATGTATGTCAGTTACCATCAAGATGAATGGCACACCTGGCTCTCTCTGGCTGAACTTGCAAAAACTAATGCAGAACATTATCAAAAATACAATCACCTTTCTTCAACATTTATGGCAGAAATACCAGAGTTGACTCAATACATATTTCTAAAGACGCACCTTCTGGAAATTTATCAACAAAACTCCAATAAATAAAGAAATTTGTCAAAGAACAATAAGAGTCAGAAATCATGTGCTTTACAAAGTATGCAGATATAAATAGGAAAATTGCACCTTATTTCCAACCTGGGGACAAAGTAAATCTAGCCTCAAATAATATCAAAACTAAAACACCCACTAAGAAGCCCTCAGAAAGATGGTAGGGACTCTTCTAATTCAAGAAAAAGATTGGAGCTCATGCATATCACCTCAAGCTTCCTTCACAATGGAAATCAGTTCACCCTGTATTTCATGTGTCCTTGTTAGAACAAGTAAAGAAATCAACTATCCCAAATTGGGATCAATTGCCACCACTACCAGTAATAGTGGAGGGGCAAGAATAATGGTACGTTTCTCAGGTTCTGGACTCAAAACTCAAAAGAGGTAAATTATGGTATCATGTAGAGTGAAAAGGATTCAATGAAGACCCAGAAAGAACTACTTGTGAGCCAGCTCACCAGACCTTTTCAAGTAATTCCATTCTTTGTATCTTGAAAATCCTGGCCCAAATACCTCAAGAGTTTTATTTTATGGTACTTGGTGGGGATTGTATTTTACAAAAGTAAGTTCCTATACTGGAATACACATTTAAGGTAATATTCTACCAAAATTTGCTGTAAGCATTACCTTGTTCACTCTGTGATAAATTTCCAATTCTTCAGACAGATCCAAAGTCCTTGAAACATCAATACCCTCAAATTTGGACCTTCCATCAGGATATGGCCAAATTCTCTCACTTCTCTTCATTTCTTTCCTTATTTATGCCATCACTCATTGTTAAAGACATTCCTTACATCAAGTTATTTCATTGAAGAGGTTTTTCTTTTTTTTATTCTTCTTGGTGGGGGTGGAAGTTATGAAAGTAAGTTCCATCTCTGAGGGTCTCTCTTTCTTTTAAAACAGCACCTTGGCCATGTTGTGAGCAACAAATGCTTGTTTTTATCTTTTCAGGAAATTTTTTTGCCAAAATCAAGTCACTAACCTCAAGAAGGACACCTCTCAAAAGTTTCTTTTATTTCTCTTTCTTTACTCCCCCTTTCTCTTATATTCTTCATTTTCTTTATTTCTTTTGCTTCCACCATTCTTGTTTCATTTTATTTCTTTATCAAAGCAAAAGTATCTTCTCCCATATCATGTAATGGGAGGTTCCATTTTCTTCTTTTGTCAATAAGAGTGGGGATGAAAGACAAACCAAGCACAAACAAAGCCAAAAAACTAGTTATCTCAGTGCAAGTAATAAAAAGCTCTCTGAAATTCATCAATAAACTCAGCTTCATACCACACAAACATAGATTCTATTTCTTAAAAAGCAGTTCCAGGAATAATTATTTCATTTTCATAGACAATCATCTCCCTACTATTTCTATCAACCCTTGTAAAAAGCTTGGCTGCAGCATCTTGAGGATTGGTAATTGCATTTGGATCCTCCCTGGTAGCCCTCACTGGCCAATGATCTCCCCTTTCATAGACTTCAGAGGCTGGGTAATGTAAGGGTGACCTCCCAGCTCTATTTCTATTTGAGGTTCTGGCCACATAGTGCAAGTTGGAGGGGGAGGTAAGGGTGATGGTTTAGGTTGAGGATATAGGGATGGCCTGATTTGAGAATCTAAGAAAAATAAAGAAAAATAAAGAAAAATAAAGAAAAATAAAGAAAAATAAAGAAAAATAAAGAAAAATAAAGAAAAATAAAGAAAAATAAAGAAAAATAAAGAAAAATAAAGAAAAATAAAGAAAAATAAAGAAAAATAAAGAAAAATAAAGAAAAATAAAGAAAAATAAAGAAAAATAAAGAAAAATAAAGAAAAATAAAGAAAAATAAAGAAAAATAAAGAAAAATAAAGAAAAATAAAGAAAAATAAAGAAAAATAAAGAAAAATAAAGAAAAATAAAGAAAAATAAAGAAAAATAAAGAAAAATAAAGAAAAATAAAGAAAAATAAAGAAAAATAAAGAAAAATAAAGAAAAATAAAGAAAAATAAAGAAAAATAAAGAAAAATAAAGAAAAATAAAGAAAAATAAAGAAAAATAAAGAAAAATAAAGAAAAATAAAGAAAAATAAAGAAAAATAAAGAAAAATAAAGAAAAATAAAGAAAAATAAAGAAAAATAAAGAAAAATAAAGAAAAATAAAGAAAAATAAAGAAAAATAAAGAAAAATAAAGAAAAATAAAGAAAAATAAAGAAAAATAAAGAAAAATAAAGAAAAATAAAGAAAAATAAAGAAAAATAAAGAAAAATAAAGAAAAATAAAGAAAAATAAAGAAAAATAAAGAAAAATAAAGAAAAATAAAGAAAAATAAAGAAAAATAAAGAAAAATAAAGAAAAATAAAGAAAAATAAAGAAAAATAAAGAAAAATAAAGAAAAATAAAGAAAAATAAAGAAAAATAAAGAAAAATAAAGAAAAATAAAGAAAAATAAAGAAAAATAAAGAAAAATAAAGAAAAATAAAGAAAAATAAAGAAAAATAAAGAAAAATAAAGAAAAATAAAGAAAAATAAAGAAAAATAAAGAAAAATAAAGAAAAATAAAGAAAAATAAAGAAAAATAAAGAAAAATAAAGAAAAATAAAGAAAAATAAAGAAAAATAAAGAAAAATAAAGAAAAATAAAGAAAAATAAAGAAAAATAAAGAAAAATAAAGAAAAATAAAGAAAAATAAAGAAAAATAAAGAAAAATAAAGAAAAATAAAGAAAAATAAAGAAAAATAAAGAAAAATAAAGAAAAATAAAGAAAAATAAAGAAAAATAAAGAAAAATAAAGAAAATTAAAGGAAATTAAAGAAAACTAAAGAAAATTAAAAAACAATAAAATAACATAAAATAACATAAAATAACATAAAATAACATAAAATAACATAAAATAACATAAAATAACATAAAATAACATAAAATAACATAAAATAACATAAAATAACATAAAATAACATAAAATAACATAAAATAACATAAAATAACATAAAATAACATAAAATAACATAAAATAACATAAAATAACATAAAATAACATAAAATAACATAAAATAACATAAAATAACATAAAATAACATAAAATAACATAAAATAACATAAAATAACATAAAATAACATAAAATAACATAAAATAACATAAAATAACATAAAATAACATAAAATAACATAAAATAACATAAAATAACATAAAATAACATAAAATAACATAAAATAACATAAAATAACATAAAATAACATAAAATAACATAAAATAACATAAAATAACATAAAATAACATAAAATAACATAAAATAACATAAAATAACATAAAATAACATAAAATAACATAAAATAACATAAAATAACATAAAATAACATAAAATAACATAAAATAACATAAAATAACATAAAATAACATAAAATAACATAAAATAACATAAAATAACATAAAATAACATAAAATAACATAAAATAACATAAAATAACATAAAATAACATAAAATAACATAAAATAACATAAAATAACATAAAATAACATAAAATAACATAAAATAACATAAAATAACATAAAATAACATAAAATAACATAAAATAACATAAAATAACATAAAATAACATAAAATAACATAAAATAACATAAAATAACATAAAATAACATAAAATAACATAAAATAACATAAAATAACATAAAATAACATAAAATAACATAAAATAACATAAAATAACATAAAATAACATAAAATAACATAAAATAACATAAAATAACATAAAATAACATAAAATAACATAAAATAACATAAAATAACATAAAATAACATAAAATAACATAAAATAACATAAAATAACATAAAATAACATAAAATAACATAAAATAACATAAAATAACATAAAATAACATAAAATAACATAAAATAACATAAAATAACATAAAATAACATAAAATAACATAAAATAACATAAAATAACATAAAATAACATAAAATAACATAAAATAACATAAAATAACATAAAATAACATAAAATAACATAAAATAACATAAAATAACATAAAATAACATAAAATAACATAAAATAACATAAAATAACATAAAATAACATAAAATAACATAAAATAACATAAAATAACATAAAATAACATAAAATAACATAAAATAACATAAAATAACATAAAATAACATAAAATAACATAAAATAACATAAAATAACATAAAATAACATAAAATAACATAAAATAACATAAAATAACATAAAATAACATAAAATAACATAAAATAACATAAAATAACATAAAATAACATAAAATAACATAAAATAACATAAAATAACATAAAATAACATAAAATAACATAAAATAACATAAAATAACATAAAATAAAATTTCAAGAAAAATAAAAAAAATGGCAATCCCCTTGTATTTGGAAAAAAGTCCAAAAAAGAATTGAAATTTGGAGGGAGCCTTGAAATTTAATTGGAAAAAACTTGGAAATTTGTCTGTGGCACATAAAAGAATGATGCAAAACCTGCCCAAACTTTACAATGTTGTAATAAATTTCAATTGAACTTCTGTAAGGTTTGACTATGAATCAATAAGTAAAAATTACTAATATTTTACTTATTGTACTCTGAATTTCCTTATAAATGAAAGAAATAAGATAAAAATAATTATAATAATAAATATTTATTATAATTATGGCATAAAAATAATTATATTATTAAATACATATAATAATATAATAAATAAATACATTAATTTTTAAATAATTAATATATTTAAAAGCACTTTATTATTGTTACCAATAAATAATAAAGGCATGAAAAAAAAATTATTAATAAAAACCAATGAATACCAATAGTATTACTAATGTTAAAGTTATATATTAATATAAATACTATCTATATTAATTAAGGTATTATTAATAGTAATAATAGAGAGAAATTATTACAATAAAAAAAACGTACCTGTGACACTTAATATAATAATTTATAAAGATTTTATGCCAAATAATGTAAGTAAAACTTATTTAAATTGTATTTACAAATAAAAATAAAATAAATTACAAATATTCTTGATTTTTATGTGAAAATGATATTTTTAAGAGAATTATAACAAAACAAATGAACAATTGGAGTAAGAAAGTCAATATTGATGATTATAATGAATATTATCTCTTGTCTTTGATAATATAGAAGATTTATGTATAAAGAATAAAGATTTTACCTTTTGATTTAATTGTTTTATTGTTTTGATGCATGTGAGGTGGAAATAGAGTAAAAACAGATCTATTTATAGTAAATTTCCCCCTTATAGATTCCAGTAGGCTTCTAGTAGACATTTACTGATGGTATCAACTTGAAATGATCAGTATCTTAAGGTTTAGTGATGATTATGTCATGATCAAACCATCTTATCTCAATATTATGCCATTATTTAGAGTTATCACTATAACTCTAGATTTGATGACATCATAGGCTTGGAATAAGCCTAAGCTTTGTGGATTTCATCAGAATTAATCATAATCCAATAGTATTCACCAGTTTTATCATTTATATAACTGTCAAACTTAAAATAAGATTACAGCAAGTGATCATAAATGATCAATTTTAAGCTTAAACTTTGATAATTAATAACCTTTAAGCTATACACGCTGAAACTATTTTTAGATTGAATTCTGATATCCTAGAGTTTCTTTATTAAACTTCCAAGAGAATTTTATTACATCATCAAAACTCTATTTTTGATGATTTTTCTTGTATCTCATCTTTTCTGTCAAAATTCAAGATTTTAAACTTCAAACCTTTATTTCAGGGGGTTTTACCTTGAATATTATGATACAAAAAACCATTATTATTCATTTATTAGCTAGTAGAATCTTAATATCCACTTTGTTTTAAGTTTGGACCACTTTCACAACAAAGTGGTCAACAGCTCTAGTAATTTTGTTCAATAAGCTCTTACAAGTTATAAACTTGCTTATAGCTTGTCAAATAGATTTCATATCTTTGCTTTTGAAGTAATTATGTGGTTAATTCATTTTTCATTTAACTCTCTATCATGTATATTTCAAGAGATATTAGCTAAAAGCCATGAATGTATTCACTGACCAAAAAAGTGCATATATTTAGCTTAATTCCTTAAGTATTGACTTTAGTAAATTGAAATATAATTGTTTTATGTGTAGTTTTTTCATGGGGAATAAAATGGTGCAATTTACTTAACATTTTGTTTTATTTTTTTCTTAGTTAAATAATATTTTATGTTTTTTTGAGGGTATTATTACTTATTATTCAGTAATTATTGACTTTACTGATATGCCATGAAAATGATATATGTGTATTTTACCTTGAGAAATCTAATGGTTTGATAGATTCAAAATTTTTACTCATTAGATTTTGAGTTAATTAAAAGTTTATACCTATTTATGGCATTTTTATTGGTTTGAAGATAATTTTTCTTGTGACCTTTTTGGATATGTGGTCATATCTCAAAGGCCTACAATTTCAGTACATAAGATCAATTTCAAATTGGTTCCTCAATTGTGAATAAACATCAATTTTGTTTAATAAATCACCACATATAAAATGATCACATGGCATATACCTAATATTTGATTTTTTGTTGATTGATGTCAGAATGTGTTCCAGCCCTGAAATTGGCATTCATGATGACAATTCCACTATAGTGAGATCCATCTGAAATTTCTTTTTCTTAAATTCCAATTCCCAATTCCACTTTTCTTTTTAAAATTTTTATTTCTTGGTGTGTTGCTTCTCATAAAACTCCATTTTCTTTTGTAACTTTACTTCTTAAAACCATTTCTTTTCCATTTTTATCACTTTCTCTTCATTCCACCTTCCCCTGTCCCACTCAAAACTAGAATTTTCACTGGTTTCATGGGCTAAGACTCATGACTTTTTTTATTAGGATTGATCATACTAACCATAAATCCAAAACATTCCCTTTTGCCATGATTCAAGAAAATTTGCATATGTAGGTGCAAACATATCCATCAACCTTTTCCTAGAACCACTCTTTTCATTCAAGTTGGGTGTCAATGATTTATTAAACTTTTGTCTTGAATGTATTATGGATTTAATTTGCTATTCAAAGCCAAAATAATTAACAATGTATTTCATAAGTATCAGGCTTAAAAATATTTACTGATTCATCTTTAAGTTTTTCCACTTGAACAAAGTTATCTTCATTATTAAGCAAAGGAAAAAGATTGAGAGGTGATTCAAAACCATTATTCTCCTTTAAAAGAAAATGAGCTTTAATTATTTAAGTTGAAAAGAGGAAGAGATGATAACTTAACTTATCAAGCAAAATATCATCATCATCATCACCATTTAAGATGTCTTTTTCTTTTGAATCATAGCTTGAAATCAGAGTGAAATTGGGCTTGTGGCCAAAGAGGGAATCTATTTCAGCATAGCAAGGACACATACTTCCAATATTTTAACTCATTTATTTGATTCCTTTACTCTCATCTTCTTTGGTGAGTCCAGCCCCAGTTAAATTTTCAAATCTCTTTGTTGCCATATACTTCTTTTTATATGTTCTCCATTGATCTTGGATGCTGCTTGAGCTAAGGTTGAGGCAATTTCATTATTTTTTGTTGACCTCTATGGCCATAAGCTGAAATACATGCTACTTTGATGAAGGAGGCCTTTCAATTGATGTTGAACCACTAGTACCAAAACATGACTCAAAATTGGATTTGAGTGAAAGCCAATTAATTATGGTTAAATAATCTGTATGGGTTAAGTGACTAGATGGATGAGGCATGCCAGAGGTGATTTTTATATTTGACTTGATATGTTTTTCTTTGAAACAAGTAATTATTATATGGATGAAGAAGTATAAATGGAATGTAAGCTCTTTGATAAGATTGTCCAAAATGGAGTTTAGAAGAATATGTTGTACATTTTTGAAGTTCGAATACTCATTTGGGTTATGTTTCAAACTGAAATCACAGATTCATGGGATTTGGTCAAAATACCAGAGGACTCAGTTAAAATGACCTGTGATTTACACATAAAGAACCCAGGATTTAGTCTTGGGATTTGGGTTCCAAATTCCATGTTATTTTAAGGTGGGATTTGGTGACTTTGACACCCAAATATTATTAAAAAAAAATTAAAAAAAAAAGAGTATTTTATTTATTTTTTCTAAATTTTTTTTTTTTTAAAAAAAACCATTAATATATAATTAAAATTTTCATATAATCAAAAAGAAAAAAATCATGATAATTTAAATTATGATTTTTGTTAAAAAAAGAAAACTTATAAAAAAAAAATTAATCAATTTTTTTTTTAAACATATAAATATATATATATTATAGAAATTATTTTTTTTTTTTTGATTAAAATTATTTAACCAAAAAAAAAAAAAAAAAAAAAAAAAAAAAAAAAAAAAAACAAAAAAAAAAAAAAACCATTTTAATTTTTTAAAAATATGATTTAATTAATATTTTCAAAATCTTCAAAAAAAAATATTTTAATATTTTTTTTATTTTTAATTTTTTTTTTTTTTAAATCATTAATTATTTTGACAAAAAAATTTTATTTATTTTTTTTCTTTTAATAGATTTAGAAAATTTAATTGATTAATTTAATTTTAAAGTAATTATTTTTTTTTAAAAAAAAAAAAAAAAAAAAATTAAATTTTTTTTAAAGATTATTTTTTTTTTTTGTTTAACATTATGTAAAAAAAAAAAAAAAAAAAAAAAAAATTAAAAGAAATTTAATTTGAATAATAAATTTAAGGGATATTCTGTGTACCTCAAAAAGCTAATTTCCTTACCCATGTGACTTTTAATCAAAAATAAATTTTTAAATGAAATCTTATAATTATTCCAAGAAATAATTAAGAATTTAAGTGACTTTTCCTTTTTTTTTTTTTAGTGAGCTAAAAGCTTAAAATTTATAATTCAATTTTTTTTTCACTTTTTATTTTTTGATTTCAGCTCTCAAAAAAAAAAAAGCCTCAAATATATTATGGATTCAGAACTACTAGATTTCTCTTCTTCTCTTAATGAAATTTCAAACCCCTTAGAAGAACAGTCAAGGAAACCAAAGCCATATAAACAAGCTCACACAAAACATGAAGCTACACACAACTGGAAAACCAATAAAACCAATTTTTTCCTGGAGATGAATAATCTTGGGAAGTACACATATGGTGGAAATCTTAAAAAAGAAGCTTTAACTGTTTTGGTGAATCAGATGAATGAGAAGTTTGGATTAACCCTTGGAAAGGATCAATTAAAAAATAAGAAGGACTCAGTATGTTTTTCAATATTACTCAATCTTTTACAAACATCATCTAGCTGTATAATTGAAACAAATCAAACAACTCTATATAAAGTATGAGTTCCTAAAATTACTTAGTGGGGCTGGGTGGTATGAGAAGAAACAGGTCATCATTGCAGATGATGAATTCTGGGACAACCTCAAAACTCAACACTCAAGTGCTGTATATGAGAAATTACATGGTATTCAATGTGCAAATTATGAGCTTTGTGCAAAGGTATTTTGGGGGATTCATGCAACTGGCCATTTAGCTCGGTCATATTCACTCATCAATGCAACATTCTCACGTATACTATGTGTAGTTGATGACTTGGATGAATCACTTCCTTCTGATCAAGGACAAGGAAAAAAATGGAAAGAAGGTTTTGGAAAATTTCAAAGGGCAACCTAACTCATCTGCCAATTATAGTGTTGCACCTGAAGAAGGATTCCCCTCATCAAGATTTCCCCAACCAAGAAAAAAAGAAGCCTTGGTCCAGGTGTTAGCAGACCTTGGTAAAATAATGGAAAAAATCATGACAGCACCAGAGGTTCCATCCGGGGGCACAACCTCAGACACCCATGGCCATGAAAGTTTATGCCTGAAACTTAGGATTCTCAAGGAAAAATACAGCACTCTACTAGCTGAAAATGAGTACATTTATTTCCTCACCATATTGAAAAATGAGAGAAAAGCAGTGGTGTTTTTAGCAATTAACAAGAATTTAGCACAGACCCTCAAATGGTTCAAGGAAGCATGAAGAGTTTATTACAGTGGTTAAATTGTATGTGTATTATTCTGTAAAACATATTAAGATAGTGTTTAGCTTTAATATTTTTGTCACTGTGTGTTTGGTCCTCCAACCACTTGTCAATATTGGTTCCACATCTCTGTAGCCAATCTGGTGCAAAATGAGTTCATCAAGCAATCATCATTGTTTTCATTGTCAGGCACATGTTGGGCATCATCATGAAGCTCAACTTCATTTTGTATTATTTCATTGTCCTTCTTTGAGGAGGACCATGAAATATAATGTAGTTGTGAAGACAAGCAATGGAAAAAATAAGATTATTATGAAAAGGTACTGAATAATCAGATGGTCTCTGCAAAAATGGGGTACTTCATCTTCAGAAGACCAAAGACTTTCTCAACAACATTGTGAAAGGTAGCATGTCTCAAGTTGAAGAGATCTTCCTTGGTTTGAGGTCTGGAGTTCCTTGGAAAAAATTTTCAGTACATCCGAGTTGTAAAGACCAAATATATATAAATGGGATCAACCACCTTAGTTGAGCTCTAGCCTGCTCACATACCTGGTACTGTGTGCCACAATAAGGTGTGAGGAAAGATTTTGTGAGATTATATCCAGCATCTTCTAGATAATAAAGATTTTGGGGAATAAAAAAATTATCATTTATGGCATTTACCAAGACCCTTGAATCATTAGTGCTTCCCTACCAACCCACACAGACATATGAAATAGTCATGTCAAAATTGACTTCCATGAATACATTCTTTGAAATAACCTCTTTATGGCTGTGCCATGTTACCTGATCTTTTCTGAGTACCTTGGCTGAGAAATTTGTACCATCAATGACCCCTATACAATAGCAAAATTCTGAATACTTTTCATTTTGCATGATTTCCTTTGGAATTATTTCCCCATTGGGTTTGAATAAATAATATGAATACAGATTACATAAGTCTTTAACAACACAATGGAATCAATTGTGAATAGTTTCTTGAGCTCTTTAAAAGCACTCTCTAGCTTGACAAGTTGAATTGACATTAGAAATAATTTACAAAAAATGCATCAACTTTTTTTTTTTGCCAAGATATATTTAGAATTTGATAAGAAACCCTTTTGTTCTAATTCATTAACTAATATCAAAAAAAAAAAAAAAATGTCTTTTTTCAATGTAAAGAACTTTTCAAAAACAATCAGGTTTTACTTGAATAAGTTCCTGAACATATTCATGCCCTTGAAGGAATCCATTATGAAATGGTTTAGACTCTTCAATTTTTAAAATGACCAAACATTCTATTGAAAAATATATACATAGCAGTAAACTTTTTTTATTTTTCTACTAAGGTATGATGAATTTTTTTTTTTTTTGAGTGAAGTGAATTTAAATTAACTATCAGGATTTCAAATTAAAGTTTTTATTTTTTTTTTAAAAAAAAAAAAAAAATCCTTTTTGATTGGAACATTTCACAAATGATTTTTTTACATTTTTTTTTTTTGAGAAAGTTTTTTTTTTTTTGAATTAATCAAAAAAAAAAAAATTTTAGTCAAAAAAAAGTTAGTTTTTTTATAATTTATATGGGTTTCAGAACAGTCCCTTAATATTATTTTTTTTTAATTTAAAATTAAATAAATAAAATCATCATTATCTTATTTTTTTAAGTTTATTAACACTCTTTAATTTTAATAATAATAATTATATTCAAATTATTAATTATTATATATATATATATATATATATATTATTTCTTTAATATTTAATTTCTATTTTTAATTTTTAATTATTTTTTTATTTTTTTTAAAAATTAATATTTAATTTCAAATATTATTTTTTTTTTTCTCAAAATCATTTCTCTTTGAAAAAAAGAATTTTTTTTCTTTTTTTTTTAATCTTTTATAAAATTTCCTTTTTTTTTTTTTTTTTTTTCAAAAATGAATAAATAATGATATTAAATTAAAAAAGATTGTTAAAGATATATTCAAGTTTTTTTTGTTTTTTTTTATCAAATCAAACCCTAATTCTATTATTGAAGTTAAATAGATTTTTTATACTTTGCTTAATCCAAAAAAAAAAAACAAAAAAAGATTTGACTTGTGATTTTTATTATGTTCTTGAATTGAAAGATATGATTCAGATTTTTGAAATCACTGGGATTTTGCAGTGAATGACTCATATTTTATTTTTTTTATATGTTTGAGTGATTATTCAAGTTTTAATTGTTTTCAATTCAGTTAAACCACCTGATTTATGAAATATTTAAATCTTGGTCTGAAGGCTTGAATTGGTTTATCTTTAGGAATTTCTTGAATTTCTTTAATAATTTTTATAAGGATTAGATTAAAACTTGTTGACTCAAAACTTTCCTAATTGTCATTTTTATGATTAAGAACCCTTTAAATAAGCTTGTATGATGAAAATTGTCAATCAGGGGTGACTTTGACCACAATTAGAAGTAATTATAACACTAATCTTGATATTAATTATTTTGTACAAATATTAAGAGTTTTTTTTTTTTTTTTTTTTTTTGGAGGAAATTATTCTTTTTTTTTTAAAAAAAAAAAAAAAAACCAACTCAAATTGAGTTATTAATAAATTTTGAAATAATTTTTTGAGAAAATAAATAAATCAATTGAATTTTAATTGAAACAAAATTTTAATTATAATTAACACTTAAAATAATTCTTTAACATAAGAAGTTATAATTTAATTTTAAAAAAAATAAAATTTAAAATTTAATCATGAACCTAGTTTAAATTTTGAGTGATAAAGAATTTCAATTTACGATTATAATTTAGTTTTATTAATTCTCAATTTTCAAGGTTTTTAATAAATTTTTACTTTGATACTGTGTATCGTACATACTGTACTATTGTGCATACTGTGCACTGTGCTGTGTACTGTAATATGATGTAGGGTGTAGTTAAAGATAAATGTTTGGTTGTAAATGATTTTTTTAATTATTTTTTTCAATCCAAATTTTTAATTTTCAAGGTTTTTGAAATTAAAAATTAAAAATTAAAAAAGCAAAAAAATAATTAAAATAAGAATAATAATTTAAATATTTTTTAATTTCTCGTTTCAAAAAATAAAAATAAAAATTTAATTTAATTTAATTTAACAATGAAAGTTTTAATTAAAAAATCTAAATCTAAAACCTCTAAATTTAAAACTCGTTTTGATTTTAAAAATAAAAAAGTTTTAAAATTTATTTCATTAAATAAATTATACCATTCAACAACTTTAAAAACAAATCAAATTCATTATGAGAAAAATAAAGATGATTTTGAAGATGAAATAAAAAAACAAGTAAAAGAAAAAGAAATAGAAAAAGAAATAGAAAAAGAAAAAGAAGAAAAAGATGAATTAAGCCAAAATTTATTAAAATTTAAATTAAAATTAAATTCAATTTTAGAAATTGAAAAAGATCAAGAAATTAAAATTAAAAGTAAAAATCTCAAATTGTATCATTCAAATTCAAAATCAAAATCAAATTTAAATTCAAATTTAAATTTTAATTCAAATTTGAATTCAAATTCAAATTCAAATTTAAATCAATTTAAAAATTCAAAAATTCAAAAAGTTCAAAATTCAAAATTTAAATTGTTTGATAATAATATTAATTTTAATTTTAATACTAATACTAATTCTAATACTGATACTGATACTGATACTAATATTAATACTAATATTAATATTAATACAAAATTAAATAATTTTAATTTGATTAAAAATTCTAAAGTTAACTTCAATTTCAATTTTAATGAATCATCAAAAACAAAAATTAATCATTCAAAAATTAAAAATTTTCATTCAAATTTAAATAATTCATTATTGGCTTCAAATAAAATTAAAACTAATCTAAAAATTATCATGAACGAAACCGATCGATCCAATTTGGATAATTCAAATTCAAATTTAAATTCAAATTCAAATTCAAATTTTTCATTTAAATTAAAATCTAATAATAATCTTAATTATAATAATAATAATAATAATAATAATAATAATAATAATCAAAATCAAAATCAAAATCAAGATCATTTAATTAATCCTTCTTTAAAGATTAATAAAATTTTAACTAATAATAATAATAATAATAATAATAATAATAAAAATCTATCTCATTCTAGTTTTCAACTAATTAGAGCTTATAAAACTTCATCTCCTCCTCTTCAATTAAAATCTAAAACTGATCTAATCAAAAAATCACAACAACAACAACAACAACAACAATTAAATCATCATCTTACAATAAATTCATCATCTCTTTCATCTAACGATCACCATCAAACCATCATTCAATCTAATCTAAACAACAATAATTCAATCTCAAATCATCATCAACTTAATGCTTTATCAATCAATCTATCTCCTTATCAATCTAAACCACTTTCGGATTCAAATATTATCAATTTAGGCAATGGTACCTTGCCACTTTACTCTCATGTTAATCTACATCGAAATATATCATCCCCTTCAAAATTACAACATTCTACCATCTCTTCTTGTAATACTATGACATCAAACAATCATCCTTCACCTTGGTCAAACTCAATTCATCATCATCCTACTCATCATCATCATCATCATCATCATCATCTAAATCATCATCATCATCATCCACATCATCAAACTACAAATCATCATCATCATCATACTACACTCTCATCACCTCAATCAAATCAATCATTAATTGATCATCTCTCAACTTCCGATCAAGAACAAGATGATCATCTCGATGTAAGCTCTTGAAATTTTCTTTGGTTTTGTTTTTTACTTTACAAATTATTAAAAATAAAAATCAAATTACTGTACTCTTGTAAAATTCAATTACATTTTTTAATCTTGATTAGTGTACTGTACTGTACACAACAATCAAATCAAACAATCATCTTGTAATTTTGACTTGATTTTAATTCAAATTTCAACTCTTATTAAAATGAATTAATTAAATTTAATGATTTCAACTTACTTGGTTACCGAATTGATTAAACTACAGTAGTTGAAATTTTTTTACATTAATTTTAATTTTAATCATTTCAAATTTAATCCAGTCATTTTTATTACAATATCATCTCCTGAAAAAAATAAAATAAAATCATTTAAAGTCTTGGAAGCTTTTTATCAATTTTCTCATTAATCTCAATTGATTTATTTCTTTATTGATTATCATTTAGGATTCTTTACCTACTTCAAACTTACATCGTACAAGCTCTGATCGGGTCTCTTCAAGTTCAAATCTCCTCAATTCAAATCCTTCCATCTCAAATTGGTTTGATCAAAATAATCTAAGAAGGCATCAATCCATGAAATCTGACGGAAGATGGGGTGCGTGCGTAGTGGGAGGACCTTTTATTAACTCTAAATCATCATCTTCATCTAAATCATCATCATCATCATCATCAAATCAAAATGATCAATTAATTCCTTCAAAAGATCATCTTCATCACACCCTAAACAATTTTTATCCAATTGGATCTGATTTATTAAGATCAGCTAGTGATCACTCAAATTCTTCCTTAATATTTTCATCTAATCCTTCATCTTCTTCAATTAACTTGAACTCATTCTCAAATTCAAATCTTAGTAATCTTACTAATCATATCAATCCTAATACTAATAATAATATTACTACTACCACTAACACATCCAATAACATCCCCACCACCACCACCCCCACCACCAATTCCCCCTCATCTATCACTAATCCTATTCATCCTATTACTACTACTACTACTACTACTACCACCACCATTCCTAATAATATTAATACCACTCCTACTCCTACTCATAATCATATCACTACTCCCACTAATTCAAATTCCAATATTATTAATTCATTAAAGGTAGTTGATAAGAGTCCTGTTAATTTACCAAGTCTTTCTATTAATCCTTGGAGTCCTTCAATTGAAGAAGCTAAAAAATTAAGAGAACCTATCATCAAACAATCTAGTATGGACACTTTAATCTCTAATAATTCCTCTCCTTTACAAATTCATCATAATAATAAATCTTCTAAAAGTCTCTCACTCTTACGCTCTAACTCCCATGATGATTATCAAAATCTTAAACAATCTAATAGTTTTAATTCCATCAATTTAAATTCATCCTTAAATCGATCTGATGATTCCGATAATGGATCTCGTACCCCAATTGGTTCTATAATCTCTCATCATTTATCTGGAACTAAAAGTCCTCTATCTAATTTAACTTCAATGATGGAAATCTCTGATAATAATAGTCCAACTTCAACAACTTCATCCTCCTCTATAGATAGTTTAGGTCATAAATCATCCAATTCCAATTCTATCATCAATCAATCTCTTAAAAAACTTCATTTACCCCCTCTAGTCACCGATTTCTCTCGTTTAAGTTTATCTTCTGTCACCCCTCATTCAATCTCAAACTCAAACATAAATCAATCCATTCGATCTAATTCAAATCGAACTTCAATCAATTTACCCTTTCAAGGTCCTGCAAGCGCTGCTGCATTCGTTCCACCCATTGGTCATTCTCTTCAAAGAAATTTTAGTGATCCTTTCAATCTTCGTGAAAAATTATCTTTAATCACAAGTCATAATACCGCAGAACCAGGTCTAGGTGCTCAAAATTGGATCAGTCAAAAAGAACAATTAATTGGTCATGATCATCATCATCATAATAATACTTCAGATTGGAATTCATCACCCCTTGGCTCATCAATTCCTAATCAAATCACTCAACCAATCACTTCTTCTTCATCTCAATCTTCAACTTCAACTTCATCCTCTACAACATCTACTTCAACTACTCCTATTTCAGTCTTACCACAACAAATTCAACAACAATTTCTTATTAATCAACAATTACATCAACTTCAACAACTTCAAGCTCAACATCATCTTCTTCAACAACAACAAGCTCAATTATTTAATTCATCTATTAATCTTACTTCAAATGTTTATTCTCAACCTAATTTATCAAACAATCGATTTCAATCACTTTTTCAATCAAACAGATATAATCATAACAATAATAATTATTCTTTTAATCCAAACATATCGGTCAATAAGTTTGGTTTAATTGGAAATCATTCTAATTCTAATTCTCAATTATTACCTTCATCTTCATCTCAACCTTCATCAAGACTTCAATCTACAATTAACAATTTTAATGGATTTAACTCAAATCAAATCGGTCTTCATTCACTTAATCATAATACTAATACCAATCATCATGGTTTAATGACGGGCTTAAACAAACCTTCAAATCAATTGTTAAATGAAAACGTTTTAGATGGAAATAATTTAGATGCTCAAGTTCAAGAACTTACTCGTCAAAAAGGTTATAATCCTACTAATTTCGATTTAAATCCTAAATTAGCTCGTTTTTTCGTAATCAAATCTTATACAGAAGAAGACGTACATAAATCATTAAAATATGAAATTTGGGCTAGTACAGATTTAGGAAATAAAAGATTAGATCGTGCTTTTAATGAATCACATGAATTAGGTCCAATTTACTTATTATTCAGTGTTAACGCTAGGTATCTATCTTTCTTTAAAGCAATTCGTTTAAATCCTTTTACTAATTTCCTTCATGAACTTTAGTGGGCACTTTTGTGGTATGGCAGAAATGTTAACAGCTGTAGATTATAATACCACTAGTAAGGTTTGGGCTCAAGATAAATGGAAAGGAATTTTCAAGGTCAAGTGGGTATTTGTAAAAGACATTCCAAATAATGCATTACGACATATCAAATTATCAAACACTCCTGAAAATAAACCAGTGTAAGTCAATCATTCAGCTTAAATATAATGTATTAAAAACTTTAAAAAAAAAATTAAATCGTTTTTTCTATAGGACATCTTCTCGTGACACTCAAGAGGTACCTCATGATAAAGGTATTCAAGTTTTACAGATCATGTCATCTTATCAATCTAGAACTTCGCTCTTACAAGATTATGGTATGTAAAAAATAAATTTCTCTTATAACCCTCATTTGTTAATTAAACCCATGTTTTATTCACTATTCTTTATTAGGTTGGTATGAACAAAATGAGAGTAAAAAAACTCAAAAAGATTCTGAGGAGGGAAATTTAAATCATTTGGGAAATCAACCATACCTCACAAATTTCAATAGTAAAGATCCTTCTAATTCAAATAATAATCCTTCAATGATCAATCATCATTTTAAAAAAACAAACCAACAATCAATAACTACTCAACCTAGTGGTCGTCGATTTGCTGCTAATGGTTCTGGTCATATCAATAGAGTAGGAATCGAAATTCCTTTAGTCATTTGATTATTATTTTTTTTTATTTGTTTGGGAAAAATTCATATATGCATGACGCGATTGAATTGGAAAAATCTTTCTTTTTTTTTTTTTTCAAATTATTAAAAGTACCTGTAAAAAAAATAACAAAATCAAAAACAAAAAAAAGTTGAAGTAAATATTATTTTAGAGTTTTGTTTTTTTGTTTTTGCTTGATAACTTTGCTCGGTTTGAGGAATTTGGAATGTGGAATAAGAAATAAGGAATGAGGAATAAGCAATAAGGAATATGGAATAAGGAATGGTTTGATTATTATTATTTTTGGTTTTCTTGGCTTGCAAGAGTTTCATTATATAAAATATAAAACATAGACGAATTTTTTAAGAGTTTTAAAGAAATATTATACACACACATTACATGAAAGAAAAATGTATTTGCTGAAAATTTACCTGCCCTGTTGTATTTTTCTATATTATTTTATCACACAAACCGAGGAGCATACATGATTAAATAAAAGCGTTTCCTCTTTTTTTTTTTTTTTCGTTTGGACCCAAAGAACACATGTTAATATTAAACTTTTCTACATCATCTTGCAGTTTTGTCAACAAATGGTTTTGGCTGTAAATATTTTTTTTTTGGGTGAAAAAGTTTTTTATTTTATCAATATAATTTATTTGCCCCTTAAAGCAAAGGATTGTAATATGTTGAATCATAGATAATCGAGGTGAAGCTTAGTTCTCGATTCATAGAAAATAAACACGAAGCCTTCATTTTATTAAATGTCTTTCACATTAAAATTTATTAATCTTGAGTTAATCAATTAAGAAAGAACTCAAAATAAGAAAAATTAATTTTGACTTTTTTTAAGATTAATTTTTTTTTTTAAAAATTTTAAACATATTAAATTAAAAGTAAATATTTAATAAAAAAAAATTATTATTATTATTATTATTATATTTTATTTTATTTTTTTATTAAAAAATCATAAAATAAATAAATGAAATATTTTAAAACTAAATTAATTAATTACAGTAAATACATGGTTGTGATGTACAGTGCCCTCCAACAAACCTTCGAACACCGTTAGGGTTTTTTTTTTTTTGAAAATTCGAACACCGTTAGGGTTTTTTTTGGACCACCCGCACGGTTCTTTTTGAAACTCCTAATTTCTTTACTCATCTCGTCAGCCTCATGTCTCGTCGCGTTTTTCTTTGTGCTCAGATTTGTTAACCAATCACCTTCGTCCATTTTGATCGACCGTCAATCACGTGTGGTTTTATCATTTTTATTTTGGCTAAAGGATCATGGCTATAAATATAGTCAATCCTGTTGTTAAGTAAGTCTTTTTTTTAATCCATCATTTTAGGTACTCACCATAATGGCTCCCTACCACAGTGAAGGCATTTGTGGTCGAATTGTTGGTATGCATGATGCTGGTGCTTCAATTCGCACAATTGCCCAACATCTTGAGGTACCACCAACCACTGTTCATGATGCAATTTGTCAATACCAAGAACGAGGACATCTTAAAAGCTTACCTATACCAGGTCAACCTCCAAAATTGAATGATCGAGACCGACGGGAGCTTTCCCGAGTTATTCATCAAAACCGTCAAGAGACACTTGTCTCCATCAAAAATATGATCACAGCCGATGTATCAATCAACACGCTTCGCAAGGCTATTCATGAACTCGGTAAACGATCATGCATTGCAGTCAAAAAACCTTACCTCAGCCCACAACACATGCAATGTCGCCTGGACTTTGCACGAGCTCACTTGCACTGGACCGTTGCTGATTGGTCTCGAGTCATATGGACTGACAAGTCCTCATTTGAGCTTGGTAAGCCAGTCACTCAAAGGCGTATCTGGCGGTCAACCAATCAAAAATATGACCTCAAATTGATGGCTGTGAATCATTGTTCTGGTCGTCGTTCAATTATGGTTTGGGGGGCGCTTTGTGGACCGATTCAGTCTGAATTAATTTTGATGCCACCTGGACAACGTCGAGCGGTGGATTTTATTGAAAATGTTTATGAGCCGGGCTTATTGCCCTTCATGGATGAATTGGTCGAAGTAGGTGTTGCTGAAGATTGCGAAGAGCTCACCTTAATGGAAGACGGAGCTCCGATCCATACTGCAATTGCCAGCCAACAATGGCAAGAAGAAAATCAAATCCGTAAGCTAGTCTGGCCAGCTTATTCTCCTGACCTTAACCCCATCAAAAACTTATGGTTCAAGATGAAATACGTTGTTAGGAACCTCTTCAATCCCAAGACAATGGATGAGTTAACGTTTGCTGTTAACGCTGTTTGGGAGACATTACCTTTTGATCATGTTGAGGCCTTACTCTTATCTTTGCCTGAAAGGATGCAGATGGTAGTGGATCAGAATGGTGCTCCTACTCAATGGTAGAAGCTATCTTTTTTTTATTATTATTTAAGTTTGTCTTATGAAGTTTTTTATTGAATTACTACTTATACACATGTCTTTATTATTAGCTTGATTTAAAACAAACAAATGTGTAATTGTATAAAAAAAAAAGTTGACTATTCCATTTAGCCTTGTGCAACGTGAGAGCCAATTGTGAGAAAAAAAAAATTAAAAAAAAAAATTACAAAAAAATTTAAAAAAAAAATCACGAAAAAAAAAGTGTTCAAAGGTTTGTTGGAGGGCACTGTACTGTACATGCCCTCCAATAAACCTCCAAACGGGAACTCGAATTTTTTTTTTTAATTCAACTTGCGTGCTTTGGGTTTTTTTTTTGGGACTAAAACCCAATTTCTTTTTATTTTTTTGATTTTTAATTTAATTTTTTTCCCTCATTGAATTTGTCATTGTGCTCAGATTATCCAACCAATCAACTTCAACAATTGATTTATTTCTTTCAAATACCACTCATTGCTTTACTGCATGAACCTTTTTTGTGTTTTATGGTGTTTTTTTTTTGGTTCGGGCAGCAATCATGCCTACATATAAAGCAGATCAACAGAATTAAGTTTTTTTTAACAATTAATCATCTTTTAAATACAATCTATATATATTGATTATTAAAATATGCCACCCTACCAAAGTCAAGGCATTTGCAGCCGTATAATTGGCATGCATGATGCTGGGGCCTCAATATGAACCATAGCAACCTTTTTGGGGATTCCACCCACCACTGTTCATGACTATCTAAAGATTTCATGAGCAAGGACATTTTGAAAATTTGCCTATAGCTGGTTGACCTCGCAAAATAAATGATTGGGATATATGGGAATTGGCTTGGGTTGTTCAACAAATTTGTTGTGATACACTTGTTTCAATCAAGAATATGCTCACTGTGGACGTTTCCATCAATATGGTTCACAAAGAAATACATGGCCTAGGGAAAAGGTCATGTATTGCTGTCAAGAAACCCTATCTTAGTGCTTGACACATGCAACATTGTTTGGATTTTGCTCATGGTCATCTCCATTGGTCCAAGGTTGTTTGGACCGACGAATCTTCCTTCGAGCTAGGTGAGCCAGTAACTCAAAAACGAGTTTGGCGCACTACTGATCAAAAGTACAAACTTGACTTGATGGCCGTCAATCAATGATGGTATGGGGGGCAATCTGTGGCTCAATTCAATCTGAGCTGATCATCATGCCACCTGGACAACGGTGAGCAATTGATTTCATCGAAAACATTTACAAACCAGGATTGTTGCCGTTCATGGACAAATTGGTTGAAGTAGGTGTAGCAGAAAATTGCAAATGACTTACCCTAATGGAGGATGGAGCCCCCATCCATACTGCCATGGCTAGCCAAGAATGGTGTGATCAGCATCAAATCCGCAAGCTTAATTGGCCTCCTAACTCACCAGACCTGAACCCAATCAAAAATTTATGGTTCAAGATGAAACATATTGTCACTTGTCTTTTCAATCCCAAAACAATGGACAAGTTAACTGTGGCTATCAATGCTGTTTGGGATGATTTACCCTTTGACCACTTGGAGTTGCTATTGCAATCCTTACCTAGAAGGATGCAAATGGTCATTGACCAGAATGGTGCTCCTACCCATTGGTAGGGAGCTTAATTTTATTTAGTTATTCTTACTTTGCTTTCTGATTCTTGTATTAATCCTTGAAAATTATACATACATGATTTTAAATTAAAAAAAAATAATTATTATTACACTTATACACATGATATATAATATCAGTATTTTTATACACAAAATAAAATTTTCTTTGAAATTAAATAATGTTTGAAAGTTTGAAAAATAAGAATATGAGAGAAAATTGAAGAAAATGTGAGAACTCCTGAAAAAAAAAAATGTTCAAAGGTTTGTTGGAGGGAACTGTATAGTTCCCTGCCAATTATTGTTGATTCACATAATGTGTTATCTATTATTTCATCTAATTTTGTTTTGTAGTTTTTATATGTATAGGCTATTTACATGGTAGGTTTACAGGGTATATATGTTGAGTTATGCGGCGCAGTCTACTCTCTGTTACATCCTCCCCCTTGACTTATACACCTGTAAAGGTTCATGATAGGAAATGTGAGCAGAACCAATGGTGTAATAATGGCCCCAAGATTTTTGTCAACCCATCCGCCTTCATGTCCCTTGTGCAAACCCACTGTAACTCTGCCTCTTTGTTGACAATGTAAAAATCCCTATCCAAGTGCCGTGTCTTCTTGTTTGACGCCAAGTCTTTAGATATTCTTATAGCGGATTTGTTGTTGCTTAGTAATAATAGATGCATACCTCTTCCAAATACATCATTGATTAGCCGTTTCAGCCACATACCTTTCCTGGATGCCAAACTTAGAGCCATGTACTCTGCATGACTCATTGATGATGCCACTGTTGCTAGCCTCTTTGAGCTCCAAGGGATCGCACAACCATGCACCATCATTAAGTATCTATGAGTCGATCTGGAGAATTCCACTCCCCAACTTGCGTCCAATGATACCGTGATTTCTTCATTGTTAGGGAATAACCTCAATCCTTTCCATTGAGTGTGATGGAGGTACCCCAGTAAGTGCTGCAGCAGTGTCCAATGCTGGTGTCCAGGGGCTTGTGCATGTCGCGCTAGCAGATTCACCGCAAAACTGATATCCGGCCGAGTGCCATTGGCCACATAACTCAAACTTCCTACAATGGTTAAGAAGGATTTTTGGTCAATGATCCGTTCATCCTGTGTGATTGTGCTTACCTTGCTTTTGGTGGGTAAGGGAGTGGTGTTGGTTTTCTTGCCGTCCCAGTGTTTCAATACTATGCTTCTGATGAGCCATTTTTGGGTCAAAGTAAAACCTGCTGGCTGGCACTCTATCTCCATGCCAATCATGCTTTATATCCCATCCTTCCATTTGATCATGAAGCTGCTTTCCAGCCCCCACTTGAAGTCATCTAATTCTTTCCTTGTCTGTGCAATTATTATTCCTTCATCCACATGTAGCCACATCATCTCATTGTTTTTGATGTTGAAGTAAACGCTATTGTCAAAAGCGCTTTTCGAAAAACAGAGTGCCTTCAACTTACCACCCAGATGTTCCCACCAGCACCTACTGGCCTGTTTTGTCCCTCATAGTGCTTTCTTTAGTCAACAACCCATGTTGGGAGGTACATTCATCCCATCTGGCGGTTTTATCCAAACTTCCATATCTATTGGTGCATTTAGGTAAGCAGCGGTGAAGTAAAACAAATGCACTAACCAGTTGTGTTTTGCGGCCCATGTCAGTAGCAGACGGAGCACTCTGAATGTGGCCGTCAGGGAAAAAGTTTCCTTGTACTCTTTTTTGTAGCATTGTTTATTGCCTCATGCTACATAGTGTGCTTTGTAATGTACCTGTCCTGACAAATTGTCAATCTTTTTTGCAAAAATCCACCCCCCATTGATGGTGCGCTGAAGCTTGTCCAAAGGTGCCACCTTGAACACATCCATTCTTTTCATATTCTGCAGCTCTTCTTTGATTGCTTGCGACCATTCCTCCTTCTCATTGCCCTTCATCGCTTCCCTGTAGCTCCTTGGTATATTGCCAGATGGTGTAGCAATTTCTGCGACCGTTTTCTCCTGTCTTGTGAATATCTCCTCCCTACCCAAATCACCCAGCCAAACGTTGTTTTGAAGGAATGGGATGCTCATTTTTTTGGCTCTTCATCCTGAGGCTTGAATGGATGCCCTTTCCTGAGTATGTTTGTGAGCGGGTTACTATCTGGAAAGGTAGCCCAAGCAGAAGGAATTGTCTTGTTAGCCCCCTGGATGTAGAATAACCATCCCTTTTCTCTCTGTAAATACATTACCACATGTCCTTTGTGAGCCCTGTCATATAGCTTTTGACAATGTTCTTGAGGAATGTGCACTTACTCCCGTTCTCCAAAGATTCACATTTTATCCAGTTGTGGTTTCTCGTTGAACAGCATTTCTGCTGGTGTTAGACATTCTGTTTGCTCATTTGGAATGTTGTTGTTAGTGTAAGCCGCCCACATGAAGGCATTCCCTAATCTGGAAGATCACAGTATTGTCTGCCCCATATCTGCAACACTTCTGTTGTAGCGTTCTGCAATGCCGTTTTGTTTGTGATGCATAGGGAGGCTTTGTTCATGCGTAATCCCTTTCATCGAGCACCAATGGATCATTCCTTGTGACCAGAACTCACCGCCTCTGTTAATTTGCAATACCTTGAGTTTTCTGCCACATTTGACTTCCCATCTGGCAACGACGCCCTGTAATACTGCTGCAGCGTCAGCTTTTGTCGCAATGATGTGACACTCACCATACGTCCAACTAATGTCCCATATAGTGAGCGCCCAATGCCCAGAGTTGATGTTTGCTTGATTGAAAGGTCCCATGATATTGCTTGTGACAAGGTCCATAGGTTCCATTGGACGTTTTGTTGGTAGCAGTTCGTTCCAATGCTTGCTTTTTGCAATAAGGCAGTCAGTGCAGTTATTCAGGTGCTTACAAATGTCGGTGCCAATCCTGTCTTTCAAGAAGTTCTGTAGCCGGCACATACCACAGTGGCCAAAGAGTTTGTGCCATAACAGGCTCTTGTCCTTTGCTAAACCGCAGTCACGTCAATTGTCTACTCTTGTTTTTAAACTCACTATTTTGTCTCTCATTGCTGTCATACACCCCCTCAACTCATTGGGATTAAGGTATGGTGGGAAAAACCAACAGTGCCGCTGTGCATCAAAGTTAGCAGTTAATAATGGTATGTGGTTTGAATTGCAAAATAAGAGGTTGTCCCCCTGGGTGTACATTTTTCCACCAGTTTTCAGTATGGAAGCTGGGGAGATTAGTGTTGCAATGGCATTAGGTGAGTAAAAAACATTCTTTATTAATACAATCTTGCCGTGCAGGCCTGGAAATACCATCTCTCCAATTCCTGTCACAAAACTGTTTCCATTCCCTGTCTTTGTTGCTATGGATAGCGGAAGAGGTTTGGTTAGCTGACAGAATCCATACAGAGCTTCCTTATTGCAGGTTAAGGAATGGGTTGCCCCAGTGTCACATACCGACTCCCTTCCACCTACCTTATCATCACTAGCAACCTCTGCCTGAAACAAATTCATTAGATCCTTGTCATGGCCTAGTTCCACAAAGCAAACATTTACCAGGGCTGCCTATTTAGTTGGGTATTGAGGTTGGTAATAGTCCGCCAGCTTGGGTTTCTGCGATCCCCGGGATGCCAATGGCCTAGCCGTGGACCACGTCAGTGGTGTGATTATGGGATAATAGGCTCTGAACTGTGAGTTATTGTTCATGGGTGATGATGGTACATTACTGGTTCTTTTTGACCAACAGTCCCATGCAAAATGCCCCGTCTTTTTACAGTTGGGGCACATACCCTGTATGACCGCCCGCAGGGTGGCCGGATCAATGTTGTTGGCTTCATAAGTTTTATTTTGGCCAGGAGAGTTGATTACTGAGGTCTGATTGAAAACCACGGGCTCATCCTGCTTTGCTGGCAGTGTGTTGCCCTGGTGCTTTTGGTGGCAGGTGGCAAGGCTTGGGTTGCGACCTTTGTTTGCTATTTCATTTTCAAGTTGGGACATCACTGTCCTCACCATTTCCTGGTCTTGGATGCCCCATTGCAGTAATAACCCCAGTAAAAGGTCCTCGCTAAAATTGCCACCCCATTGAGTGAATTTGCTGGCCGACGACCTCAATCTAACTGAAAATGACGACGGTGCCTTGTCTGGCTGCATCTGAGCATTCAGCAATTCCTCCAGTCCTGATAGCTGGCCTGCACGGGTGATGATGTGATACTGTTGCCTCAAATGGTCGTAGGTGGATTATTTCTGATTGGATTGCTTCTGGGAGAGAATAGATCAGGATGCCACGGCATATCTTCTCATCGCTGGACAGTGTCAGTCCTTCACGATGTAGGAACTCAGGATCGTCAATAAAGTTGTCCAGTATGATCAATATTCTATTTTCCCATGAGGCAAAGTTGCTGCCGTCTAGTTTCAGGATGTGTTCATTTTTTATTAATGCTGTTGCTTGTGATATTGTTGTCCGTATTCTTGATAGCCAGTTGTTCATGCTATGTTCTCATTCCGTTGTATTCAGTGCAGGTTTTGCCGTTGACATAGTCGATTCTTGCTTTTTTGCACTGGATTTGCCGTCGTTGGAGTTGGATGGGTTGTCAATTTGGTATAGTTCTGGGTGTAATTTTTTCAAATATCCCCTTGGCATTCAAAGGGTTGCTAGTATGTAATAGTTTTTCTTTTTTTTGGAAAATCAGAGGGTTGAAACAAGATTAGATGTTTGATGAAAAGTAAAGAAAAAATGGGAAAAATAAGAGAAATGAAGGAAGTAGCAATATAAAGAAATAGGAGTGCTTAGACTAAAATGTAGAGAGAGAATAATAATAAGAATAATTTTTTTTTTTTTTTTTTTAGAGTATTAGCAGATAAGTGGTATGTAGCAAAATATTAAAGCAAAAAGACAAGAAATAGGAAAGAGATAAAAGAAAAAATGAGGAAATATAAAGAGATGAAAAAAAAAATGATGAAAATATTGTAGCAGTTTGTGAAGGATTTGGCCCAAAATCAAGCATCCTCAATTGTGGTGGCCGAATGAAAAAGAGCAAGGCATCCCTTTCTTCTTTTTTTTTTTTGTAGGCTCTAATGGAATAAAATGATGTTGGAATTTAGATGAAGGCCCATAATATATTGATGCACATAATTCAATTTCTATTATTTCATCTACTTTTGTTTTGTAGTTTTTATATGTATAGGCTATTTACATGGTAGGTCTACAGGGTATATATGTCGAGTTATGCAGCGCAGTATACTCGCCGTTACAATTATATGCAAACAAAAAGCATACAGGCAGGGCACTGATTTTTTTTTGCTGCACAGTTTGTGTCTCACACTCAGGGGCCTTTTTTTTTCTAAGTCAAACACAATTTTTTTTTTTTAAATTTCATATATTTTCTACTACAACTACTCAAGTATATATAATTTGTTATGTTAAAAAATATAAGTAAAAAAAAATATATTATAATTTAGAAAAAAAAAATAACAAAGGACCTGATAAGAGATTACAAAAACCAAGAGAAAGAGAAAATACAATCAGCGATTGTATTCTCAATGTGAGGAAGCAAAAGAAAACTTTCCAATAATGAATGGAGGTCCTAGTAAGAAGTTGGACCTCCATTCATTTCAATGACCATGGCCATGTGTTGTGGCATCAAGTAGAGGAGGTTAACATGGAAATTGGTCCACGCAGCATTAATCGCATGTTGTAGCTTTTCCACCGTCTGAGGTTGGTAGAGTTTACTTATTTGGCTCTTCATTGTCTTCCATACGTTTTTGATGGGATTCAAGTTGGGTGAATGAGACAGCCAATCTTGCCAGTCTGTGTGGATGGGGGAATTGTCCTCCATCAAAAGGAGGTGGTGGCGACCACAAATACAAGGAGCCTGCTCCATCCAGGCTATGAACGGAAGCAGGCCCGGTTGGTAGACTTGCTGAACCATCTTGGTCAAGGTCATTTTCCCATTGAGAAAAACCAAAGGGGCTCGCATTGCCCCACAAAATGCCCCCATACCATGAGGCTTTGATGACCTGATTGATGGTTGACGGCGAGGTTCTCAAGGTTCCACTTCTCTTGAGGCGTCCTCCAGACTCATACCCAATCAACCTTTTTCCCAAGTTCAAATGCCAACTCATCTGTCCAAACAACCCGGGCCTAATCATTTATTGTCCAATGGCGGTGGGCTTGGGCAAAGGCAAGGCGCCGTTGGAAATCTTGAGGCCAGAGGTATGGTTTTTTGGGAGCAATGCACAAATGCTTACCCAATTTGTGGATCTTGCGCTGGATTGTGCAAGTTGAAACTTGGTGAGTCATCAGGTTGGTGACCTGTGTGACCATTAAGCAACAACCTTGAGTGATGATACTGTCAAGTTCTTGCCGGTCTTGTCCTGTCATGATTGGAGGTCAGCCGGTTTTTTTTTGGGTCCTCACAGTGCCAATAATTTGGAATTTTGCGACCGTATCGTAGACGGTCAAGAGCGGTATCCCAGCTAAATACCAAATCACTCAAAAAGGGACGCCTGCTTGGCGCATCCCAACAATATGTCCCCTGTTTTCTATATTGAGGTAACACATCACGTTCTGCTATTAAAAAAAAATATAAATAATTTCATTTTGTCTTTTGGTAATCTGAGAAAGAGGACTGCTTACATCTTGATTGTCCTCCTCAGCGTCAGAAGTTTTCAAGCAGGTGAGTGCTGGCCATCTTTTATGTTGTGAGATGAAGCAGGCATAGTCATTGTTGTCATTGTTAAGATGACAAATAAGACAAATATTCAAAAAAAAAGAAGTTGAAGCCCAGAGCCGGAGTGCGACCTCTGACAAATGAGAGTTGTCCACGGGAACTCGCGTGCACAGCAGCCGCAAGCATACAGCTTCCCTGCCTGCATTCACATACTTTGGGCAGGGCACTGTACTGTAAAGTACATGCCCTCCAATAAACCTTCAAACAAAACTTTAAAATTAATTTTTTAATTTTTTATTTTCTGAACTCGCGGAATTTTTCTTATAACTTCTACCATCATCTTGCACTCATCTCCCTTCCTTTCTTCTCTTACTTCTCATTTTTTATTTTTTGTTGTGATTCTTTTTTTCTTCTAACCAATCACCATTCACCAAGATGAATGGTAAGTTTTTTTTTAATACTTTGATTTGAAATCTTGGAAGACATACTAAATACATAATTTATTAGTATGCCACCATATTGCAAACCTATAGACAAAGGGTGAATCATTGGGATGTGTGATGCAGGGGCATCAATCTGAATGATTGCCAACTTTTTAGGTGTTCCTCCAATGACTGTTCATTATACCATCTGAAAATTTCAAGATTGAGGTCATTTAGAAAAACCTTCCAATACCTGGCTGACCTCCAAAATCAAACAATCATGACTTGTGAAAACATGGCCAAGTCCTTCAGTAACATTGTCAAGAGACACTTGTCTCAATAAAAAACCATATTATGGCCAATGTTTCTCTCAATACTATTTGCAAGGCAATACATCACCTTGGTAAAAGGTCTTGTATTGCTGTTAAGAAACCCTATCTAAGTCCTTGCCACATAGAACTGTAAAAGTAATAAGTAATTTGTAAATTGCTACTGTTACCATATTTGATCATAATCACACTAGGTGATCTTAATTCACATGATTGTCTTTAGTTTTTGATCACCCATGGAGCTAAGAGATTTTTTGTTGTACTTACTATCACAATAAGAAGAGTATATAAGGACCACTTTGTGTTCATCCTTTTGTAACAACCACTCACCAGGGGTAAGGGTATTAATTAATACACCCACTCAAACACCTCAAATCAGCAGATCCACTATTTGCATCAGCATTCAGTTTCAGCAATCTTCCTTGCTGAAACATGCATACAGTCTGGTTCATCAATACAGCCTGTCAATACTTGTACAGGTTGGAATTACCCAATACAGTTTTGGATACACCATTTCCAAACTGTATGATCACTCAATACTACCACTCCTCTTGTACAGGCCCTGTACAGCTGTACAGGACCTGTATTGGCCAGACTCAATTCAATCATCCAATCCTCTCATGAAAATTATCTCTCTGGATCAGGGCTGGTGATTCTCACATATACCAGCCCCTATTTCTCCCCCCTGGGGACTTTTCCCAAGTTAATTAATTTAGTTGATTTATTATTTTATTAATATTCTTATCCTTATTTTGGGTATTATATTTATTTAATATTAAGTCAGTCTTTGCATTTCCTTTCTTTGCCTGTACAGTATGAGCTGGGTGGCCATATCCTTATTAACCCTTCTCTTTTCATTCTGACAGGTTGAAACAGTGGACTTGGACTTGTTTGTGGTTGGCTCTTTTATTCTTTACTCTTATTTATTTTGTTTCTGCTTTTCTTATATTTATTTTATTAGTAATTCATCTCTTAACACTCTTGAGTGTATTCCTCTTTATCATATCCTTGAGCCCTCCATAAGTGAGTTCCCGTTTACTAAGTGCCAGGCCCTCTTCACTTAGAAGAGCCCCTGTGACACCTTTACTCTCCTCATCTCTTATTGTGACAGTGTTTTCTGTATTGTTTTTGCTCTTAACTTCACATGTTATGGGCCCAGTGGTTGCTTAAGAAAAAAAAAAAGCTCTTTTGACTGCACAAACAAGATTGTATTGATTTTTTCAAATTCTTCCAACATGGAATCCTCAAGTCTACCTCAGTCTCAGAGTGCTGACGACAGCAAAAACCCTAGGCCTATGGGGTTCCTAAGACCCAATTTTCTCCAAGGCTTGGCTCAGCCTTCTCTCTCTCAGACTCTCAAAAAGATAACTAATATCAAGAAACTCAACTCCACAAATTTCTCTGAATGGGAAAGCTCTATTCTCATGGCATTCAACGTGAGGGATCTTGAATGCTTTCTCAATCCGAAGTGGACTGCATCATTTCCAGAAGATTCTCCTCCTGAAGAACTTAGTTTCTTTCGTAAAAGCTGCAAGCAATTTTACTTCTGGCTTGGCTCTCAACTAGATAAGGAAAATCTTGACAGGTTCTTTGAGAGACACTCAACAGCTCATGATCCCGTGGTACTCTGGGCCAATATTAATCATTACTATGCGGCTGCATCTGCAGAAAATTGTGCTAATTTAGTCATGAAAATCTTTGGTCTTAAAATGGATGAAGGGAATGTTAAGGAAACTCTTGTTGAGCTCAGGTGTCTCATCAATCAACTTTGGGTGATAGGGCCAAAGCTATTTAAAGGGGATGTTCTCATCAAAGTCCTTGCTTTCTTTACTCTGAAGATTCTTCCTCCCTCACTTAACATTGTAGTGAACAATGTATATCAGCTCACAAAGATATCTGGGAAATTGCCATTTCTAGATTCAGTCTTATCAGAAATTGAGCTTGCTGTGGCAAGGCACCAAGAGCAGGTTGTCCCAGATCCTCAGGCACTCAAGGTGATTGGAAGAAGAGGAAAGATGTGCTTTGATGGGAAACACAATCCCTTGGCACCACATTCAGAGTCAGAATGTTTTCAATTGTATCAAGAAAAAGGCAAGGCATTTAACAGGAGAAGACTTGCCAAAAGGGATGAGTCAGGACACAGGGCTTTTTTGGTTCAGGTGCTGGCTAATGTTTTGGGAAGTCAGGAGGATTCTACCATACTCAATAGTGGAGCATATTACTCCTTATTAAAGAGCTCTGTGGGGTTTATCTCCTTGAAACAAACAAAAATTCCCCTTTTCCTGGCAGATGGTAGCTGCATATACGCGAGTGGAATATGGACAGAAGTGGTAATAAATCATCAGAATGAACCACTGCATCTCAAAAATTCCCTTGTGGTTCCATCTATTAACTCATGTTTGATTGCCTTGTCTCCTTTCCTTAAAAAAGAGTGTTTATTGGTTGGCAGTAGGGGAGGATCTGTTGGCCTTCAAACAAAAGATGGACACATTCTCCTGCAAGGAACAATTTTCAATAACATCATCAAGGTCCAACTTGGCAATCCCAGTCAGGTTAATCTTGCGGTCAATGCAGATATCATCCACAAGTGTCTTGTACATCCCAGTAGGAAGTAGGCTGAAATCATGTGGCCTGGGGTGAATTTTAAACATGTTAAATGTGACTCATGTCTTACTTCAAAATCGCATCATCTCCCTTTTAAGGGTATTTTTCCTCCTGCCACAAAGCCATTACAAACAATCCACATGGATCTGTGTGGCCTGATAAAACCCATCTCAAGGGGAAATATCTCTTATGTGTTTCAAATTATGGATGGATACTCTCAATATAGGTTTGTATATATGTTGAGTGGCAAATCTCAATGCTTTGAGTTTTTCAAAATCTTCAAAGCTCAAGCTGAAAATCAATGTAATGAGATGATTCAGGAAATTGTCTCAGACAATGGTGGTAAGTTTGTTAGCAAAGAATTTCAGTTGTTTCTGCAAGGTGCAGGAATACGATCTTTGCTTACTTCTCCTTATTGCCAGAGAAAAATCCCTTCTCTGAAAGGGCGAACAGGAGTCTTCTTGAAAAGGCTAGGTGTCTCCTAACAGATTCACATCTACCCCATGAATGGTGGGGAGAAGCTATGGCTACGGCGGCCTATCTCCTCAATAGAACACTGGTAGCCTCTGTTGGGTTCAAGACCCCTCATGAGATGTACTTGGGTCAGCTACCCAAAACATCTCATCTCCATGTTTTTGGGTGTCTAACCTTTGTAAACAAAGCAAAGGCTAATTTGAAATCAAAACTAGACTCCCGGGCAAGCAAGGAAATTTTCCTGGGCTATGCTGAAGGACACAAAAACTACAAGTTGTACAATCTAGAAACAAATAGGCTACAATTCTCACATGACTGTGTGTTTCTCAATGAGGTCATGGCTAGCACTCCTTCACCCAGAAAAGGAGAATTTATGTCAAATATCCTTCCAGGGGGCTACCAGTCTCCAATAGTCTCATCAGGGGCCAATGAATATCCTGCTCAAGGTTTTGACTCTTGTGAACGCATCAATATGGACACCATTTTTGAAGATGACACCCCGAGACTATTAAGATCTCCTGTGCACAATGGTTCCAACTGCAGCTCCAACAGTCAAGAATACTTAATGTCCTTTCAAAACAACCCTGATTCTTTTGTTGAAGCTCCATCTGATTCAATTAGCACTGCTCCTAAAGAAATAGATGTTCTGAATCTCCCAAAAGGGTGGGTAATGGACTTGGTCCCTGATAAAGCTCCAAAAGATATTACTAGCACCATAAACACTGGGAATATTGTGAGTGGAACAAGGAGGACCATCAATGTGGTGGTACCTTCAGGAGGACCACCAAGAACCTATCATCAAGCCATGCACCATCCAAAGGCGGCTCTTTGGAAAGTAGCAATCAATGAGGAGTTAGCTAGCATAGAGGAGAATAATGCTTGGAGACCAGTGAAACTCAATAAAGCAATGAATATACTTTGATCAACATGGGTGTTTAAAGAAAAAGAGAATGAGGATGGTATTGTAGTATGGCACAAGGCCAGACTGTGTGTGAAAGGTTTTTCACAGGTAGAAGTACTGGACTTTAATGAAACCTACACCCCTACTGGTAGGATGAATAGCCTTAGGTTTGTGTTAGCCTATTGTGCTAACAAAAATTTAGAGCTACATCAAGTAGACATCAAAATGGCCTTCCACAATGGTGTACCTGAGGAAGATGTATACATGCATTATCCTTTGGGATATCCGCACGAAAAGAGGGAAGGGACATGTCTCAAGCTCAAAAGATTGCTTTACGGTCTCAAACAAAGTCCTTGGTGCTGGTATAAGTGTCTGTCAGACACCTTCAAAAGGTTTGCTTTCTATCCAAGTCAGGAAGATCCCTGTTTGTTTTTCAACAACAAGAAGGAAGATCTGTGTTTTGTCTTTGTTCATGTAGATGATATGATTATTGGGGGAAATAAAGCATGTGTAGAGGATTTAGAAAAGGAAATGAAGAAGGTATTTGTTTTGGATGATATTGGAAAGGCTAATTTCATCCTAGGGATCAAGCTTGAGCGGAATAGAGGAGAAAAGAAAATAACCTTGTCTCAAAGGTTATACATAGATAAACTTCTTGACAAGTATGGTATGTCCCAATGTCATAATGTCTTGACACCAATGATACCTAATTCCCATCTACGACCTGCAAGACTTTAGTTATTGGAAAGAAATAGGTTCCCTCAATTACTTAACCATGTGCAGTAGACCGGATCTGGCATTTATCACCTTGGCTCTTGCCCAATTTTTGGAAAAACCATTGGTGGAACATGTAGCTGCTTTTAAATGGGTTTTATGATACTTACAGGGCACAAGGGATTTGTGTTTAATGTCAGATGGAAAGAAGGGGCTGGAAAATTTGGAAGGATACTGTGACTCAGATTGGGGAAGTAACTTTGATGGCAAGTCTTTCTCAGGTAATGGAAAACAATGTGGTGGTCTTATTGCCTGGAAAACCAAGAAACAACCCATAGTTTCACTCTAATCAACTGAGGCAGAACTACACTCAATCTCAGAGCTAACTCAAGATCTTTTGTGGCTCAAGAAAATCATGGAGGAATTCAACACAAATCTGACAATAAGTGTGCGGTGTGATAATCAGGGAGCAATTGCCTTGTGCCACAATCCACTGTGTCATCATAAGACAAGGCACATTAATATTAGGCTAAATTAGATTAGTGTTAATGTACTAAGGAAAAATATTGATCTCCAGTACGTTTCAACTACCCAAATGTGGGCTGATCTGTTTACTAAGGGTTTAGGAAGACCAAAACATCAAGATTTCAGTGCCCAGCTGGGCCTCATTTCAGTATTGAGCAATAAGGCATGTAAAAGTAATAATTAATTTTTAAATTGCTACTGTTACCATATTTTATCATAATCACACTAGGTGATCTTAACTAACATAATTGTCTTTAGTTTTTGATCACCAGTGGAGTTAAGAGATTTTTTGCTGTAATTACTGTCACAAGAAGAAGAGTATATAAGGACCACTTTGTGTTCATCCTTTACTCTCCTCATCTCTTATCGTGACAGTGTTTTCTGTATTGTTTTTACTCTCAACTTCACAGGTATGTTTGTCTGCTCTACTACTGCAACCTTATCTCTTATTGTGACAGTGTTTTCTGTATTGTTTTTACTCTTAACTTCACAAGAACAACAGCTAGAATTTTCCCGTCCTCACCTCCATTGGACCATTAATGATTGGTCCTGAGTTTTTTGGACGGACAAATCTCTGTTTGAACTAGGCAAGCCCATAACCCAAAAGCAAGTTTGGAAAACACCTGAACAAAAATACAACCTTGAGTCAATGGCAGTCAATCATCAATAAGGTCATTGATTAATGATGATTTGGGGGGCCATCTGTGGACCGATTCAATCCAAACACATTATAATGCCACTGGGGCAACATAGGGCAGTGGACTTTATTGATAATTTTTACAAACCTGGGTTATTGCCATTTATGGACAAATTAGTTGAAGTTGGCATAGCAGCCAATCGTGAAGAGCTCACATTATTAGAGGATGGAGCTCCCATCCATACTTCCCTTGCCAGCCAACAATGGTGTCAAGATCATCAAATTCAAAAATTTTCTTGGCTTCTCAGCTCACCTTACCTCAACCTGATTGAAAACCTTTGGTATAAAATGAAATTTGTTGCTACAAACCTTTTCAACCCAAAAAAAGAAGGATGAGTTGAGCAAAGCCATTCAAACTGTTTAGGATTCAATGCCTTTTAATCACTTAGAGGCATTACTTGTATCCATGCCTTCAAGAATGCAAATGGTTGTGGATAAAAATGGACCTCCTACCTAATGGTAGGAAATTTATTCTTATATTAGTCAATTTTATTATATTACTATTTATAAATGTTTTTTTTAATCATTAATTTGATTGAAAACCAACAAATGTGTAATTATGCAAAAAAAAAATTCTTGACTCTTTCATATAACCTTATAAGACATTATAGACAATTGTTAGAAAAAAAAAAGTGTTTGAAGGTTTTTTTTTGAGTGAACTTGTAAAATTAACTTAAAATATACCTTCAAATGGGAACTCTAAATTTTTTTTTTTCTTCAACTCACAACATGCTTTGGGTTTTTTTTTTGGGACTAAAACCCAATTTCTTTATATTTTTCTTTTTTTAATTTTTAATTTAATTTTTTTTTCCTAATTTCATTTTGTTAATTTTCTCAGATTATTCAACAAATCAACTTCAATTTTTTTTTATTTCTTCTAAATATGTCTCATTGATTTACTACATGAACCTTTTTTTTTTGTTTTATGGTGGTTTTTTTTTGTTGGGGTAGAAATCATGCCTTTATATAAAATCAAATCAACCAAAGTAAGGTTTTTTTTTTAAGATAAATCATTTTTTTTAAATATAATCTATAAATATTAATTATTAAAATATTCCAAATTATCATAGTCAAGGTGTTTTTGGCTGTATAATTGGCATGCATGATTTTGGAGCCTCAATATGAACCATAGAAATGTTTTTGGGGATAACACCCAAAACTGTTGATGATACTATTAAAAGATTTCATGAGCAAGGACATCTTGAAAATTTTCCTTATAGCTGGTTGACCTTGTAAACTAAATGATTGAGATATATGGGAATTGGATTGGGTTGTTCAATAAAGTTGTTGTGATACTCTTGCTTCAATCAATAATATGCTCACCATTGACATTTCCATCAATACTGTTTGAAAAGCAATAAATGGAATAGGGAAAAGGTCATGAATTTCTGTCAAGAAACCCTATCTTAGTACTTAAAACATGCAATGTCATTTGAATTTTGCTTGTGGTCATCTCCATTGGACCATTGAAGCTTGGTCCAACAAATCTTCCTTTGAGCTAGGTGAACCAGTAACTCAAAAACAAGTTTGGTGCACTACTGATCAAAAGTATGAACTTGAATTGATGGCTTTCAATCATTGATCAATGCTAGTATGGGGGGGAAATCTGAGCTAATCATAATGCCACCTGGACAATGGAAAGCAATTGACTTCATCAAAAAATGTTTATGAACTTGGATTGTTGCCATTCATGGATAAACTGTTTGAAGTTGGGGTAGCAAAGAATTTCAAAGTACTTACCCTAATGGAGGATGAAGCCCCCATCCATACTTCCATTGCTAGCCAAGAATGGCATTATCAGAATAAAATCCACAAGCTTAATTGGCCTCCAAACGCACCAGACTTGAACCCAATCAAAAATTTATGGTTCAAGATGAAGAATATTGTCACTTGTCTTTTCAATCCCAAAAAACAATGGAAAAGTTAATAGTGGCTATCAATTCTGTTTGGGATGATTTACCCTTTGAACAATTGGAGTTGTTTGTTATTAAAATCCTTTCCTAAAATAATTCAAATTTTCATTGAAAAAAATGTTTCTCATAATTGTTAATAGGAAGATTAATATTTTTTAGTTATTTTTCATTTTTCATTCCTAATAATTTTTATTAATCTTACAAAAAAATAATTTTACATGATTTTAAACATAAAAAAAAAAAAAGATAAATTATATTATTTATTATTAAACTTTTAAATTAAATATAATATTATATCATAATATTTCTTTTTTTAAATTAATTAATAATTAAAATTTGGAAAAATAAGAATATGTTAGAACCCAACCCCCCACCCCCCCCCCCCCCCCCAAAAAAAAAAAAAAAATGATTAAAGGTTTTTTGGAGGGAAACTTTAAAATTCCATTCTCAAAGTATTCAAAAATTTGAAGGGAAACTTTATGAATTCACTTTCTATGTGCATTTATTTCAGAAATTACCTTTGATTTATTAAAAGTTTAAGGTTTGAATTTCACTTGGATTTTTTTTTAACCTCTCTTACATTCTTTTCTTTCTAATTTTCAAAAAAAAAAATTCAACTAATTAAGGAAATTCATTTTTTTTTTAAAAAATTGAAAAATGTAAGAAATTTAATTTATAACCTAAATAGAATATTTAAAATTTCAATATGAGTGATTCCATCTAATTAAATTGACTTCTTGATCAAATTTAAGGTAATGGGTTGTTTTTTCTCTTTTTTTTTTTCTCTTTTTTTTTTCTCTTTTTTTTTTCTCTTTTTTTTCTCTTTTTTTTTCTCTTTTTTTTTTTTCTCTTTTTTTTTCTCCTTTTTTTTTCTCTTTTTTTCTCTTTTTTTTTTTTTTTTTTTTTTTTTTTTTTTTTTTTACTTCAATCAACTTCAATGTTCTTTTTAAACCAGATCAAAATTTACATCTTGAAATAACAGCAAAATCCTTAATAAACACAGGTGAGCTTGATACCTGATTTTTTGTGCTCCATGAACTGTGGTATTCCATACCATTAGTATCAGTTTCAAGCTTACCAATAAAACAAAAGAAGAAAAATGATAATAAAAACATTACACAAAAAATATATAAATATTACAACTACAGGTTTCAAACAGAAAGATACAATACACAGCCTCAAGATCTTATCAAAACAGTATAGTATCACAAAATTTCTCCACCTTATTGTATCATCAATAACAAATTATGCAATTAAAAGGAGTTAATCCAAATACAGGTATATGAAGATGGATAACAGAATCAGAGCTGTAATTTCCCCACCTTGATTTTATTAAAAGAAGAAATAAATCAAGGCTATTCAGAAAATTACAATATATTTTCCAAGAAAAAATGTTTTCTTAGAAATATTAACACAAATCAAACTTGATAGAAATGATGCAATCTACTTATGAAATGATAAAATACCAAAATAAAACCACCAGAATATTTCCCTCAATACTGAATATCAAATATAAAATTGCTAATCAATTAAATACAGGAAAATAGAAAAAACAAAGACTTTCCCCACCTTCAATAAGACATCACAAGCCAAATTATCTCAAATAAATGACATGTTCATGATAAGAACAGCACCACCAGCATAATTCTCTCATCAAATACATAACAAAGTCACCAAAAAAGAAAAATATCACCAGCCAAATTCTCTCAAATATATCATATGACTAGAAGAAATTTAAATTTTCAGAAGCTGTACTTTCTCCACTTTCTTGGAAAAAATAAAATCTCACCAACCAAATTATCTCAAAGAGATCACATGATCTTGATAAGAAACGGAACCACCAGCATAATTCTCTCAGAAAATATGTAACAAAGTCACCAAAAAAGAGAAATCTCACAAGCCAAATCATTTCAATGACCTCACATGACCCTGATAAGAAAAAGAACCACCAGCATAATTCTCTCAGAAAACATGTTGCTACACCAAAACTACATGTCTCACTAGCTAAAACCTCTCAAATATGATTTTTTCTAAGTACCCTATTTTGAGAAGCTCTATGGAGGCCCAAGGCCCAAAATATATAAATAAAGGTACTCTATCCCTCATTTTCCCCATAATCATGGAGAAAGTTCCCACTATCCAGGATCACCAACATCCCTGAACTAGCAGAATATCTAAAGTAGTAGTAGTGTTTTAGTTATGAAAAGCTCAGTAGCCTTAATCAGTAGCTTAGTATTGTGAAAGAATAGTACTATAGACATAGTGAAAAAGCTCAGTAGCATTTTTCAGTAGCTTATTATTGTTGAAGAATAGTAGTATAACCATAGTGAAAAAGCTCAGTAGCCTAGTATTATTGAAAGAAAAGAAGTAGTGATATAAAATCAATATTAAAAATAATGAAAAGTATCAAATCCCATAGTTTTATAATTAGTATTAATATAAAAAAACATCATAATAAACATAAAACCAAAAAAATTCTTCTTAGTTTTATTAAAATAACAGAAAACCAGAAAAAAATATATATTATCATTAATTTTATTAGAATAACAGAAAATCTTAGTGTTTTTTTATTAGAAATTTTAGTTTTAAATCAGAGTTTTTACTGTAGTGTTACTTATAGGTCCAATTTAGAGACTGCTGATAAGTCTTCTCCTTATGTTAAAGCCACAAATCTTATTTTATTTTTAATTGTATAAATAATGTTCTTTCCATTGAGTACAATGATGACCATTATTTATTTAGTGGAAACAATGAAGGATTGCATATCTATACCAGAGAAAATATAATGAAAGTTGAATTGATAATGTGACCTTTGTATAGAGAATTTCTGGGTAATTAATTGGTAAAACAAAATAATATTATGACAAATTTTAAATCATAAAACAGAATTATCTTGAGGAGTTTAGAAACCCTTATTAAAATTTTTAGATAGAAATAAATTAAGGGTGTTGGTAAACACACATATGTTTTGAGTAAACAAATTTAATCTCTTATGTGCTGTTACCAATTTATGGAAGGCTTTCCCCACCAGAAGGGGTGATAGCTCTAATCCAGGTAAAACCTTCTTTTGGCCTCAGCTCCAACCTTGGCCCTAACCTCAAAATATTTTTTTAGATACTTTCAGCCACAGCTTTGAAAATTTGGAATTTTAATAAATTTAAATTGAATATCATGAATTTCAAATGATTTTCATTTGCTTACTTATTCAGCACATATACATTTTTCACTAATCAAATATAAAATAGATTATTTAATGCATATTTTTCTTTTTAAAAAAGGGAATAAGCTTTTTTAACAAAGATCTACGAAAAAATTTCACAGAATACCAATTATCTTCATCTATTCAAAAAAAGAAAAAATATCATTCATATGAAAAAAAAATAGAAAGTTTTCATCCTCACCTCTTTTTTAAAGTAAAAACTAGGATTTATAACAAATATATTTTACAAAAATTGAATATTTCTCAAGAAAAATGATATTTTCTTCCTTCCATATATCTTACATGAAATCAAAAAGGCTTTAGCAGGTTTGAAATATCTTTCAAGAAATATTGATAATACTTAAAAAAAAATCACCTATTCCTCATCTTTATTTTGACAAAGAGAAATTTCAGTTTTTACTCATTAAAAAGAATTCTTGTTTTCTGTGAATAAGAATTTCTCTTATTGAAATTTATTTTTGGTATTGATAATTGGAATTAATTAATCAGGGAAAAATTCAATTTTTAAAGATTACTTTCAAACACAACAAATACCACAATGAATTTGCCACACTATAATTAAGATACTACTTTACTTAAATAAGAGATACAAATTGTTGTATAAAAATTTCAAAATATTACTATAATGATGTAGTATGTTAATAACAGTTTTTAAATTTATTAAATAACAATACTTGTCAGATGGGTTAGAAAGTTTGAAATTACTTGTTAATTATGATCTGTTATCATTACAATATACCTATGCTTTGAATCAAAGTTCTATGTAATTTCATTTTTTTTCATGTTGAAATTGTGTTAAAATTTTGTCAAAGTTTTTCCCACTTAGTTTATTACTTTTTAAGCTTACTTAGATTTGAAAAAAATTTTAATATTCAAATTTTAAAATATATATGCTTTGGTTTGTTATTGTTTTTTTTGGCTCAGCCACATTCTTCTAATGCTTCTCATTATTCATAATTGTAAGAAATTCTTTTTTGAGCCAAGAATTGAAAAAGGTGAAAGATTAAAAATTTTTATGTTCAATGATTCAATTTTTATGAAATAATTATGTCTGTTTTTGTAATTCTGAAATATTTGTTTTTAATATGTTTTTCATTTCATCTATGTTATTTGTATTTTTTGTATTTTTTGTATTTTTTGTATTTTTTGTATTTTTTGTATTTTTTGTATTTTTTGTATTTTTTGTATTTTTTGTATTTTTTGTATTTTTTGTATTTTTTGTATTTTTTGTATTTTTTGTATTTTTTGTATTTTTTTGTATTTTTTTGTATTTTTTGTATTTTTTGTATTTTTTGTATTTTTTGTATTTTTTGTATTTTTTGTATTTTTTGTATTTCTTTTGTATTTTTTGTATTTTTTGTATTTTTTGTATTTTTTGTATTTTTTGTATTTTTTGTATTTTTTGTATTTTTTTGTATTTTTTGTATTTTTTTGTATTTTTTGTATTTTTTGTATTTTTGTATTTTTTGTATTTTTTGTATTTTTTGTATTTTTTGTATTTTTTGTATTTTTTGTATTTTTTGTATTTTTTGTATTTTTTGTATTTTTTGTATTTTTTTGTATTTTTTTGTATTTTTTGTATTTTTTGTATTTTTTGTATTTTTTGTATTTTTTGTATTTTTTGTATTTTTTGTATTTTTTGTATTTTTTGTATTTTTTTGTATTTTTGTATTTTTTGTATTTTTTGTATTTTTTGTATTTTTTGTATTTTTTGTATTTTTTGTATTTTTTGTATTTTTTGTATTTTTTGTATTTTTTGTATTTTTTGTATTTTTTGTATTATTTTTTGTATTTTTTGTATTTTTTGTATTTTTTGTATTTTTTGTTATTTTTTGTATTTTTTGTGTTTTTTGTATTTTTTGTATTTTTTTATTGTATTTTTTGTATATTTTTGTATTTTTTGTATTTTTTGTATTTTTTGTATTTTTTGTATTTTTCTGTATTTTTTGTATTTTTTTTGTATTTTTTTGTATTTTTTTGTATTTTTTTGTATTTTTTGTATTTTTTTGTATTTTTTTTGTATATTTTTTGTATTTTTTTTGTATTTTATTTTTTGTATTTTTTGTTGTTTTTTTTTGTTGTATTTTGTTTTTGTATTTTTTTGTATTTTGTTGTTTTTTTTGTATTTTTTTGTAATTTTTTTTGTATTTTTTGTATTTTTGTATTTTTTTGTATTTTTTGTATTTTTTTGTATTTTTTTTGTATTTTTTTGTATTTTTTTGTATTTTTTGTATTGTATTTTTTTGTATTTTTTTTGTATTTTTTTTTGTATTATTTTTTGTATTTTTTTGTTTTTTTTGTTAATTATTTTTTTGTATATTTTTTTGTATTTTTTTGTATTTTTTTGATATTTTTTGTAATTTTTTTATTTTTTTTTTTATTTTTTTGTATTTTTTTGTATTTTTTTATTTTTTGTATTGTTTTGTATTTTTAGTATTTTTTTGTATTTTTTTGTATTTTTTTGTAATTTTTTTGTATTTTGTTATGTATTTTTATGTATTTTTTGTATATTTGTTTGTATTTTTTTGTATTTTTTTGTATTTTTTGTATTTTTTTTGTAATTTTGTTTTTTTTGGTATTTTTGTATTTTTTTGTATTTTTTGTATTTTTTTGTATTTTTGTTTGTTATTATTTTGTATTTTTTTTGTATTTTTTTGTATTTTTTGTATTTTTTTTTTTGTATTTTTTTGTTATTTTTTTGTATTTTTTTGTATTTTTTGTTTATTTTTTTTGTATTTTTTTTGTATTTTTTGTATTTTTTTGTATTTTTTTGTATTTTTTGTATTTTTTTGTATTTTTTTGTATTTTTTTGTATTTTTTTGTATTTTTTTGTGTTTTTGTATTTTTTTGTTTTGTTTGTATTTTTTTAGTATTTTTTGTTTTTTGTTTGGTATTTTTTGTATTTTTTTGTATTTTTTGTATTTTTTTGTAATTTTTTTGTATTTTTTTGTATTTTGTATTTTTTGGTATTTTTTTGTTATTTTTTTTGTATTTTTTGTATTTTTTTTGTATTTTTTTGTATTTTGTATGTTCTTTTGTATTTTTTTGTATTTTTTGTATTTTTTTGTATTTTTTGTATTTTTTTGTATTGTTTGTATTGTTTGTATTTTTTTGTATTTTTTGTATTTTTTTAGTATTTTTTTGTATTTTTTTGTATTTTTTGTATTTTTTTGTATTTTTTTGTATTTTTTGTATTTTTTTGTATTGTTTTGTATTTTTTGTATTTTTTTGTGATTTTTTTGTATTTTTTTGTATTTTTTTGTATTTTTTTGTATTTTTTTGTATTTTTTTTGTATTTTTTTGTTATTTTTTGTATTTTTTTGTATTTTTTTGTATTTTTTTGTATTTTTGTATTTTTTTGTATTTTTGTATTTTTTTTGTATTTTTTTGTATGTTTTTTTGTATTTTTTTGTATTTTTTTGTATTTTTTTTGTATTTTTTTGTATTTTTTGTATTTTTTTGTATTTTTGTATGTTTTTTTTGTATTTTTTTGTATTTTTGTTTTGTTTGTATTTTTTTGTATTTTTTTGTATTTTTTTGTATTTTTTTGTATTTGTTTTGTATTTTTTTTGTATTTTTTTGTATCTTTTTGTATTTTTTTTGTATTTTTTTGTATTTTTTTGTATTTTTTTGTATTTTTTTGTATTTTAATCTCATGAGTAGAGGCTGATAGTAATAGTTTCTTTATCATTATCCTATAAATATCTCAGACTGGGAGGTCTATTTAAATGTTATACCTT